>CM062818.1:819983062-820331178 GCA_031772625.1 Pinus tabuliformis
TCCAAAAACTCACACTAATTCACACAAACTTTCACTTTTTGTCCATAATCCTTTAATATCTTATGCAACTCCTCTAATTCCATCTTTAGTATCATGTCTTCATCATGTCTTGCAAATTTGTGTATTGTTGGAATGACCAGTTCCAACACACACTCAGAATTGTGACAATAGTTGGTCAAACCAATGTCACTTCAATAACAACAAAAAATACCATGACACAAGATACTTATTATTAAAATCAGCCTTAAAATCATCAGCATTAGCCCAAAACTCTTGCATTTCAAATTTATCACTGACACCTTTATGATTCGACCAGCAATTTCCAACTACCCATTTATATTCTGTGCAGCTCAAGCATCTTCAAGTTTTGTAAATTGAACAAATCACTGCAGTCCTCTATGCTCCCTGGCTCAGGAATGGAAAATAGTTGGTGACCTCCAGAATGCTTCCAATATCCAAACCCAAAAGTTGCCTCGTGACAAGAGTAGTCAAACATTCTTTGCAATTCTTTATGATTTTCAATATGACCAATCCATCAATCTGAACTGATCTGAGTGGAGCAACCACCTCTTCCATGGTAGTGGCTTATGCATCATGTTCACCAGAGATGAGAAAATGAACTACGTTGCGAGCTGAAGCTCACCCATTTTCTTGCCAATCTTGGCATCCTTGAAAGCATTGCCATTACCGCCATTAAAAAACTCCAACTGTGATTACAGTGCACGATAAAAAAATATCCCAGATTCATAAAAAAAAAGCATTTGCCTACTTAAGCTCATTCAAATCGCCTACATCGGAGGCAGCATAATTAGAATTTGAATTATGTGGGGGAAACCCCAAGAGCTTCTCCACACAGCTCGCCTCAGCGTCCATTATAAATAGACTTTGGAAACATTATTGAGACTTCCATACATTAGAAAATTGTCGAGGTTTATGCTTAGCAAAATATTCATCATATTTAAACAAAAAAATTACAAACCCTAATCACAAGAAGTAGTGGTGGGATTATATTTGAAGCACAATTAACTGCCTTTAGGTAAAGAAGGTCACAGAGGATGAAAATTGAAAGAAAGCAGTGGAAGAATTGATCGATAATCATCCAATACAGAAAAACCTGAACAACATTCAAAGATTACACGTCGCTTCGTTGGATACCTAACTAGGGCCATGCAGATTCGAGATTTTTCAATTACAAGAAAATATTTTCAAGAAACTTAGTGAATCCTCGTGCGGGATTGCTTCGAGAGCCAAGCTATAAACACCTTGAGAGTTGCCTGGATACCATACTTTCCCTCACCCATATGGATCGAGATTCAATCTCGAGACTTTGATCTTCTTTCCTTTCAAGAACCACGACCTCCACTCGCTCTCATCTGATGAATCTGATAGCTCTGCTCTTCACTCACACTAATTCAATGAATCCCAAATAGATCTGATAAATTCAATACTCGCACTGAACTTCATGCCTGCAAATACCATCAAAGCCCCTTCATATGAGTTCGATGAAAAAAAAGCAGTGTTTATCAGTGCTAGCAATGAACTGTAGGTTCCTACAGGCTCACATCCATGGCTCTCCACGGTCACCTCATCCAGTTAAGCCCTCCAGCCCTCGGAAGTACTTCAAGCAACATCATTCAACCAGCGTGTAGTACTCCATATCACTAGCATGCAGTCTTTCAGAGTAGGCTCCCTTGACTCTCATAACCTTTCTCGGTGGACAAACTAAAAAAAAAAAACAAAATATACTGTAATAGATCTGACCTGCAAATATATGAAAACAAAAATATGCCCAAAAATAACAAGGAAGAAATATATAAACTTCATATTTTTATTAATATCAAAACCCTTGAGGTAGGGTAACACCATACAATCACTCCTTAAGGAAGAGAACACTCCACAAGCCATATGTTTGTCAATACAATAATCGTTCACATCCCTCAATGGGGAGTCTCTAGCCTCTATATAGGCTTCATACATACAATACCCTGGATCATTACCATGGGTCCCTCAATACCATATATCTAATACAATGGGCTTATCACATTATTGCTAAATACTTGTGGTCCCTTACATGATGTAGGTTAACCACTTTATTTATTAACTATGGCCCATCACATTATTACATTATTTCCTTCGGTAACTCCTTCTATACCCCATAATATCCCCCTAGGTATAATACATTCCACCCCCCTTAAACATGTTTCGTGCTCGAGACATAAGAAGAACACAAATAATAAGATCTACTCAAAGGAATAGTCCACTAGTACCATGCACGTGCATCTAGCCATCCCAGAGATAGGTGATTACTCGATCTAGCCGGTACCTCGCTCGCTTGAGATGGGAGTTGATCTTTGCGGTTACTCTGTGTTGATGTGTTGTGGGTGGATTATCGTACATATTTATATGTCATGTAGGGGTTGCTATCCTTGTTTCTAATTCGTTGCCATCTTGTTGGTTTTTTTCTTGCTGGGTGATGTGGGTGGTGATATGTTGAAGTTTTAACCAATGGTATATCTTTCTTTAATTCACCATCTAAAGGAGCTTGATTGGTATCTGGTACATGTTGTGGTGCCTACGGTTGTTGCTTATCTTCTAGTATTACTTCAACCACAGACTCCTCATCTGATGTGTCAGTACCTACAACATTTTTTGCTTCAGCCTCCTTTGACTCTACCTGTTTACTGATGGAAATATCATGTAATGTAATGTTCTTCTTTTTATACCAGAGCTTCAGGAATTTCTTCTGCACATTAATATTGATAGCACCAACAGATTCCATCCAAGGGTATCCCAAAACAATATCCACATTAGCCATATCTGAAGCATTAAAATTAGAATGCAATATATACTTGTCCATAGAAATCTTCAAATCTTTATAAAATCGTACCTCCTCATTATTAACCTGTGTGTGCTCCATTTGTTTGGTTGGGACTTGCAATCTTTTAGCCAAATGAACATTAATAAAATTATACTTGCAACTATGATTGATAGACATATTGATCTTCTCCTTTGGAATACATCCATGAACCTGTAATAAGGAGATACCATCAGAAAATAGCCCCTTAGGAGTCTCATTCATCTGTTTTCTAACATGAGACCATTTTTCTAAAAAGATTTCTTCAACTTTTTCATGATGAAGTCATCGCACTGAATCGTCAAGTGAGTGCCACCATTTAGCAGCCTCATCTTTTATATTAAATAGTAGGCAACTTGTCCAAAATTGTTTGGATCGAGACTTGTGATATTTTATAAATTCTTCAATAGTGGGACCATCATTACGTCTTGCAAAAATCATCTCATTAGAAGCCATGAAGTAGAATGAGGGTTTTGAAAAAATTACCCACTTTGTGTGGCAAATTTAAAATGGCCACAACTCTGTCAATATGGCTTAGAATTCTTATTATAGTCTATTATTGGAATTGGAACAACCATTCTGCATCTTCTTATGTGATATAAATCTCGATCTGGGCACTCTGGAATTTCAGATTCGCGCTGAAATTGTCCGACCGTCACAAAATATTCTGGAAAAAAAAAATGTTGATCTTAAATCAACGATATCTCCCTCATTCGGACTCCGATTCGACCAACTATTTTTTCAAATTGGGTAATTTGTCAAGAAGATCTCAAATCCGCAATTAGTTTCTCAAAATTTCCCACAAAAACTGCAAAATTTGACCATAGCCTTTCAATTCACCAAAGATACAGACCATCTCACAACGCATATGAAAACAATACCCTAATAGGGATACATTATGGAGTATGCATTTGAGTTCTTATCACTAAAGAGTTGTGAAGGATGAACATTTTCAATGATATATCTAGGAATAATTTCTCAATTTTATTTATTGAAACCTTCTTCTCTTCGCCATCAACTTTGGATTCATTGTCACATTCCATTGCATCCAGCTTTTTATTCTCTCTAGCATCCTTGTTATTTCCACCGCCATCTTTCTTATCCCCATGACACTACATTCCTTCTTCTCCCCTCCTTTCTTTACATCATCCTTCTTTCTCCCTAACTTTTCTCCATTGTTTTTCTCTGGGATGACCACCATTTGTTTCCTTGTCTTTTCTGGAGATATTCCACCAAGTTATTTGGATCCATCACTCCTCGATAGTTTCCTTATCATTCTTCACTTTATGTTATGCACATTGCATTCTTGTGTAATTTTATGCTAAGGTATTCATGTGTCACAGTGGAGTGATTGGAAGTGAGAGGTCCTATTTCCTTTCCACTCACAATCTAGTTATCTCAATATTTATGCTTGGGTGGACCAAGCGAAGAGAAAAGGAGGTGTTTTATCACCCAAAATTCTCTCTTCTGCAACATTTAAATGATTTTAAGAGGAGACATTAGAAAACAACATTCAAAAAACTTAATACACTTGAAAGCATGGTTCATATGCCAATTACATGCCACTCATGCTAGTGAAAGTTGTAGTTGCTTAAATCAAGATTCATGCGAGCTTTCTCATTGAAATTGTGTGATATTGTGGGTTATCCTTTCATACAATTGCAAATCCTACAAATATGTGAAATGAAAAATTTTGTGTTCGATAAATACCCAAGAATGACTAAAAATAATTGGTTATTGAGTGTAGGTTTGGTTTAGATTTACATCTTGTAAATATTTGGCATTTGATCCTCTTTTTGGTCAAATCAAACACATAGGATCCCATGCAAAAGGCACAGGCATTTCCACTTGAAATATTTCTCCTACAATCTTAGCTTCAATGCACAAATAAGAGGCCATATCCATGTACAAAAGAACTTTAAATTAAAAATTAAGTCGAAGAAAAAGAGCATCATTTCTTCTCTCACTTAATCTAATGTCTACTTACTTGTGTGTGAATCATTTTTCCTCCTTTAGAACAAAAGTGATTATTATTCATTATCCAATATTAACAAAACTATTAAAAGTTTTAAAACCCCCTCCACATAAAAGATGAATATCACATGGTTCCTCTCACATGATGCATTTCATAATGCATTTCATATTATATTGATCTTCGATTACATAATAAAAAACCCTAAATCTCTCCCTTTGACTTATTTGATTGTGACTGACATCCAACATGATATTGGAGAAGTCTTGCATTCAAATTACACCATGCTTGTGTATATGAATTTTAATATGATCCAAGGTTACCTTAACTCTATGAGCCTAACCCGACTTTATTGCCACTAACTCAAGACTTTTAAAAGGGAGAGCCTTGGAGAAATGAGCATAGACTCTTTAGCTGAATTGACTTTTCATGGCGGTTAGAGAAAACACAATAACCACCAAACCCAAAGCTTCTCAGGATTCAAAAGGGGCTTGCTTGGGGACCATAGACTCAGAGTTGCAAAATTAAATTGTCGTAATTTTCCCTCTTTCTTTATGAAACTTAAAGAAAAATACTTTTATCAATTTGGGATTATTATGTTTTTCCAAAAAGTGATATATTGAACATTGAAGAATTAAATAAAAAAACAACTATAGAAAAGTGTTATACTTGACTTGATGATTAAAAGAAAAATAGAAAAGATGCTCAATAAATTTGCAATTTATATAACCAAAAATTCAGCTACCAACATATTTTACATCATCATGAATCATCATTAAAAGTATTAGAGATCTTCCTCATTATTAATATATGGCGTGAACATTATTAATTAGTTTTATTTTTTAAATTTATAAGATGCTATTTTTTAGTATTTTAATATTAGAAATAGATGGTTCTATTTTAAATTTATTATTTTTATTTATATTATAAAAATATTTCAATTTTTTTAATTTACAGGATAAATAAGTTTTCAAAATCATTTATATTTATTTATAAATAAATGAATTATAAAAATTTAGTAAATGTAAGAAGTATATTTTTCCATAAAAGCTACTCTATGCTATATCTTATTAACAAGTTATATAAATTTTTAAATGTCATTGAATGTACAAGTTTAATTCACATTAAATCTTACCATTAATACATCTTTTCATTATAATTTGTTTTAGGCACCTAAAACTTCAACTTCCTTTCTTTTTACTTCTTGGCTTGTTTGCAAGCATATTTATTCCTCTTGAACATGAATCCAACAAGGGAAAATCCCCTTTTGTCTATAGATGCAATAGACATTCAAGCTTAGATTTTGTGCTCAACAAGTTAATCCATAAGCCTACATCATTAAAGTTTGTGAAAATTTTCATTTTAACCCCCTCAATAATACTTTTGTCCCAAGCTCTTCCACTTAAAGCCTTACATTTGGTCGATTGTGGTCTCATTGGTTATATGACTTTGGCCTTCTCTAAGATAAATGGATACGTGGATGAAAAACAATGATACCTATGATTCCAGGTAATCTCTCATATTATGTTTGTCAATTTGGTATTAGAACAAACTGTTGCGAGGAAAAATTAATATCCTCCCCACTAGGGGTTCAAATCCTACAATGTGACATGTATACTCTTAGTGAATTGATTCTTGATGATATAAAAATGATATATTAAAAATTTCATATCTTCCTCTCTTCCCATCAATTTTTCCTCTTTGTTAATCTAAGCTCTACTCCTAAGTAGTCCTAAGACTATCTTAATACATTTTTATCCTAAATGTGGTAACCTTAATTCACATTAGTGTTTATTCTCCTACATATCAATCATAAAGGTCTTTGCAAGCACTTTGTATCACGTTAGAACTCCTTTTTTTGTATCAAAAGAATCAATAGACCTTCTACCTATCACTAAGGAGGGTTAGGGTTGAGTTGGAGGGACTCCCCTATACTCTTGAGCTTAATGGAACAACTCACAAGCCACGCTAAGTAGTTAACCAAGTTTTTCACCTCAATAGGACCCGAATGTTAGTCAACAAACACTTTCGTGTGTGATACATCCACTATTTATCCTAGTTCAATGGGGTATTGAATTAGAAATCCTTGCTCTTTTTGTTTGTGTTTCCACATTAGGAGTATTACAGAGTGACCACACTTGTTTCCTGACTATAGAATCCCTCACGCCTTTGTGTGTTATTTCCATTTTCTGATTTGGCTCTTCTCTCCAATCCATGTAATACCATATAACTATATTATTTCTCTGCATACCCTCTCTTTTCCACTCTAACCCTTCCACTACCTCTTCATTCTTTTTCATGAGTTGTACAGTTAATCATAAAAATTCAGTCGTTTCTCAAACTCATTTCATCTCCACGACATCTCTCAAACTTTATTATGCATGGGTGCTTATGCTTGAATAGAATTTCATGACCAAGATACTTCGTTTATACCATCCTTTGACAGTACTTCAAACAATTGTGTTTAGAGGGGTTTTTATCAAAGTGGAGTTCAAAAGACATAAACTCCAATCTAATTGGTCCCCTCTAAAGAAACCTTACAATACATGCCTAAGGGAAAATTAAGAATAAGAGACGAGTTAATATTTGGTCCATCATCGACTATGTTCTTTTATTTAATTTTTTTATTATTTCCTTGCTCAATCGAAGTTTATTTTGAAGTCTTCATAATCCTCAAAAGTAATGGACGTGTATATTTCAATATCTTTTTTCCTAGAAAATTATATTGAACTAAACTGTTTTTGTTTTATTGCTTATAACGGAGTTAGACACAATCTTTTTTGTGTGAATGGATTAATATATAAACATGGACTAGACATTGAAAATATTAAAATCTAGCCTACATTATTGAAACCTTATTCAGAAGGAATAATATTTTTCATATTCCTATATCTAGTTGCAAAAAAATCCAATCTCTCATCTCCATTATTTGCATATTTCTTACTGTAAAATAGAACTAATTAGAGTGGTCCAATAATATCAAACGCACCCTCATCTTCAATGATTTATGGGATGGCATCTATGAGGAGAAGCTATGACTAGTAAAGGTGAGGAGGAAAATGGACCTAACAAACCTATATTAGACAAGGAGCTATCCATATGGAAGAACAAATACAAAAAGTGTATGTCGTAATTGCTATGATAGTAAGTGAAGAGGTAAGCCATCATATTATTTTCATTAAATATGCTTTTGGTGCTTTAAATAAATTAAAGGACTTGTATGACTCACACTAAGAACTAAAATTATACAACTACTAGTGAATACCTTCAACCTAGAATTGAAGGATGATGATCCAATGGATTTTGCTTCTAATACTAATGTCATCATGCATGGTATATATGTCATTGAAGTGATGATAATCATTGAAGTGAAGATAAACCTTCCTCTCACAACCTTCATCAAGGCCGTCTATGTTACATATTCTCACTATCTTGAATCTGTGCAGTTAATGGTCAATTAAAGTCCATCACATTTGAACCTTTGGTGAAGAAGGTTGTAGAATGTGAGAAATCCACTAGAAATAGGAAGAAAAGTCATAACATTGGAAATATTGTGTCCCTTGCTTTAAATGGGAAGAATCAATCACATGATTCTTTTAGAGAAAATGGTAGTAAAAGAGGACATGGAAGAAAGAATTCTAGAAGTGGGGGGTGGACACGTCCAATGTGAGAGATCTAATATGCATTGTGTTCATTGAGGTAGAAATGGAAATGATGCAATGACATGTAGAATCCCTTTTGGGAAGATCAAGGGCAAGCAAGATCATAAATAACATAAAGGTAATATTAAACCCTATGAAAGGTATACCATGTATATATACTCATTACATTGTTTCCCATTGCAATATTGGAGTAATCAAATATTTAGTTCACAATTCATTTGATTTTTGGAGAGATGCATGGTTTCTTGACATAGGTGAAACATGCCATATGACCTTCCAAAGAGACTTATTTGAAAAACGTAGATGTTATATTTTATTTTGCATATAAATCAAGTCTGAAACCTTTAGGATTTCACACCATCAAGATTAAATTATCTATTTTCCTACATTTTCGTTTGCAAGTTGTGGCCTATATTACACATTTATGAAGGAATTTGTTGTCCCTTGTGCACATTCAACAACAAGGCCATTCCAATCATATCTTTAATGGAAAATCTAAATAAGGAAGGCTTTTGACATATTTGTTTTCATGACTATAGTGGAAGATGAAACATTGTTGAAGTTGAAAGGGACATATGCTCATGCACATAAATTCTACATACCTCTCTCACTACAATGAAGGTACATTTCCATATAATCTTCTATGGAATGTTATATTTGAAAATATTAATTAAGATATCATTGGTTTATTGAAAAAGGATGGTGTTTTTGGTTTTCCTACTATTCCTAGAAAATTGAAACAATGTGATGCTTGTATCCTTGGAAAACACAATAAAGAAACCTTCCATCACTCCACTTCCAGAGAATGTAGAAAACTTGAATTGATACATTATTATTGGATGTGGCCCCATTGTTGTTACATCTAATACTGGAAATAAAAATATCATGTATTTTACTGATGATTACACTAGGATGTGTTTATTGTACTTGTTGAAAGATAAATCACAAATTTCCATAAATTTTAAAAACTTTCATGTATGTATTCAAAATGAAGCATAATCACATATTGACTCTTTTCATACTAATAGTGGACGAGAATATACACCTAATAAATTTGAAAACTATCTTTAGAAACACAGGATTCAACATCAAACCATACTTCCACACAATCCGCAACATACTAACATTGCTGAAAGAATGAACATCACTACTATAAATATGGTTTGTTCCATGATGCTTTTAAAAAATGAAAAGTTGATGGTTTGGGATGATGCAGTTCTATGTGAAATATATGTGAAAACAAATTCCCATCTCATGATCTTGGAAAAAATACTCCATACAAAATGTGGCATGGCTATATTCTTTTGGTGAGGCATCTTAGGGTATTTGGTTCACATATTATGCCTTGATTCCTAATCAGCAAAGAAACAAGATTGATGCAAGAAGTCTGAAGTGCATCTTCTTAAGGAACTCAAATACGACGAAGGCACACCATCTTCATGATTATGCATATAAGAAGTCCATTGTTTCCAACGATTAAATTTTTCTTGGATCTTCCAAAAATATTAAGGCTTTTGAGTAACATCGTGATCATCTAAATAGATTTGATGTAAAGACATATCATGAATTTGACAATGAGATTCCACATATTGAAAGGGGTATCCCTTCCTTGGATCATTCTCTAAAATATCCTTTTGAAGCACTATCTACCCCCTCCCCCATGAAGTTTCAACCAATTCATTATATCAAGAAGATCCATTGTATGATGTGATTGATAGGATTGAAAGGATAAACCTTGATGGAAATGTAAGAAATATCTTAATCTATGTAGCAATTTGGATTATCTAAAAGATGAAGGAAACTAAGCCTTGACATCCTTGATGATTTCCTTGTTGTTTGTAGTCAACAACACACCATCAAAATGAAAATCCACATAAATAAAATGATCACCAACATGGTTCGAATACACATAATAATTACACTTACTTCTTGAGAAAATAAGTCCCAATATGTATGTATTAAACTTTTGATACCATATTATTGGTTATTATTATAGTCCTTCTAGGGAATTCTTCAACTTGCAAACCAACTCCTTCTTTCCCTTCATTGCAAAACATTTTGGTTATTTACTTTTCTTCTTCAAGATCTTCAATAGGATACTATCATCACATCCATTTGATCCAATTTAATACCAAAAGCGATAAAAATAGGAAAAATAAATATAATAGGAGGTACTTTTTCCATAGGACAAAATAATCTCACCAAACTCAATTCTCTCCACCTGGAAATATCCCTTTTCTGCTAGGAAATATTTGTACATGTCCACCTTATCTTATCCATTCAACTTCATCCTAAAGACCCATTTTATACCAATAGGTTTTCTTCTAACTAAGAAATCAAATAGATCCCAAGTCACAATTTTAATCTAAAACTTCCATTTCTTCAACCATCCCCTTCTTCTAGAGTCTACTATCCTATAAAACCACTACCTTCCTAATTGTTTTAGTATCATTATTAGTAATGGAAATAAAACTATAATGAAAAACAAGTGGGAGATACTTCTTTGGTTCCTTCCATCTCAAAATCAACCTTTTCAAGTTTGGAGTTTGAGATTCTTCCTCTTCTAGTATATCTTATTTTGTTGAGTTGGATTCTTCACCCTCCAACTCAAACTCTATTATCTCTAATTCTTCTTCTGATTTTGGATTTCCTACTTGGGAACAACTTTAACATCTCTAATTAATACATCTCAACTGTAAATAATATTGTTTATTATTGAGTTCCAAATTTTATAACCTTTTACAACATATTTATGAACCAATAAATATACTTTTTTTTTTTGCTTTATTGTCCATCTTACTCCTATTTTCTGTTTGAAAGAGCACATAAGAATTATAAAAGAAAAATAAAAAAAACTTCGAGATGTTTAAGAGAGGGTTTTACTACTCCATGCCTCTGCAACGTTTTATCAACTAGTGTTGATATTAATGACCAATTTACCAGGTAGCCTACGACACCCAATGCCTCTACCTAAAATTCATGTGATAACCTTGCACCATTGAGCATATACTTGCCTTTTCCATCACAATCATGTTCATTCTTTTTGTGTGTGTATGGAGTAGTCTTTTTCCCTGATATTCCATGATTTTTACAAAATCCATGAACTTATTCCATAAAAATTGCGACCATTTTTCCTCAACACCTTTATTTTCTTCTTTTTATCTTTCTCTATGAAAGCCTAAAACTATTTATATCTACCAAATATCCAAAATTTATTTCAAAGGAAATATACCCATGTGTTACTTGAGATATCATTTATGAATGAAGAGTATACAAACTTGGCATTGGTTCTTCTAGTGAGGTTTGATATTCCCAATACTAGTTTCTTATGTTCTTGGTCCTTTGGCCTATCTTTTGTTTGAGTTTGTTGTCTTTTGTCTATCCATCTTGAATTGGGAGAAGTATTTGTCCCAATCTATTGTTATAGAAACAAGTACAAGAATTGGTAAATAATGGTAGGTCATGGAAATTTTTAACATTATGTCCAAATATAAGAATAATTTGCAAAGACCTCACTAAAGATGTGAACATCATGTCACTAAAATCTAGAAAAAAAAAAAAATCTCCAACAATCAAATGTCCACTCAAATTGAAGATAATAATTCAAGGGACTTAGAAATAACCAAGACCTTGGCTCATCAAAGAAAGAAAATTAGGAACCTTACATGGATAGCACTCATACTTCTTCATTGTGACTTTTAATGTGTTCATTGGTTCTATTTGAATTGTGGTGAAAAATGAGGAAGTTCAATAAGATCAAGGGAACATGGAGATGGGAACTGTAGATAGAAATCTCAATATTGATTATGACATCAAAGAAGAATCCCTTAATGATCATGACTTAAAAAGGGATCAAGTTTTTAATTTTTTGAAAAGTAGTATTTTTGTTAGCTCGATATGTTAGGAGATATTACAAGTGGTTGTAACTGTTTATAATTAGGATAACAAGAACATATTAATTAATAAGTAGCAATTTTGAAATCTTGGATCTCTTTAAAGTACTAGTTTTTTAGCTATTAATCTATGCTTTGTATTAACTTGTTGTATGATATGAACACAACAAGATTTTAATACAAAAGAAAGTCATTTAAAAAAATAAAAAATTAACTCACTGAATGTTTGAATGGTCGTCATGAATCTTGTTTGGCCTACAAAATCACTTTTCGTTGATTTGAGGATTCTTATCAAGTTTCAGCTTAGCAAGTGCAATGAATAGAGAATGGATTTTCTTAAGAAACTTTCTTATATGAATCCCACAGATGAGTTTCTCAAAATTTACAAGCGTGTTTGTGATATGAAGGAGAAGAGAATGTGATAGATGATTCATTCAACTTATAGATTTTGTATTATTTTTTAGCTATATTTTAACAACAAAAATTTGAACAACAAAATAAGAATGCATATTAACGATATTCCATATATCAACATAAACCACTTAAGACCATTTAAGGACACAATGC
The DNA here is from genome assembly GCA_031772625.1 of Pinus tabuliformis. NCBI lineage: Eukaryota > Viridiplantae > Streptophyta > Pinopsida > Pinales > Pinaceae > Pinus > Pinus tabuliformis. The sequence continues at coordinate 819,996,011 of CM062818.1, forward strand.
ACTTGGATAAATATAATTTCAAAACCCATCCTTATTTTGTTAATTTTAATTGCAATATCTTGGAACAATTGACATCTTTCCCTTTTATAAATTTTTCTTCTTAACCCATTTTATTTACTTTCTCTTTTTTGAAAATCTATTGCAATTGAAATATAAATATTATCCCTATTTTGATAATGATACTATGAAATTCATGCGTAGGGAAATCACAGAAAGAGTTCATTTATTCACATTTTTTAACTCTCAATGACATCAAATATAATGTATATCATATGTGGGAAGCTATGGAACCAAAAATATTAAGAAATTTATTTTAAATTCAAATGTTGGATGTGCTTGTAACAATAAGATCTTAAACCTTACATGATTTGACATTAAAGTTTTCTACATCAAAATCAACATATCTTAACAAAATTAGAAATTAAAAGAAATGGGTCCATTTATTTACAAATGTTTTCTCTCTTGTTACAGGAAAACAAAAATGTCCAAAATGCATATATGGGAACTTATGCTAATGTGTACCATTCTAAAGCTATCAATAAAGCTTTCTTTATAAGTTTCATGTAAGAGGACACTCTTAGTTGATTTGTGGTATCATGGGAAAAAAGATTACATTAAAGACAATGACAGTTACAAATCCATTAATAGTGTTGTGCTCTAGATTATCCATGATTTTAATCCTCCTCCTTTACAAATATATTTTATTAATTTATTTTAATTCATCTTAATGTCACATTATTAAGTTCATCTTCATAATTATATAGAGAAATATGAACATATTATTTGTTAAGCTCAATTTCTAATATTTGAAATAATTATAATATAGACTATAATGGAATTGTATGTTAGACTAAATCACATATATATATGTATATATATAATAGAGTAGTCTAGCCTATTTAAAGAATATTTCATATTGTTATGCTTAGTAAATTCATAATAGTCTCTTTAATGAATTTAAGGATTGCATATTGATTGAATTGTATTTAACTAAATTAATCGGAGAAATTATGAAGATTGAACTCATGAACTCCTCAAACTTATTTTTAGTTAGTTGATAGATTTAAAATTCATGTTGTTTATGAACATGATAAATTACTTTCTTGAAATTTGATTAGGACGTAATTGTTAAGAGAATAACATGTTTATATATATATATATATATATATATATCGAATTGCAACACTTTGTGTTCATTATTTAAAAAAAAAATATGACATGGCTTTTATTTCCAAATCACCCAAGCATAACTTAAAGAACTAAAATATCCTCAATACCCGTATAGAAATTACGTGGATATGAATTCTAAAACACAGAAAATAAACAATGCAAGAGCATAACACATAAAAAACACATATACACAGAAATTTCCCCTAGATCCTAAAACTGGGATTACCAGCTTGATTTTTCATTATGTTCCTTTCAATGTTATAATACATATTTATACATGTCGAAGCGTCCAATACCATGGATCGAAAACCATCACATCCAATACCATGGACCGAAAACCATCGCGTCCAAAAACATGTGCTAAAATCATGCACAAAACCATAGGTGGGTTCGCCCATCCTAACATAAGGTCCAAAACCAAAATTTTCTGGGGCCCTGCCCTAGACCCCATAAAGTGGGGTTACGGGTACACCTCAAACCCCCTGTGACCCCCCCCTCCTCCCCACTACACAATCGACGCAATGAAGGGGGCCTCTAACCCCCCAATTAACTACATGGGCTAGTCATGGAAAGAATATAACACAACCCAACATAGTGGATGTGACACATATTTTTGCCTACAGGCAAGACCTTCCTTCTTGTATGCAAGTTTTTCAATTTTTTGGGTTTTCTGTTGGACACCACTTTTTATCTGTTTTACTCTTTCATATCTTTATGGATGTAGATCAGGAGTGACCACGATGGCTTCATTAGAAATTTCATTTGACGTAACCTCGATCGTTTGGTTGTTAGTATAGGAGTAGGATTGGATGCATCTCATTTTTCCCTTCCTTGCACTCATATTGCACTCATAGTCTGTCATGGTTTTCTTATTCTGGTCTTACATCTTGTTTTCTTTGGCCATTTTTGTTTCTTGTCTTCTAGGTTTTTCTACTTGTCTTGTACTCCTTGCCTCTCATCTTTTTGTTTCCTTTTCGTGCTCAGTTTTCCTTTTGTTTCATTATGCACATGAGTGTTGTGCCTTCCTGTGTCCTGGCTTCTGAATGTGTATGTGGTTGAATTTCAAAGAGTCTTGTGACACTACAGCCCTTGGCTAGTTTGATATCTATCTTCCTTTTATTTGTTTGTAACTTTTGGCCGATGAAGTCTTGACAGAAAATATGATCCGTCCATAAGGAGATCTTTGGTCCAACCATGAGCCTGTTTCTAGTTTGGGAACCTCATGCCTATACTTAGTTTTCTGTTGTTGTGTGTTCAAGCTTATCCAACTAGTAGAAATGGAGAAGGGGAAAAATATAAATGAGAAAACCTAAATCAGAGGTATTTACATGCTTATCTGAAGGAAAAAACTCTCTTGCTCTTAATAATTCAAGATCCCTCTTCCACCCCAAAATAAATAAGTTCCTATGCATGATTCGCTTTCAGAAATAACAAATGCAAAATAAGAGAAAGGCTTCCTGCACAGAGAGGTGAAGCAAGAAAATCCACCAAGGCACTGTCCAGGCTCACTAGAAGTGGAGAAATGCTTGTGTTCCTATGTGACTCTGTCGGGGTAATGATCAGGCATGTTAGAAATGGAGCAACACTAGAGTTGAAAAACTATACTCTAAAAATCTTAAACTCACTAGCCAAACTACCCTTCCCAGTTTCAAAAATTGTGATTTGGCTGAATCTTGTGTTGTGTTCAATTGAGTTGGTACAAGGTGAACCATGTTTGTCCATGGGGTAAGTGGGGAAGTCAAAGTAATATTCATGATGAATCAATACTCCTTGATGGACCAAGACGCTGCAATGAATGAACCAATACAGAGAAGCTGTAATTCAACTAGTGTGTTTCCAAGTGTTGTAGCGGCTGCAACACCCTCCAAAATTTTGGCCTGTATGCGATTTTTGGAGCCTACTAAGAAAATATCTTAACAAGACTCAACAACTAACAAACTAATCTTACCTATATACTATTGTAAGCATTATTCCAAGTCCCCCATTTAATTCTTACATTACAAGATTCATAAATGACATATAGTCTCGTATGCTTGACTAGTCTTCATCAACACTCATATCCACTCTAGAATCTTGCAAACATTGCTCTTTTTTCACCACCTCATCTTCGAGTTCTCACTTGAGCTCCATTTAAAACATAAACACCTTTGACCATATTTGACGAACTTGCATGATCAACAATGTTTAAAAACTCATCTCATCGAGGCTTTATCAATAAGAGTTGTCAAGTAATGAACCATCCTATGGAATAACCATCATTTGTCGGATATTTCACTTTCGGGTATCCATTAGTTGCTATGATGGAGGTCTGGATAATGAATGTGTTCAAAAATTGATAAAACAAATTTACCTTATAAACACAAAAGGATCTCATATTATAACCTGTAGTCCTTTTTCATGGGTTCCAAGTGCCAAGAACAACAAATTGTAACAATATAAACACAATCAAACTAGTGATTTGTTTGAGGGTATCTAAGCGCCAAGAACCACTAATATAATTTTGTTGGAACTATGAAGGCTCACAAAGTGAGCTTGTTTATTTCATTAGCCATTGCCATTATTTATACATCCATGAGCCGGAGAATCAACAGTGATCTACACCGACTATTGACTACCCCGTCATCCTATGAACATGGCTTGCCATCACATGAACAGTCACAGACAATGTCGGGATTAATACTCTAACACCTCGCCTTTATCACGACGACCTAAACTTTAAGGTGCATGTTGGTCTCAGTCTCAGCTAAGGCTTACAACAGTACATAAAAAAACTTGATAACAGGGCTTTCATTTTTTTCCGTTGGTTTCACATAGCCTCATTTACGACTCCCCAAAGCAATCCATTTCCACGCTTACATTGGCAGCCTTTTTGGATGCAATTATACCATTCAACGCTCCAATAGTCGGTTTCTCTTTTCCAAAACACAAATCAAGTGCCACCACATCTTTCACGCCGGTTCATCAATTTTAACCCATTCTCAACACAAGCAGATCTATGACTTAGTCTCACAATTATGAACGATACCTCTGCTACTTAACAGATTGACTCCACAAAATAACCAACCCTCCAAATATTTTGAGGCTCCTCCACATGCCTGGCTCAAACGAGCTGGCAGCTCAGTGTCCTCCTCATCATTGCTCCACACCGCTACACGTAGTGGTCGTGCCAAGCTCCACACCCACCACACAACATTACCATTCCACCAACTAAAGTCATAAGCAAATGTATTGACTAAGCTCGGTAAGATTTACATTGGCCCAATTTGCTTTGTAGGACTCCACGACCCAGATAGTCTCATCGTATCCCTTGCAAGGCACTTCTTGGCAACCAGGGTGGGCCCTTCTTGTTGCTACCTCACAGAAAGCCCCCTTAGGCTTCTCCTCAATGAAAAATCTCAACACTCATATTTTCAGCAGACACTCCTATCTGCAAACACTCCACTAAAAACTCTCTGTGATCTACAGGACAAATTCATCACGGTCGGCATAACCCTCTTCAGAGGACACTTGGTTGTAAGCACTCCTATCTACCAACACTCCCTAGAAACTCTCTGCATCTACGCCACACAAGCAACACAGTTGGCACAATCCTCTTCAGTGGACACTCAGTTGCAGACACTCTTATCTACCAAAACTCCACTAGAAACCCTTTGGGATCTATGCCACACAGGCATCACGGTCGGAACAACCCCCTTCAGCGAAAAGTCGATTCTACACACCAATGCTTAGTCATTGAGAATGTAATAGCAATCACTTGGATCTTACGAAACATATGATCCAAAATGGGGAAAAGCTCCAAGTGAATCTAGGTGTGTTATTACCAACAATTATCACACTATGCCGCTTTCCCACAATAGTAAGATCTCTTTCTCTCAAATCGAACCTAACGGATTGCACCGTACTTCTGTTGAGCAGGCTGCAGCTCCTCCTTTTGGTAGCTTGATCCACACTCACATGGCCCACAACACATGATCATACGACCAACAACATTTGTGCTTGGAAACCTACACACAGGATCTTATCCACTTTAAAGTGTGCGATCAACAACTGGTGTACTTCCAAGGCCTCACATGTAATTGCACTCAGCACAAGGCCTCACCACCATTGCCTCACGTCCTAGGTCTCCAGCGCTCCATGTCGTTCTTCCAACTCCTGGGTCTCCTTAGTACACCAAATACTCTCTGGGATCGAACACCACATTGTTTCAATTTTTATACTCCATGTGGGCAGCGGGTCCTCAACAAACCTCAACGCCCACCAAACATAGTGAATTACTCCTTTGCAAAACAATTTCCCTGATCGAGAAGACAACTCTTTGGTGCACAAGCTATCAAGCTCCTTTACGCCCCTTCTAAGCTTGCAACACAGTATCCAACACTCACATCTCCTTCCAAACACAGGGCGTGATCTTTCTAGATACATAGAGTGCAACTCTAACAACAATATATGCAAATAAAGGTTTGTGCCTCCCCCACACGGTTTCCTCACATTAATTTTCATCCACCTTCTCCAACAACGACACTGAGAAACTCAAATCAACATCGAAAGGAGGTCCACAATCTCTCTAGCCATTCCACAATGTGTAGCAAATATTCCAATGAATGGCTTGATCTTCACCTCGACTTAAAGAAGCCCCGCAATCAACTAGTGCACTTCCACAATCGACTCTCCACTTTCGAGAGCTCGATCCACAAATTTCTCAACTCATATGCTAACTCTTGGTCACGCTTATGCCCTCTTCCAGAGAACAATAGAACACACACAACTCCACAACACAAGCCAGCACTACACGCCTCGTTTGACCCTCTACAGGTTATGCAGCTACACCAAAACACCACAGTTGGATCTATGTCATGCAGATGCTCAATATGGCATGCTCACACTTTAGAACTATGAAGACCCACAAAGTGATCTTTTTTATTTCATTAGCCATCACCATTATTTATACATCCATGATCCGGAGAATCAACAATGATCTCCACCAACTCCTACGGACTATTGATTACCCTGTCATCATATGAATAGGGTTTTTCATCACATGAACAGTCACGAATGACATTAGAATTAATACTCTAAAAAAATTATCCAACATTTTTCAATAATTGGTTCTGCATTTTTACAAACAGAATGAAAAACTACACAAATCTCACCGCAACAAAATCAATAACCATAAAACTATCCACTTCCATTAGAAGCATCATTGTATCATGACCATCCATCGTCATCTCCATCTTTCTTCTGTCACTAAGACCCTAGAAATTATATATTCCTTATCAAGTTTGAGCAATCACATATTTTAACATCCAAGAGAAAATTTGCAATTAAGTCTCCACATCGTGACAACAATTTATGTCATCATCCAAGGTGAATACGCATAATCAAATTAATATTGTAAGTGTAATCAATTATAACAGGAACACTAGCATCGAAGTAGGCACAAAAGTAGTTGGGGAATTTACATGATTCTATTTATTGCAATAAAGATAAATATAATCTCACACACCTACATATTTATAGGGAATAAATTATCACAACCTCTCACATCTTCCTAGTAGCCCTCCTTGAGGGAGTCAAGAAAAAATTGGCTTTGCTACCAAATAATAAATTTGAGGACAACACATAGTGCACATAAATTCCACAAAAAAACCATTTGTATATTTTCAATCAAAGCTAAAATACAAGCCACATAAATAATGTTCATGAGATCCTGCAATTTCTGAAGTATGAGATTATTGTTGAGAAAATATCTCAACAAAACTCAACAACCAACAAAGTAATCTTATCGATATACTATTGTAAGCATTATTCAAAATAAATCCACAAGAAGGAATGGTAAGGAAACATTTGTTGGTTGGCCGCTGGGAATTCATTAGAATGAACGGTGCACAAATTAAGGAATGGATACAAAACAACTAGACTTACCTCCTCGGTTATAGGCCAAAATTCATCGTGATGGTAAATGATTGGTTTGGTTTCCACTTTATAACGAAAGAGGATGAGGCCAAATTTTCCACTTTACCTTGGGTAAAAGGACATGGTGTCCTAGCATTAAAAAATTGGAAAGTAGGTTTTGACCCAGCGATGGAGGCCCCCTAGCATAAGATCATATGGGCTAAATTTCCTTGCCTTCCCATTGAGCTTTGGATGAAGAGGGAAATTTGGGAAATTGCTAGCAAAATTGGGAAATTGTATTACGTGGATGAAGGTTGCATGGGCCTATTAGATAAAAAAGCGGCTTATTTCTTGGTGGAAGTGGATTTATTGGGAGGTCTTCCAGCCACTATCAAGATATATTGGTAAATTTTTTCCATTTGTCAACAAATCGAATACTGGGGGATCCCATTCATGTGCCTAGTATGCCAGAAAACTAGACACCTGATGGCCAACTGTTCGAGTCGAAACTACGGAAGCCATTGTAGGAAGAAGGAGTCTATATTTGTGACCGGACAACCTGTTAATATTGACAACAAATTTTCTTTGGAGTGGTGCCCTAAAGATATGTTGGACACTGCAAGAAAAGCCTCCCAACCTGCTCAAATCTATACAAATTCCTTGGTCGGTGGGGCTACTTCTCCTATAAGGGATGAAGTTCCCTTCAAAAAATATTTATGTGCCCACGAGAAGCCCATTAAACACTCGCCAAGGAATCCTCTAAAAGGAAAGGTAAAGATATCGAGCTAACTCCAAAGAAGTCGAGCAAAGTTTCTTTGTTGTCCCCAATTCGTAACACTGAAAATGACGATGTTAATTGTCCCCCACATCGATAGATTCAAAAATACTTCCACTACCAAGTAATCCCAATTTTGGTATTGAAGCTATATCAATAAATAAACTTACTTCTCAATATTTGGGATCCAAGTCCATAGCGGGACCGAAGAATTTTAACCCCAGCCGGTGGAAAACAAAGAAGGAAAATAAGTATAAGAAACTCTCCCTATGTGGCGATATTGTGACTAAACTAAATGCCCATTTCTCTGAAGATGTTGGGGAGACACTGTATCCTTCCTTTGATCCTGGACCAACGAATGGATCTCTTGAATGATCAGAGGAAGCTCCTTCTCAGGTTCTTAGAGCATCATATCCCGACACATATGTTCCTTAATAAAGGTGATGTCTTTCAACATCAGAGGCTTGGGATCTACCAATACAATTTGATCCCTCAAACACCACATATCACAAACAGACCCTTGATTGTCCTGCTCCAGGAAACCATGTTGTCAAAGGAACATGCCCTAGAGATTCTTCTCAAGATATGTCCATCATGGCATGGTTTTTCCACTAGCTCACAGGGTTTCTCTGGGGGTCTAGCTTCCATCTAAAACCACATACACTTCTCCTTTTAGGCATTCAAATTTCCTATTGGTATTATACTTCTCGATTACTATAGGGTTTGGAATCACAGACTTCGCATTATCAATGTTTATGCCCCATACAAAAATCTTAAATCTTTTTGGGACCTGATGGACTCTTTTGGCATTATGGACATTAATCATATGATCATGGTAGGGGATCTAAACTTTAAATTGGAGGTCGATGAGTGCTGGGGTCACATGTAAAAGATGGATGCATTTTCCCCTTTCCTCATTGACCTTTTTGGCTGAAAAACCATCAAAGATATCACCCCTGATCCCCTATTCCCGACTTGGAGAAATGGTCGATTGGGGGTTGAGCTCATTGTGAAAAGATTAGACAGGTTCTTTGTGGATTGTTTCTTGTTCCAAAGGTTGATTAACATCAAATCTTGGACTCTGTTCTCTGAAATCTCAGACCATGATGCTATCTCTCTGGAGTAGTAGGATAAATTAACACATGGAAATATACCCTTTAAATTCAATCATATATGGGTCAACAATCTTGAGTTTCAAAACCTCGTCCATAAATCCTAGTCTGCATCGATTTCTCCACCTTTGGATGATCCCATATATCGAATTACATACAAACTAAGGAGATTGAAGACTGTTGTTAAATCCTGGGTCCATTTCCAACAAGAAGCACTCAACCAGGAGTTGCGCTTCATTGAACATGAGATTTCCCTCCTTATTGATCTGATTTCTCCTATTCTATTCTCCACCCAAAGAATAGGGAAATTCTAAATCTGATTCAAAGGAAGGAGGAAACCCTCAAATATTGGAAGAGGAATGGAGGCAGAAAAGTCACCTTGCTTGGATAAAGGGTGGAGATAAGAACACAATTTTTTTCCACTCGGCTACCTCCAAAAGAAAACAATAAAATATGATTTGGACTATCATAAATGTAGGTATTACCCTCTCCTCCCCTATGGACATTAAGTTGGTAGCTTTCCAACACTTCAAAAGGAAATTCATGGATAGGGATGAAGCTCATATGGCATATAAAATGGACTTAAGAAATCATTTTTCATGCAATGGGAAGTTTGTCTTGCTTCAAGGGGGAAGCTTTGTGACAATAGGTTTTCCTCACCAAATAAACATGTTTCTCACTCATTTCATGCACTTTTGCATAAGTGTCACCTTTCTCCTCTCAAAGTCTCTCATCGAAGTCACACTTGTCGTAAGTTTCCACAAAGGTTGTTGCATTAAGTGAAGCATGTGTTATATGTTCTGGATGGTATATGTTGTATCACTAAGTGCTCAAGTGTGTGATCATATTCAAGTATGATCCTTGTTCACGTTAGTTCTATTGATCCCACATTTAGCCAAATTCTGGAGTTTCCTAGCAACCTAGCCTCATTTAGCTTTCCTGAATTGCTCACTTCGCATCTGAAACCGTTAAGTTGTTCCTTTTCTTGCTGGAACTGCGCAATGCACAAGAAGCATAACCTCCCTCAACATTCAAAACTACACAATGGTTTCCTCCAGTGTCCTTCCCTCAACTAGAACCCACAGTCTCTAGAAACTCTGCAGTTTTGTACCTTGGATGTCATGTTCGCGTTGCATCCTGAGACTGTGCAAACGTGTCCTCCTAGGACCTCATCTCACAATAGTGTCTTACATCCTGAAATTTCACAGTGTGTCCCTCAGCTGCCCAGGCTGCCTTGCATTCTAAAACTATGCAGATGTGTTCTCCCAGGGCCTCATCCCAACAGTAGTCAGTGCCCCCTGAAACTGCACAGATGTGTCTCTTAGTGATCACAAGAAGGATGATATGCTATAAGACTCTCAAGGAGCTAAGGAAGAATATAAGTAGACCGGGGAACCTAAGGCATGATAAAATATTGAGAATGCATGAAGACTCCATATGATACACAACCCTTTGGAGGGCTGGTATGGAAAATGAAGCACATATTTTGAAATACTCCTCTTAGTATAGCTTGAAGGATTTCTTATCATTTCATATCATTTTGTCTTCAATGACATGCATGGCTGTAAGCACTGAAATTCATTCCATGTGTTTCCTCTACGTGTCTTTCCCCCTTTTGCTTGTTGGATCAATTATTGTCTTTTGACATGTTTGGTTGTTATGTCATGCTTGCGAACTATTCTGGTGACCATGAAGGTTGGTATTTGTGTGTACAAGTCGTCCTAACCATGTGAACAGCTATTACACTGATAAACAAAGTTGTAAGCATTGTTGTGTAAGTGTCGTCATGATCGTCTAAAGGTTTATCCCAAGTGTCGCACTTGTCGTTGTCAGCACTAGATGGTCCCACAGAGGGTAATTCTTTGCTATTTTGTCCCGGTGATCAGTGTTGTCATGTTGCCGAAATATGCTAAGTATATGATCACAATGTTGAGTCCCAACAGATACACTTGCTCCCACACTTAGCCATTTTCCTTAAAATCCTTCTGACAGGACAACCCCCCTTTCACTAGACCATGGCTAAGCTGAACTGTGCAATCTCATCCCCCAGTGGTGTTGCCTTACTTTCTGGAACTATGCAATGCTAGAGGTTATCCTCCAGGTTAGTTGCACTGTGCAATCCTAGAGGTGAGTAGTTTGTCTTCTTGCCCAGGACTACATAGAAACTACCTCAAAGCCCGGCCTAAACTATGCACTTCACAAGATTAGTTATCAAGCCTCCTTCTTGCTTTCTAGAACCCCACATCCCACAAGTACCTGAGCCTACACTGCTCCCAGAAAATGTGCATAGGAGTCCTCCTAGTTACCTCCCTCAGGTGGGACTTGTTGCTTTCAAAAACTACGTAGAACTGTCCTCTGGTCCCTTTGTTATTCAACCTTGACTTCCCTCTGGAAACTGTGAAGAAGTGTCCCTCAGGGTCCCACCTTTCACGCTGCCACTAGTGTCCTCAAGTGCACAATCCTTCCTCTAAGCGGCCTTTGCACAATTTACCTGACAGTGAAGACTGTGCCCTGGAATTCCCAGCCATCCCTGAGTTGCGCTTTATGCAATCTCAGTAACCATTCCACCGCCATGTCACCTGGAACTATGCATTGCGTAGTTGTTGGGCCCTCTTCCTAGCCTATCATCTGTCTAAGGCCCAACACATGGAAAACAATGGACGCATCTTAGAATAGGAGATTTTGGATTTGATTTCGTCCCATCATGAGTGAATTGTAGGAACAGGTACACTGATGGATCATGGAGAGACAACAAATAGGATGATGAAGTAGCACACATGCTAGAAGAATTCCTTGTAGCTAGAGGGACAAGGGAAGCACATCCAAGAACAAGTGAAGGGAACACATGCATACAATTGTCTTGCAAGATCAAGACCATTAATGAACCCACAGCATGAAACCAAGCAGAGGAGAAGAAAAATCACACCCAAGAGTACATCCATCACTTAGTAGCGCAACAACTTGACATGGACACCATAGCCAGCCAGTACATGTCAGTAGTGTCATGTCAAGTTGTGTCATGAGTTGTCATGGCCACATCACTACTATGGGGCATATCTGTTGAAGTATATGGACTTCAGTAATAAATAGAAATACATAAATATTTTATTAATAATTGAATGATGATTACATTTTTTTGAGAGGCCCTGGCTATATACCGCCTTAGGTGCCTCTTGGTGAACAAAGATCATGCCCTTTTACCTAATAACTACAACTAACTAACTTTTTACATAACATTTCCTTCCTCTCAAAAGAATGCTTTGTCCTCAAAGCATATGTAATGATGGATGTTGTTCACAAAATGCTTCAGTCTCCCAAGAAGCTTCTTCTTCTAGTAAGTCCTTCCACTTGATCAAGTATTCCTTGATTGTACGAAATCGAAGCCTTCTTTCTCTAGTAGATAAAACACCTTTTGGTTCTATAATGACCCTTCCCTCATCATCCAGGGATGGAAGCGTTGTTTGCACTGATTGATGGTCGCCTAGTGCCCTTTTAAGGTAGGAGACATGGATGACGTTTTGAACACAACTTTTCTCTGGAAGGCTTAAACCATATGCAACTTGGATGATCTTTTTATTGATTTGATAAGGTCCATAGAACCTTGGATCCAATTTATTTTTTCCTTTTGGTTTTAAAGACAATTGTTTGTATGGTTAGAGCTTGACAAACACCCATTCTTCAACTTCAAGTTATCTTTCGGTTCTGTTTCATTCTGCTTGTTGCTTCATGTGATTCCTCGCATTATTCAAGTTTTCTTTCAGTATTTGGACGATTTTTTGGGTTTCTTCTAGTTGATTTTTAACAGCAAGTAGATTTGTCTAGACAATAGCTAGGTCCTTCCATTTTGGGGGCTCGTATCCATACAAAGCTTGAAATGGTGTCATTTTTACTGATGTATGATAGGTAGAATTATACCACCACTCAGCGAGATGAAACCATTGAGCCCACTTATTTTGTTTTTTTGTAGCATAGCAATGTAGGTAGGCCTCCAAACATTTATTGACAACCTCTGTTTGTCCATCTATTTGAGGGTGATAAGCAGAACTCATATTTAGGTAGGTTCCTATGTGGTTGAACAACTCCTTCCAGAAATTACCCTTGAATTTGGAATCTCTATCACTCACAATGACTTTTGGAAAACCGTGTAATTTATATATATTTTTGCAAAATATTTCAGCAATTTGTTTAGCTGAGTATGATTTCTTTATTGCCATAAAGTGAGCATATTTGGTGAGTCTGTCGACCACTACGAAAATCTTGTCCTTGCCTTCAGATATGGGTAATCCCTCAATAAAGTCCATCGAAATTTCTTCCCATTTCTGATTCGGAATGTTTAAAGGGTAAAGTAATCCAGGTGTCATAATATTTTCACTTTTATTCCTTTGACATGTGTCACACTCTGCTACATACTTATGAATATTGTGACTCATCCCTTTCCAAAAGAATGATTGATGTGCATTGTAGTAAGTCTTGAAGAATCCTACATGTTCGGATGATGGTGAATCATGTGACTCCTTGAGTATCTTAAATTTAAACTTGGAATTTGCATTTATATAAATTCTTCCCTTGCCATAGAATATCATTCTTCCATTCAAATTTTGAGTTGTTGGGAAGATTATTGATTATCGCCATTATTTCTGGATCCTTTGCATACTCACTTCGAATCTCATTAAGCCATTCAGGAACAAAAATCGAGATTGAAAGTAGTGTTGGTTCTTCATCTTTCCTGGATAGGGCATCTGCTACTACATTGTCTTTTCCCCTTTTATGTAGTATTTCCATGTCAAAGGCGACAACTTTTTCAATCCAATTTTGTTGTTCTTCGGAAAGTGTTTTTTTTTTAAGGAGGTGCTGGAGACTGTTATGGTTTGTTCGAATGGAGAACTTACTTCCCAAAAGATATTGCCTCCACTTAGCTAGTGTATGCATAATAGCGAGCATTTCTTTGTTGTATGTGGACTTGAGACATTCTCTTTTATTGAGCTTCTTGCTTTCAAAATCTATTGGATGTCCTTCTTGCATTAACACTGCACCTATACCAAATCCGAAAGCATCGCACTCGATGATAAATGGTTTAGAAAAATCTGGAGTTGCCAATACCGAGGCATTAGACATAACATCTTTTAATTCTTCAAAACACCTCCCTGCTTCCTCATCCCATAGAAATGAATTCTTCTTTAAAAGTTTTGTCATAGGTGTAATTATATGTGCCTAGTTTTTAATAAACCTTCGCTAATACCCAGTTAAACCTAAGAACCCTCTTAGCTTGGATATATTAACTGGATTGGTCCATTCCTTTATAGCTTTGATTTTATTAGGGTCCACTTTTATGCCTTCATGGGATATAATGTGTCCAAGGTATTCTACTTCTTCCTTTCCGAAGATGCATTTGGATTTTTTTTGCATAGAATTGATGCTCTTTTAGTAGTGTAAGAACTTTATCCAAATGTTGTAAATTAAAATATCATCAAAGAATACTAATAAAACTTCCTAAGATGTGGATGGACTATTTCATTCATAGTGGCTTGAAACGTTGTTGGTGCATTGGTTAACCCAAACAGCATTACTTTAAATTCATAGTGACCTTCATGTGTTCGGAATGCCGTTTTTGGTGTGTCTTCCAACATGATTCTGATTTGATAATAGCCTGACCTTAGGTCCAATTTTGAGAAGTATTTTGCACCATGTAAATCATCCAACATTTCGTCAATAAAGGGGATTGGGAACTTCTTTTTAATTTTTATTGTGTTTAATCCTCTATAATCAATGCATAGCCTGAATGAACCACCCTTCCTCCTTACCAATACCACTAGAGCAGCATACGAACTTGTACTTTTCATGATGATCCCACACTTTAAAAGGTCCTAGATTAATCTCTCAATTTCTATCTTTTGGTGATGTGGATATCAGTACGGCTTGATGTTGACGGGGTCTGACCCTGCTTTGACTTCTATTGTATGCTCAATTTCCCTATTAGGAGGCATTTTCGTAGGCAGGTCTTGAAATACTTTTTCATGCTTTTGAATTAGATATTGTATCTCTAGTGACTCTTCACTGATCATATTTGCAGATAACATTTCTAATTGGTGACATTGTACTACATAAGTGGGTGCTCCTTTTCGAATCATATACATCATCTGAGATGATGATACAAATTGATTCTCTGGTACTCCACCTAATGGTACAGTGAAGAATGGAGATTCTAAATTAAAGTCTTGAATTTTCAATTTGACCTTATGGCATTTCCCTACATTTTCAATCTTCTTACCGTCAGCTACCATCACCTTCATGTTTGGTAAGGGAAATGAAAAAATGTTGAGTCTCTTTTCCATGGTTGCATCTAAAAAATTGTGTGTGCTACCAAAGTCGATGAGAACCACTACGTTGTTCTTCTTTATATGTCCTTTCAACTTTAAAGCCTAAGGTTCTGATATACCTGTCATAGCTGATAGAGACACTTGCAAAATACTTCCGTCATCTAATTCTGGTGAGAATTTTGGGGCATCTTCTGTTTCTTCTATGTCAAAATCCTCATTGTTTGAATCATTAGTTGCTTCACAATTATATAGGTTCTTTAATTCTTTTCCTTTAGCACACTTATGTTTGGGGTCCCACTTCTCACCACAGCGTTTGCATTTGCCTTCTTTTATCCTTTGTATTTCCACATTAGATTTTTCACCTTCACGACGATGTGGTGGAACATATCTTGTATTATTTGAATCCACAGATTGGGGCATATTCATCTTGAATATACTTTTTCCGGTTTTGACCACAATATTTGTTCAAATTTCTTTTCAACAGTTTTTACTTTTCGTCTTGCTACTTCTATTGATGTAATGTTGTGAAGTTCAAGTTCTACTTGTAAATGAGTTTTAAGTCCGGAGATGTATGATTGAACTAGACGAGACTCTGATAACCCAGGTACTCGTGTTACTAAGGTCTCCTGTTCTTGAGTGTACTCATCCACACTTCCTTTTTGTCATAATTTGATGAGTGTTGAAAAAAAAAATCTTCTTCCCTTACACCTTGGAATCTTTTAAAGAATGCATCTTTAAATTTTCTCCAACTGATGATACCAGATGAAGTATACGAACTTCAGTAATAAACATAAATACATAAATATTTTATTAATAATTGAATGATGATTACATTTTTGTGAGAGGCCCTGGCTATATACCGCCTTAGGTGCCTCTTGGTGAATTGGCATGATCTTTGATCATGCCCTTTTGCCTAATAACTACAACTAACTAATTTTTTACATAGCATCTATTGTAACTGAATGTAATGTAAAGCGGATATCTAATGGATACACACATGAAGATGAAGATTCATGTTAGTTGAAAATTCATAGGAAGTTGAATGGTCATGAGGGTAGTCTAAGAGTCACAAGGGTCAAGAAACACCCATAGCCATATATACCCCTCCCATTGTATCAGCAAGGACTTTTCATCTTAACTCCTCCCACATAGTCTTGAGAGTAGACAGTTAGTTCTTTGAGGAGTGAGGAGTGGCTCCAATGTCCCACTATTCGGACTAGTGATGTATGGTGTACATATGTGTCTTGGGACTTTTCCTTAATTCATAATCATGTTAAGGCCAACACGTTTTCATGCATGTTTTGTAGATGTTTGTAAGACTATTTTTTCAACATTTGTAACGCATGTTTGTTTCACCTATACTAAGATATTTGCACTACTTCGGTTGTTTTAGTACATACATTGTTGGGAATGTGTTGTACTGGTTATCACCATTGTATCATCCATGTGGACTACTTCATGGGATACTAGGCAGACCACCTTTGTTTATTGGTTATCACCACTGTCACATCCTTGTGGACTACTCTGTGGGATACTTGACAAACCATATTTGTTTTTTGGTTATAACGATCATAACATCCGTGTGGACTACTGTGTTGGGTGGTGTGCGTGTCGCCCCCTTGACTTCGGTTTTAACGACTTTCGCATCTACTGTGGACTATTTTGCTGGATGTCGGACAGACCTTTCTGGTTTGCATGTGTCTCTTCCTAGTTGGTACTATTACCTCTCACTTAAAGGTTCACTTTACTCTCCCCCTTTGCAGTAAGAGAACTGATACACAAGTTATATTACGCACTCACTAGGCACATATACCTTATTGTTTGAAGATACCAGTGCAACACTCTCATGTGATGAAAGCTAGAGCCAAGGAAGATATCTAAGTATATGGAAACCATGCCTTTATACCAGGCTGTGTGTCAAAAATCAAGTGCTTTCACTTGTCCTATTTCATTGTGTTGTTTGATGAAGAATTAACCCCCTATTAATTAGGGAAATTACTCATTGAGAATTGCACAATTCCTTTAGGCCCTTCTTTGATTGCATTCATAACATGTACAACTTGGAAAACTCTACAACTGATAGTACACTACCCTTGAACGCCAATCTCAACTAGGTAGCTCGAATTCTATGCATGCATGACTTAATTTAGGTTGATTGATCACTTAACTGGATGATTACTCAGTGTGAAAAAAGTTACACACCCTTGACTGAACCTCCACTAATTCTACTAATAGTGAGAAATAGTTACATTGACAATAACTCAGATTAACTAAAATAGATTTCTACAAATTAGTAATCAATCATGTAGAATTGAATTCAAGTGTCTCCAACTCGAATTAACTGAGTGACAAGAGCCATGTCACCTCAGTTAACTACCTCCAATTATTCCGTTGAAATTGAAATTCGAATTTCTCCTAATTTAATGAAGGAAAAATTAAATTATGATTTTCTTGTTGCATTTTCTATAAGACCTGTGAAACTTGCAATAGAAAAGACATACATCAACAACAAAAATCATTCAAAAGGTAATATTCCTAATTAAAATTATTTTCTAGAATTATATGTATATATTACTAAAAACCATTTATTTATTAATATCAATTTTGTTTTATTTAATTTTCATATATCAATATTAAAATAGTTTATTACTTTTCTTCAGGAAGATTACAGAATCCCAAAGGATCAATGAGTTGATATGCGAAACATGCTATTAAGAATGTCCAAAAAAGTGTTCAAGGAGATGGTCAAAGAAATTGACATAATTGCATCACAAGAGTAACCATGTCAACAACATCGTGCTTCAAATGAATGTAATCATGATTGACTTTGTATATATAAAAAATTAAATTAGCAATAAATATTAATTTTCAAGTGCTTTCAAAAAAGAAAATAAAATGGAACTCATTCAGCACAGAAAATAGGACGAGAAGGAATTAAAGGGTTGATATCAAAGTTTGTGAGTAATTGTTCATATTTTCTTATAACATCTCAAGGTTTCATTTTTGGATATTTTAAGCTGTTTTACAACAACCATCCTTGAATGTCTTCAAATATGTGCTAACATACAAAGAAGAGTCATTGGAAGAATTGATTGACATTGGGTTAAATATGGTTGTGAGTATATGTTGGCATATCAAAAATTAATTGTGGAATTTGTAAGTATCTCTGTTGTTTTACTTCTTTGAGTTTATAACTAATAGAACAAAAAAATCATTTATATTAAATCTATGATTTATAATGGGGTATAAAACATGTAGGAAACAAAGTATGGAACAATGCCAGCAAAAGACTTGTTGCAACAAGGCATGAGACTTTGTTTTGAAACCATGTGTATAGTTCATGAGTCACTTCTTGTTATGGTACATTGTTATTCGATTTACATTGATGTATATTATTTATTTCAATTTTCATTATTCTCACTATTGTAGATGATACACTCGTTATACTTTATTTTTATGTTTGCAGATGGGACAAGATCAAGAAGATGAAAACAATTGATGAAATCAACAAAACATTTGTCCAAATAACCCAAGTCATGGAAGTAGCTCAAGCATTGGTAGGACTTCCAGCAAAGAATGATGATCTATTTGGATATCAATGCAACTTGTTGTAATTTTTGAAATAATTATCTATGGAAATTAGACATTTTGTTTAATGTAATGGACATAATGTCCCAATTGAAAGACAATGGGTTACCAATAAAAATCCCATTTTGGATAACAAAAAATATCTTATTGATATATAATAAAATACGTTTTAATTTATTCTATTGTGTTATCCAATGTCGTGAAATGTTACATCACTAATTAAATATATGGATAATTAAATATTATAATGAAGCGATGCGAAATCTGATAATATAACCAATTAATCCAAATATCATATAGAAATACATTAATCAAATTTTAATTTATATGAATATTGTTACAAGATATATGTTGATTTTCGATGAATAACAAATTTTAAAAATCACAATAATTGCACTGTCATAGGTCGATGTTTCCAAAAAAGAGAAAATCTCAGACAAAGAACTTGTGCGTCCATGACATAAACACGCACTAATCCATTATGCTATATAAAAGCATTGTTACGACATCTTTTTTGCATGATCGGTGCCTTTTCGGAAAATGATAGCACAAAGGCGTTTAATTCTTCAAGCATTGGTATTATTTGCAATTAACACCCTAGTGCATTGTAATTCTTAAAGCATGAGTGATTTCATAGAAATAACACCCTGGTGCTACAAAATTTTATTTCTAGCCCTGATGCATTATTAAAATTAACAACATTGATTATTTTATATTTGTAGCACATTGGTGCATTTATACAAATCATATGCATTGATGTTGCAAGTTTAAATAAAAGCACTAGGTCTGCAATATTTTTTTTCCTCCTTCAATGTCCTTCCTGAAAAGAACACCCCGGGGCATTTTTTGATATGTATGCACCAAAGTAGTATACATTTCAAGCACTTTTATTCTTTGCATTCAACGCCTAGGTGCTTTTAGTTATGTATGAAGTCCTGATGCTTTTATATATGTAGCGCTCCGGTGCTATTTTTCCATGAAGCGCACCACTAAAAAAACATCTGCTAAAACCTCCAGTTGCCTAGATTTTTTAGTTGTGATGAAGTTTCATTATAATGTTGACTAAAAAATTCGCTACCGCAAACATATGTTTTAGCATATGTTTTTTTACATTTTTTTCCAACTTTATACCACTAAAAAACTCTGTAGAAGATATTTTCCTTGTAGTGGAGGTTAATAGAGAGGAAGAGCGAGAGATAGAGAGAGTGATGGAGGGGAGATGGAGGGAAGAATAATAAAGGAGGATGGAGTGATGGATATTAAGATAGAAGGAGAGAGGTAGGGAGGTACATACAAATCGAGAGGATATATATAGAGAGAGAGATAGAAAGAGCTCCCTCTATCTCCAACCACTCTCCCTCTCTCTCAATCACATGCTCAATCGCTCTCTTCCTCTCTCTCTCTTTATCCCTCTCCCTTTATCGCCCCCCTCTCTGTCTCAACAATTCCTCCCTCCTCTCCTTTATCTATAATTTTCTTCCCCTTTAATTTATTATATTTCCCCTTTAATCTCTCTCTCTCTCTCTCTCTCACTCACTCACTCACACACACACACATCTCTATAGTTGTCCCCCCTTGACTCCCTATCTCCCATCTCTCTCACTCTCTTTTTCCTACTACCTCTTTTTCTCTTCCCCACCTTACTCCCCCTCCCTCTCCCTTCCTTTCTTTCTACATTCCTCTCTCCCTCCCTTAGTTCATCCATTACAAAAAACCCCCAAAGTTCTATCTCTCTCCCCCTCCCTCCTTCCCTCTCTTTCTAAACATTCCTCCGCCTTTATCTTTAGGGGATCGTGGAGAAACATTGAGGTTGCAGTATATTTACAGAATCATGGTGAAATATTGAGATGATTCAAAAGAAATTTATAACTTACAACCTCAAGATTAAAGGAATTTCTCCCTACCCTATTCTCTTGATTGAAGCTAGCCTCTCACCCATTGAAATCATGGCTATGTTTAGGTATTTTATGTACAAGAAGAAGTTGTACAATATGGAAGCCAAGAGGAGATAAAGGAGAAGATCATCTTAGAGAATAAGGATGATATCTAAAACACTATTACTTCCAAATTTAAGAATAAGCCGTGGGATAATAAGGAATTATATGGAAAAAAGAAGCTAAGATACTATAAGGAGGCTATCAACCTCACCCTTTCTAAGCAAAATTATCTTTTTATCTTGACCAATGCTAAGAAGAAAATGAACATTGCAAAGATAAAAACTAATTCTCATGAGGTTCGAAGTGAAACCAAGTGTTGGTCTATTCTCAAAACACTTTGGGACAAAAGAATTTGCCTCCATTGTGATACTAAGAGAGTTGATGATGAAAAACACCTTCACTTGGATTTTGTGACCCTTACTCACATTTGTTCTCATTTTCAAAACATTTGTCACACTACCAACTTTCTTGACTTGTTAAGTTAGCAAAACTACAGTGATCTGAGAACGCTTATCTCCCTTGTTTTTTTATCATAGAAATAAACTATTAAAGAGCCCCAATTAATCACTTACGTTCTTAAGATATGATAAACCATATTAATAACTATTTATGAATATTAACCATCATCATGAATAATACACTATCAAATACAAATACATTTTAAAAATACATACTTTACTTAACATGAAGTGATTCTTCTAATTTTATTTTAGTACATCATAATATCATATTAAAATATTTAACTTCAAAATTACATAGATGGCATATCGTTTATAAAGCACCATTTTAATTATTTAAACATAATTATTAAATATAAATTATTATATATATATATGTTAAAGAAAACATAAAGGAAAAAAAATATTAAAAAAAAATACATTAAGAATATAATATTTTAAAATGCAATTCTAAATTATTACCCATTTTGATAAAATATTAAAAAAAAATAGTAATTATAACCAAAAAAAATATATATATATATAATGTATGTTTTTAAAAGTTTAATATATACTTAATAATTTTATTTACCCAATCATATTTATATACTTTATATTTGAAATTAACATTCATTTTAAAAATAGTAATTTATAAATTTTTTATTTTTATTTCCAAAAACGTGTGAACTTTTGTCCTTATTTATTTATTCTTAAAGACGTATGGACTTTAGTCCTAAAGCGTACCCTACATGATGTTGGAAGTATATCTAAGTTGAGAGATTAGGAACATTGCAAGGGATGACAATGAACGTCTCATGAATTATAATTTTTGCCATAAGTTTTGCGAGAGTGATGTTGGCTCTTTGCTTGTCTAATATTAGAATCCAATCATTCATCAATGAAATTCCCCGGGGAAAAATTGGGGTGTTGATGAATGACCTTTGAGCATGATTTTTATGTTCTTTTATTTAGTAGAATAATGTGATGTGAAAAAATTACAAGCCCCGACATGAAATTTGGTTGGTTGGTAATGTTTCAATGTTTTTTCCTCTTATTAAAAATAGATGAGATTGATATGATATTGGGTTGGCTTATGAGTTTTCAGAGAGGTGTGGATTGACTTCGACTCAAATATTGTAACTGGGTTTGGTATTACAATGCTGAAAGAGGGAAAATTAGAACGAAAGTTGATGGTAGGAGAGTTTGACATTCTGTTCTTAGTTCGTTAATGCACAAAACATCTTGCGAGTACACATTTTAACCCGTTATTTGATTGTTTATCACGACAGATGAGCATTGATTTTAAAATATCCATAAACAGCTTATAACATTCACGAAGCAATCAATGGTAGGGTTAATAAAGAATTTGAAGAATGTCGAACTGGTAAAGCCCAGTATGGCCTTCTACAAGAAAAATGGAATAATTTCGATTTAGAAAATCCATAAGCAGATAAAAATTTGTTGGAATATTAATTCTAACTGTCGTGCAGGGACAGCGACGGCAGCGCATACATCTGCCGGAATCCGCTATCAAAACGGTGACTGCAAACAGGATTTCGTTCCGGAAAACTGTCATGAGTCCATCGGACCGCCTTTCTTGCAATTGTGGTTTTCGTACAAACGCCTCCGATACAATCAGCTGCTGACACGTGCCCGGAGCTACTGTTCCAAAACAGCTCTTCATCGGAGCATAAAGGTCAGTCAAAAAAGTCCGCCCGATATTGATTGCAACCTTTCGATTGAGATGAGTGTTGTCCACCGTCCGATTGAACCAGGGCTGCGTACAAGCCTGCAGTTAATATTGCGTGGAGTAAAACAAACTTTTGTTTTGACTGCCAACTTGTCAGTGAATTAATTTATGAAGTACCTTCGCCATGCTGAGAATTAAATGGCATTCGTAGATTGTTGGTGAAGTTTTATTACATGGGAGTATGGCAAGTGAAATTTTTTTGCCCTGTTATATTTTTGTTGACTACTGAAAAATAAAATGAGAAGCACAGCAGTGCAAATGTGATGCAGCGTGAGTGGGATGGCTTGTTGTCCATGAAGAAATGTAAGACAGGCGCAAGAGCACGTGAGTGTTTTGTTGAGAAAACGAACTGCAAAGAAATGGAATGCGCAGTAGCGCAAATCTCATAGTTTTGTGTGTTGACTTTTTAAGTATTGCACACGGGATGTAATAGAGGGCGTGCGGAAGCAAAGAAAATAACAAGAGAAAACTGTGAATGCACCGCAGTGCAGAGGTGAAGCAGCATTGAGCTTGTGGAAGCAGAAGCCGTGAAGGTATGTGTTTGTAATGGCTGTTAAGTGAAGATATGCATTGTAATGCAAAAAGAAGTGGAACGCATATGCGTTGTATATGTTTTTGGTTATGCGTTGACTTTTGTAATGCTGTGGTGAAAAACGCACAGCTCGTGCAAACAAAATTAGACAGAGTCTATGGTCAGTGTGATGCACAACAGTGCATAAGAAATATATGTTTTGAGTGGTGTTGACCAGTGTGTGATGGAAGCTGTAGATCGCACAGTAGTGCGCGGGTGAAGACGAAAACAAAGACGAAGGTAGAAACCAGAACAGAGCACCGTGGATGTTTTGATGTCCTGTTTGGGAATGAAATGAAGTAGCAGCAGCAGCGTGTGAGTAAGGAGAAAAGAAATTCTCAACAGAGCCTGAATGTATTTTTTTTTATTTTGAATATGAATGTAAAAGTGCAGCACCATATGTAAGAATCTTTTTTTTTTGCAGTAGTAAATGTAAATGAGATCTTACACACAGCAGTGTAAAATCTCAGGAGGAAAATAGAGCAATATTTTTTGTTGTTTTGGAACTGCATCTAAAGCAGTGTCTGGTTGTAATCCCTCTGTGAGAGGAAGTGACACTCTTGGTGAATCCCTCTGTTAAAGAGGAAGGTGCTCTTCAGCACAGTCTCTTGGTGAATCCCTCTGGTTAAGAGGAAGATGCTCTTCAGCATAATCTCTGGTGAATCCCTCTGTGTGAGGAAGATGTTTTTTGTAACAGCAGTTGGAGAATCCCTCTGTGTGAGGAAGATGTTTTTGTAAGAGCAGTGTTGGTGAATCCCTCTGTTAAGAGGAAGACCTTTTTTTTGTAACAGGCAGTCATATTTATGAATGCAATGTTTTTTTTGGGTGTAGAAAAACTCTATTTCTCTGAGTCAAAAACAATGTCCCTGTGTTAAAGATCCTGTGGCAGAGATAGAGCATTGTCTCTGTGTTCAGTTATTTGTTTTTGGGATTTTAACAGAAAAATCCCCAACATTGGTATCAGAGCTAGTCTAGGCTCTTTGAAGGCATCAAAGAAGCTGAGGGAAGGTTTCTTTGCTGCCGCAGCTTCTCCAGCAGCGTGAAGACTCAGCAAAAGGATCCAGGTATTTCTCAAAGTTTTTTCTGTGTTGCTATTGAAGACAGTCAGTTATTTTAGATACACAGTCAAATGGCGAGGTCAAAGAAGAAAGTCTCCAATCCTCCTAAGGATGTGTCTCCCTCTACTACTAACATAGAAGACAATCTATTTGAAAGCATTCTATTTGAGGCTCCAAGGTTCAATGGGAACCTTTATATATGGGAAATAAAAATGAGGACTTTCTTAAAGTCTCAAGGGATTGAAATTTGGGAATCAGTGATTGATGATAGCAAGATGGATAGAGAATCCAAGGAGTACAATGCAAAAGCAGCAAAGACAATCTTGGATGGACTGCTTGATTCTGTAAAGAAGAATCTATGGAAATATTCATCAGCAAAGGATATATGGGACAGACTTCATGACCTTCATGTAAAAGGAGCACGGACCATGACCATCAGTCAAGAAGGAAATTCTGAACCCATCATAGAAGCTGAAAATGAGAAGGTTGACCTCATCAAGCTTCAAGTACAAGAAAGGGATGAAGAGCTCGCCAAGCTTAAGAAGGAACTTGATCAAAGCAAAAGAAAGCATCATGAAGAAGTCATATCCATGACAAATCAATTGAATAAAGCAAAGAAGCAAGAAGATACCTTGTCAATTTAACTTGAACAAAGGCACAAGAGAGTGAACAAACTTGTAGAAGAGATTGGACAGTACAAGGTAGAGGTCTCCTCCCTTAAGTCTGAATTACAAGAAGCCAGGAAGCAGGCACAAGAAGCTGAGAAGAAAATGGAGAGCAGTCAAGCAAAGAGTGAAGAAATCTCCAAAATGAAGTCAGATATTATCTCCCTTAAAATAGTAGCAGCTGAAGCTACTCGTAGCAAGGAAGAAACTGAGGAACAACTTGCAAAGAAAAATAACGAGTGTGAAAGATTGGAAGAAGAGATTGTCCTCCTCAAGAAAAGGGTTGAAGGGATGAACAAAATCATGAAGAGCTCTCAAGCCTTGGATGACATGCTCAGCTATCACAGATGTCCATCTGATAAATCAGGACTCGGGTATGCAGGTGAACCTCAAACAAGAATGAAAATGCTTTAAGCAAAAGAGATGTGAAGAAGCCAGAAAGAAATGGTGATGCTCCTAGTTCTAGCAAAGGCAAGGAGAAAAATCAAGGCTACAATAGAAGAAATCCTACTCCAAGTAGAAAACCAGCTCCAAGAAGAAATGTAAATGATGTCAAAGAGGCAAGAGGCAATGGTTATCATCAAAGGATCTCAAGGCATAAAAGCTTCAGAAGTACATCAAGGAAACCTCCATCTCCCAGGTACCAAAGTTCATTTTTTGGTTACTGTTATTCTTGTTCAAACTTTGGTCATATGGCGAAAGACTGTAGAGCATTTCATAGAGATAGATGTTATGGTCTCTGACAACCTCCAAGAAACAATTTTACAGGAAGAAATCATGAAATCTTATTCATGAACAATGTAGAATGTTTCAAGTGTCATAACATTGGGCATATGGCATGTGATTGTAACTTAACATGGGCTCTTACACAAACTAGACCCATGCAAAAGAAGAAAGTTACACAAGTATGGAGAAGGAAGGAAGTACAGTCTGAAAGTCCCTTGAGCTCCCCAACTAATCTAAGTTTCTTTTGAGAAGACTTTGCCAAAAGGAGACGATGCATACAGTCAGGGGGAGCCTATAATTTCTTGATCATTATTGCTGAACTATATTAACAATCATTCTTTGATGAAGATCTTCTTATAGTGGAGAGATATGAAATTAAATCTGCCATAAAATCAGAGAAGAAAAGCTTGTAGGATAGCTTGGAGATGCAAAGGTTGGAAATCTTGCCTAAGGCAGAGAGAAAGAGGATATTACATGATTGGAGCGCCTGACCACAGCAGTGAAAGTGATGAAAGAAAAGTTGATATGAATAGGCAGAAAAGCTTTGAATTTTTATGAAGTGTTTGGGTATGACTGAACGCCCAGCAGTTGCAATTAAAGGGGACTGTTGGAATATTAATTCCAACTGTCGTGCAGGAACAGCGACGGCAGCGCATACATCTGCCGGAATCCGCCATCAAAACGGCGACTGCAAATAGGATTTCATTTCGGAAAACTGTCATGAGTCCATCGGACCGCCTTTCTTGCAATTGTGGTTTTCGTACAAACGCCTCCGATACAATCAGCGGCTGACACATGCCCGGAGCTACTGTTCTGAAACAGCTCTTCATTGGAGCATAAAGGTTAGTCAGAAAAGTCCGCCCGATATTGATTGCAACCGTTCGATTGAGATGAGTGTTGTCCACCGTGCGATTGAACCAAGGTTGCGTACAAGCCTGCAGTTAATATTGCGTGGAGTAAAACAAACTTTTGTTTTGACCGTCGACTTGTCAGTGAATTAATTTATGAAGTACCTTCGCCATGCTGAGAATTAAATGGCGTTCGTAGATTGTTGGTGAAGTTTTATTACACGGGAGTATGGCAAGTGAAATTTTTTTGCCCTGTTATATTTTTTTTGACTACTGAAAAATAAAATGAGAAGCACAACAGTGCGAATGTGATGCAGCGTGAGTGGGATGGCTTGTTGTCCATGAAGAAATGTAAGACAGGCGCAGCAGCACGCGAGTGTTTTGTTGAGAAAACGAACTGCAAAGAAATGGAATGCACAGCAGCGCAAATCTCATAGTTTTGTGTGTTGACTTTTTAAGTATTGCACACGGGATGTAATAGAGGGCGTGCGGCAGCAAAGAAAATAACAAGAGAAAACTGTGAATGCACAGCAGTGCAGAGGCGAAGCAGCATTGAGCTTGTGGAAGCAGAAGCCGTGAAGGTATGTGTTTGTAATGGCTGTCAAGTGAAGATATGCATTGTAATGCAAAAAGAAGTGGAACGCATATGCGTTGTATATGTTTTTGGTTATGCGTTGACTTTTGTAATGCTGTGGTGAAAAACGCACAGCTCGTGCAAACAAAATTAGACAGAGTCTATGGTCAGTGTGATGCACAGCAGTGCATAAGAAATATATGTTTTGAGTGGCGTTGACCAGTGTGTGATGGAAGCTGTAGATCGCACAGTAGTGCGCGGGTGAAGATGAAAACAAAGACGAAGGTAGAAACGAGAACAGAGCGCCATGGATATTTTGATGTCCTGTTTGGGAATGAAATGAAGTAGCAGCAGCAGCGTGTGAGTAAGGAGAAAAGAAATGCTCAGCAGAGTCTGAATGTATTTTTTTTATTTTATTTTGAATATGAATGTAAAAGTGCAGCACCATATGTAAGAATCTTTTTATTTTACAGCAGTAAATGTAAATGAGATCTTACACACAGAAGTGTAAAATCTTAGGAGGAAAACAGAGCAATATGTTTTGTTGTTTTGGAACTGCATCTAAAGAATTGTATGGTTGTAATCCCTCTGTGAGAGGAAGTGAAGCTCTTGGTGAATCCCTCTGTTAAAGAGGAAAGTGCTCTTCAGCACAGTCTCTTGGTGAATCTCTCTGGTTAAGAGGAAGATGCTCTTCAGCATAATCTCTGGTGAATCCCTCTGTGTGAGGAAGATGTTTTTTGTAACAGCAGTTGGAGAATCCCTCTGTGTGAGGAAGATGTTTCCGTAAAAGCAGTGTTGGTGAATACCTCTGTTAAGAGGAAGGCCTTTTTTTTGTAACAGGCAGTCATATTGATGAATGCAATGTTTTTTTTGGGGTGTAAAAAAACTCTATTTCTCTTAGTCAAAAACAGCGTCGTTAAAGATCCTATGGCAGAAACAAAGCATTGTCTCTGTGTTCAGTTATTTGTTTTTGGGATTTTAACAGAAAAATCCCCAACAAAATTTTCATGAAGCAATGGTAGGGTTGAAAAAGAATGTCGATCTGTGAAAGCCCAGTATGGCCTTGTTCCATACTTGTGTTGAACAGGAGAAATGTACCATCCTTAACTCCCGGCAGTCGCGATCCTCAACATTGACGGCATTGGCATGCCATAAGAGTCTAGACCACCACCATCGCATCCAATACTCCAATCGAGCAATCCACCGATTTGCTCCACCTTTTTCTTCTCCCTTCGTGCGGCCTTTAACTTATTCTTTGATGAATTGCGGTCGCCATGGCTGGGACTGGAGGAGGTCCTCCTTAGAGCGTTGGAGGCTAACTGCGTCCTCATTGTCCACGCTAATTTTTGCACATACGAGTGGCCTCCGCCCGGGCTCGGCCCTCCCGGAAGCTTTTCAAATATTGGAGTATCATCACTATCCTTTCTATCCTCCGATGCTCGCTCTAATTTTTCCAGTTGATGAGCGTTGGTGTAAGAGTGGCCTGCTCCCGGACTTGAACCCGACGGCAGTCTGTTAAATGTTTTTATGCTCATTCCTTCATCATCTTTTTCTTTACTCATCTTTTCCATCGCATTCCGGCCGTTGGTAGCCGAATTGCCTACTCCTGGACTTGGCCCAGACGAAAGTATATTCATCATCATTGCGCTTTGCTTCTTCCATTGCGAATCTTGGGTGACATCAGCTTTCTTCATCGATTCTGACTTAATACTGATCTTCTCCATGATATTTCGCCCGTTGGTAGCTGAATGGCCTACTCCTGGACTTGGCCCAGAGGGCAGTATATTCATCATCACTGCGCTTTTCTTTGACTCTGATTCTTGGGGCATCTCTGTATAGCCATTGGTGACCTTGTGCCCCACTCCCGGGCTTGGCCCTGAAGGCAGTTTGCTAAATGTTCCCAACTCTGATTGAGTGCCGGCAATACCACTTGTATGGCCATTCCTGTTGGGTATTTTTAATGCGAGAAAATACCAAAACCAAAATAAAATTCACCACAGAGACAATGCTCTGTTTACTCTGTCCAGGATCTTTTGCAGAGAACCTCTTTTTAAAAAAATTAACTCAGAACACAGTCCATTACACAGTCACAACACATTTCTATTAATTTAAAACTGAAAGACTGATACAAATTCCATCCTCTGTGCAAAGAGGGATTCACAAAATAAACTCTGTTGCTCTCACAGATTTTCCACTGCTGTGGATATTACATAAACAGCTTCATACTATTCCTGTGTTTTACAATGACAAACAAACATTACATGCCTCCCCTGTTCTATTTCTCGCACTGCTGTGCGTTCAATACATGTTCTATGAACAAAAAAAATTACAGTCCTATTCTAGTTGAGCCCTTGCACTGCTGTGCATTCTCCAGGCATATATCACAATACATTTCCATAAAAAAAACACCACAGTGCTCAGCCACCATACATGTACCTGTTCTCTTTTGCGCATCCCATGCGCAGCCTCAATGCACACCAAAAAGGATACAACACGCGCATCCACCACTATACATAAAAAAAACTACCGCACGGGAACAACACCATTTTTGTTCTCATAAAACTCTATCGCGCAGGCTCTTCTCCATTTTTTTGTTGTTCTCATGAGCAATAATAGCGCGCAGGCACAATGCACTATTTTTGTATAAAACATACGTTTATATCCAAAAACATAACAACCTTATGTGCCGTAAGGAAAATTAATTATTTACCTACATCCTACGAACAGGCATTAACTCCATTAAATTTCCTTCTCTACGGTCAACGGGAAAACCAAACACTGCACGCAAAAAATTGATTTGATGCAGGCGGGGGGCAGCTTCGGAGATCGACGGCGGAGGTGGCACGTTGGGTCAGATCTTTGTCCCCTGGGCTGATCGAACGCAATTCGCACACCATCCTCGGGGAAACCAAACGACCTTTACCGACCGGGGAAAGTGGTTTTGGTGTTCTTACTGGGGACGCGTGGCGGAGAGTGAGGGTGTTCGGAGCCTCCGTTACGGAAACCACCTTTGGTGAATGGCGGTGCAGGGAGACCACGGTGGTTTTCCGAAACTGCGTTGCGCTGTGCAGTTGGAATTAATATTCCAACACTCCCCTTTAATTTCAACTGCTGGGCATTAGGACATACCCAAACACTTCCTCTCATTGAGGGATTCCTCAGTACTGCTGTTACAAAGATATCATCCTCACATAGAGGGATTCACCAATTGCTTCTGATGCAGTTCACAAACAATCAAAGTTGTCTTCCTCTTAATAGAGGGATTCACCTGAAACTGTGCTTAAGAGCACCTTCCTCATGACAGAGGGATTCACCATAACAATGTGCTGAAGAGCACCTTCCTCTTGATAGAGGGATTCACCAAACTATGCTAAAGAGCATCTTCCTCTCAACAGAGGGATTCACCAAATGACTGCTTCAAATGTAGTTCCAAAACAAACAATTATTGCACTGCTGTGTGTGCAAACTCATTACAATGTTCTTTTATGCTGCTGCATATTCTCTGCTGCACTGTTGTGCCATCTTCTTTACTATGTCTAGCCCACACTGCTGTGTCTACACTTGCACTGCTTGTGCACTTTTCAAAGACAAATACTCTGTCTTTTCTGGAACAATTACACTGTCCCAACTTACAAATTTACACTGCTGTGTGTAAACATTTCTTACACTCACTGCTGTTGCATATGTTGCATTTCAATTCAATGAACAACAAATTCATTACATTTACCTTTACTGCTGTAAGGAAAATTTCTTTTGCATGTGCTGCTGTCCATTACATCTCATTTCTTCAACAAAACTTTAATGGTGCTGCATCTTTCTTGTTTGCATTGCTGTGTCCTTCTCCTTCTTCACGATGGGAAAACTTTTCTTCAAGCTGCTGCTGTCCATACACTTGCTGTTGTGTTGCTGCTGCAATTTGCACTGCTGTGTGCACATACACTTGGCACTTCATTCTCCACAAAAAAAATTAACACGGGCTGTTGCCTTTTCTTATGCACCCTTGCTTCACACAGTCTTCAGCTTCATTCATTTTATTTTCACAACGCACTGCTGTGCAATCCCTTTCAATTTTCTGCTGCCTCACACATTCTCATTCATTCCATGTGCATTAAAACTATGCGCTGCCCCTGTTTTTCTTTAGGCATTTCTGTGCATGTTGCATTGCATACAAAAAAAAATGTTACATTTTTCATTGCTGTGTGAAAAATTTCATTGCATTCTCAGCCACTGGGCATTTATGCTCTGCTGCGTTTTGCCTTCTTCTCATTTTCTTATCACTGCTTTGCATTTTCATTCCCAATACAAAACATTTTCATCTGCTGTGTATTATACTCACTCTGCTGTGAGTATATTCTCTCACTTTACATAAAAGGAAAACTACATTCCATTGCTATGCATTTCAATGCATGTGCACCACAAAAAAAATTTAAACTGCTGTTCATTCTAATCCATGTGCTCCAAAAAAAAAATTCCAAACTGTTGTCTTATGTTCTATCTTCCCACTGCTGTGAGGGTCTCCATGCTTTGCATTTTTCTCTTATCTCGCTGCTGCTCTTTACATTTCAGCGCTGCCATCTTTTCTTGTTTACGCATTTCTGTGCATATTGCATAAACACAAAGCAAAAACATTGCTGATTTCATCACTGCTGCATATTACCTTTTAGAGGGATTAACAAAGATTTCATTTGCAACTGCTGCGCTGCAATACATCCTCCATCAACAAATGACTGTTAATACAGTTCAGCAAACAAAAAGTTACAAGCACCCCTTTAATGTATGCTTGTTTTCTTTTGGCAGACTCTTCTCAAAATAAACTTAGATCAGCTGTGTTGCTTAAGGGGCTTTCACACTGTATTTCCTTCCTTCTCCATACTTGTGTAACTTTCTTCTTTTGTGTGGGTCTAGCTTGCATAGCAGCCCATCTTAAGTTACAATCCTGTGCCATATGCCCAATGTTATGACACTTGAAACATTCAACATTGTTCATGAATAAAAATTCATGATTTCTTCTTGTGAAACTATTTCTTGGAGATTGTCGGGGACCACAACATTTATCTTTATGAAATGCTCTACAGTCTTTTGCCATATGACCAAAGTTTGAACATGCATAACAACAACCAAAAAATGAACTTTGGTACCTGGGAGATGGAGGTTTTCTTGATGTACTTCTGAAGCCTTGCTGCCTTGAGATCCTTTGTTGACAACCATTGCATCTTGCCTTCTTGCCATCAGCTACATTTCTTCTTGGAGCTGGATTTCTTTTATTGCAGCCTTCATTTTTCTCCTTGCCTTTGCTGGAACTAGGAGCATCACCATCTCTTTCTGGCTTCTTCACATCTCCTTTGCTTAAAGCATCCTCATCCTTGTTTGAGGATTCACCTACATACCCAAGTCCTGATTTATCAAATGGAGATCTGTGATAGCTGAGCATGTCATCCAAAGCTTGAGAGCTCTTCATGATTTTGTTCATCCATTCAACCTTCTTCCTGAGGAGGACAATCTCTTCTTCTAACTTTTCACATACATTGTTTTTCTTTGCTAGTTGTCCCTCGGTTTCTTCTTTGCTACGAGTAGCTTCAGCTGCTACTACTTTGAAGGAGATAATATCTGACTTCATTTTAGAGATTTCTTCATCTTTTGCTTGACTGCTCTTCATTTTCTTTTCAGCTCCTTGTGCCTGCTTCCTGGTTTCTTGTGGTTCGGACTTAAGGGAGGAGACCTCTACCTTGTACTGTCCAATCTCTTCTACAAGTTTGTTCACTCTCTTGTGTCTTTGTTCAAGTTCACTTATCAAGACATCTGCCTGCTTCTTTGCTTCATTCAGCTGATTTGTCATGGATATGACTTCTTCATGATGTTTCTTCTTGCATTGGTCAAGCTCCTTCTTAAGCTTGGTAAGCTCTTCATCCCTTTCTCTTACTTGAAGC
This sequence comes from Pinus tabuliformis, assembly GCA_031772625.1. Lineage (NCBI taxonomy): Eukaryota > Viridiplantae > Streptophyta > Pinopsida > Pinales > Pinaceae > Pinus > Pinus tabuliformis. The sequence continues at coordinate 820,029,358 of CM062818.1, forward strand.
TTGATGAGGTCAAGCTTCTCATTCTCAGCTTCTATGATGGGTTCATAAGTTTCTTCTTGTCTCATTGTCATGTTCAGTGCTCCCTTTGCATGAAGATCATGCAGTCTGTCCCATATATCCTTTGCTGATGTATATTTTCCTAGATTCTTCTTCACTGAATCAAGGAGTCCATCCAAGATAGTCTTTGTTGCTTGTGCATCATACTCCATGGATTCTTTATCCATCTTGCTGTCATCAATCACTGACTCCCAGACTTCAATCCCCTCAAACATTAGGAAAGACCTCATCTTTATTTCCCATACATCAAAGTTTCCATCAAACTTTGGAACTTCAAATAGAATGTATTCTAATGGATTGCCTTCTATTTTAGTAGAGGAGGGAGACACATTTTTAGCAGGCTTGGAGGCTTTCTTCTTTGACCTTGCCATTCTTAACTAGTCTTCAAATACTTGACTGTGTTTTTTTTAAATCACTGACTGTTCCTTTAATAGTAACAGAAGGGAAAGCTTTGAAAAATACCTTAAATCTTTTGGCTGAGTCTTCACACTGCTGGAGAGGTTTGACTGCTGCAACCACACCTTCCTTCAGCTTCTTTGAGTCTTCAAAGAGCCTGGACTAGCTCCGATACCACTGTTGGGTATTTTTAATGGGAGAAAATACCAAAACCAAAATAAAATTCACCACAGAGACAATGCTCTGTTTACTCTGTCCAGGATCTTTTGCAGAGAACCTCTTTTTAAAAAAATTAACTCAGAACACAGTCCATTACACAGTCACAACACATTTCTATTAATTTAAAACTGAAAGACTGATACAAATTCCATCCTCTGTGCAAAGAGGGATTCACAAAATAAACTCTGTTGCTCTCACAGATTTTCCACTGCTGTGGATATTACATAAACAGCTTCATACTATTCCTGTGTTTTACAATGACAAACAAACATTACATGCCTCCCCTGTTCTATTTCTCGCACTGCTGTGCGTTCAATACATGTTCTATGAACAAAAAAAATTACAGTCCTATTCTAGTTGAGCCCTTGCACTGCTGTGCATTCTCCAGGCATATATCACAATACATTTCCATAAAAAAAAACACCACAGTGCTCAGCCACCATACATGTACCTGTTCTCTTTTGCGCATCCCATGCGCAGCCTCAATGCACACCAAAAGGATACAACACGCGCATCCACCACTATACATAAAAAAAACTACCGCATGGGAACAACACCATTTTTGTTCTCATAAAACTCTATCGCGCAGGCTCTTCTCCATTTTTTGTTGTTCTCATGAGCAAATAATAGCGCGCAGGCACAATGCACTATTTTTGTATAAAACATACGTTTATATCCAAAAACATAAAAACCTTATGTGCCGTAAGGAAAATTAATTATTTACCTACATCCTACGAACAGGCATTAACTCCATTAAATTTCCTTCTCTGCGGTCAACGGGAAAACCAAACACTGCACGCAAAAAATTGATTTGATGTAGGCGGGGAGCAGCTTCGGAGATCGACGGCGGAGGTGGCACGTTGGGTCAGATCTTTGTCCCCTGGGCTGATCGGACGCAATTCGCACACCATCCTCGGGGAAACCAAACGACCTTTACCGTCCGGGGAAAGTGGTTTTGGTGTTCGTACTGGGGACGCGTGGCGGAGAGTGAGGGTGTTCGGAGCCTCCGTTACGGAAACCACCTTTGGTGAATGGCGGTGCGGGGAGACCACGGTGGTTTTCCGAAACTGCGTTGCGCTGTGCAGTTGGAATTAATATTCCAACAATTCCCAACTCCTGGGCTTGGACCGGAAGACAACACATTATTGGGTGTTGTTCTTGCCGGAGATGTGGCCGAATATGTAGTTGTAGATTTCTCCCAGTGCCCCACGCGGCTTTGTCCTGAGGACAAAATATTTCCTTCGATCCCATTATTGACGCTCACGTGCCCAACTCCAGGGCTGCTGTGTGAATTCAGCATCTCGTGATGGATGCCGGCGTTGCCTTCGATTGGTGCGACTTCTTTAATAACTGCTGGCGCCTTGGAGCTACTGCCATCTCCTGGCGCGGCTTCTTTCCGTGAAAGCACTGCTGCTATGATCGTATTATTGGCCACGTGGGTCGAAACCTCAGAGTTGCTCCCTGGACTCGACTCAGAGTAGTTTGCCACATGTACTCCCAAACCGCTGTAGTTTTGTCTGGAGGAAGCCACGGCCACGGCGTCGATGTCGGAATCGAAGATAACTGCAGAATTCTGATGCGAGAGGGCTGCCTTGTCAAAATGATGCTCCAAAACCCTAGCGTCCGCAAATTGTAGAGCAGACAATGTGGTGAATAATAGAACCAGGAAACCCATTATGCGTAGGTGATCCATAAAATGAATTGCAGAGGATGTGATGAAATGACAATATCTAGGATAGCAAACGCTGCTTGAAATTTGAGGCTTTCGTGACAATAAATTCTCCTAATGCTCTCAGAAAGCCAATCTTCCTCGGACAGACAAAAGGACCTTACCAAAGATTATGGTTGGTAATGCCAGAGAGTTGCAGAGAATACCCACCCGAGATCCCTGTGGTGAGCTCGTTTGATGGAGAGTGAAGTAAGTTGGCATGAATATATAGCTGTGGGGTTCCAAGTTGGGGAAGTAGCTTCAACAATGTGAAACAAAGGGGAAGTCTCGGAGCGGTTTGAGTCCTAATTCTCAGTCAACCAACGGATCTAATTTATATTATGTCCGCTGTGACTGGAGCATTTGACTTTAATGGAAGGCAATATTCAAATGAATTGAATTGAATGTTTAGGTAATGTGTAATTGTTCTAGTAAAGCTTGAATTCGTGAAGTCACCTCTGGCGGCTTTGCAAATAACGCATGCAATTGCAATTTCAAATGGCACATACATCATTTCGTGGTTTTGCCTTTTCATTAATTGATGTAAACTCCTCTTTCAGACCAATACAGTGCACACACAAATCTTGTTGTATGTGTTTCCTTAAATCTTGTACTTTGTAGGCTTAGGGTAGGTCGAGGAATATGACCAACTAAAAGATTTACCGGGAGACTGTTAGAGGGGTGTTAAGAGTCCCTTTAATTGACTTGAATTTCGATGAGCATTACTCAAAATAAAACGGTGGTCATCCCCCAAAGCTGCTCGGGATTCAGAAGGGGCGTGCTCCGTAATTTAGGCAGTCTCTTTGATTGACTCTACAGTGAAATTGCATCAGCTTTCTTTTTTTCTTTAAATTAAAGAGAAGCACTTTTAACCGTTCTGACTATTATCTTTTTACCGAAAATCTATCCAGATGGTCAACGAGTCTATATATATATTATAAATTTGATTTCACTATATGTATTTACATTCCTCAAAAATGGTTCCGCTTTTTGGCGTAATCATTAACAAATTGTAAATTTGTCTTATTAAAAAAATGGTGAGATTTATATATATACTATTTAAGTTATAAAAAATACTTAATTTCTCAATCTAATGGATCAATAATCTCACATGTATATATTTTCAATTTAAATTAAATAAAAGTTACCTACAGGCGTAAATAAATTTTCAAAATAATGTTATATACTTGTGCAAATAAGTGAATCTTAAAAATTATATATATTTATTATCTTTTAATGTTAATTTATATTATTATTATAAATAGTATTTTTTGGAAAGAAAAAATCTTAATTTTATTTTAATTTATAATTTTTTTTAATATGTTAATGGTGTTTATTAAGAGCAATCTTTTGACTTATGTGCTTAAGAAAAAAAAAAATATAAAAGTAAATATCAGAAATTAAGTGTTGTAGTAATTATTTTTCTCTTTCTCTTTTTCCTTTGAACTTTTTACCACCCCCTTATTCCGGGTCAGTTTGAAGTTGTCTCTCCTGGGGTTCTTTGTCTTAATCAAAAATTTTCAAAGCATGAACTCTCTTTGTACCCACCATCCCATCCTCTTTTTGTGCCACATTTTTCTGTTGATGTGATTCATAGATCACTTTTGATTCTATACCATTCTATTTGTGTGTTGTATTTCCAACATGTTTATGAGTACTCTCTTCTTCTTGGTTCGATGGGTTCTCTGTGATTTCCCCTTCTTCCTCCTCTGTGATGAAGGGTTCAAAAGGTTGTCATCCTTTTATTTTGCGTTCCTACCCCTTTTTCTTTTTTTGGATGCTTTTTTGCTTGGGGGCCTGTGTCCTACAAATATCATGTTTAGTAGCTTGAGAAACAACTAAATGTCATATTTTCATAATCCAAAAGATGAATCCAGTAAAAGGTTTTATGTTTAGTCGAAATGCACTCAGGTAGAGTTTTACTTGGATCCATTTCCACACATATTATGGCGAAAGTAAATAAACACTTATCCATTCTTTTAGAGTCCATCTCTCTAAATGACCCCAATGTGTTTCCAATATCCTCAAGAACCTTGTGATGCCAAAAGGGAAGGAGAAGATTTGATAACCTCACCTATACTGGCATTATTGAGACCACTATTGTTATGGAATCAAAATTTGGGAACCAATGGTTGATGAAAAGACCCCATCCTGGGTATTGAACTAAACAATGAAAAAACCTTCTGAGCATAGCTATATCTCACAATGCCTTGTCCAAGTTGAAAAAACCCATTGGTGCAAAACATCAGACTTGGGCCAAAGCCTATTGAATCTACAAATCACTACTCTGGATTGATGAATAGAAAAAATTTTATTTACTTCTAGTAGGTTTACCTCCATGGTGGGCACTTGTTGTTGTTGTTATAAAATGTATGGTCTAAGAGAGTATTCTATTAGATTTAATTGATTAGAACCCTTACCTCATGTTGCATCCTTGTAGGAGACTGAACCTCCTAGGTTCCTGGATCTCAAAGAACCCCCTTGTAGCCTTAAATTCAATGCAATGGTGGAACTTCTTGAAATGTTGTAATCTGTAACTGAAATAGAGCTTGAAGTTGCTTCCCTTCATCAAGAAGACGTTATATGTCTGTGATTCTGATGTGGTGGACAATCAGCAGAGGAACTTCAAGACTAGTGAATGGAACAATGAGAACTCTGGGACGAGCATAGTCATGTCTCAGGGAAAGGGGAAGAATATGAATTATAATGTTGCTTTCTGTATCCTTCGCCGGAATCCCAAGAAACACAAAAATAATTGTCAAATGGAGGAACCGTACATGGCGTCAAGCAGCCAACATCAACAATAGTATCAACACAAATCTGTTGTTGTGAAGAAGGCAAATTCCATATTCTTGGCGAAGAAAGCCGGAGCCTGCACTGAATGTGGGAAGGATTTCTCATCCTAGAAGGCCTTGTTTGGGCACATGAGATTCCATCCGGAGTGGCAGTGGAGGGGCATCCTGCCCCGACAAAGCGTTTGCCAAGAAAGAGAGACCTTGATGATGATGTCGAATGGATCATCCTCCTTTGTTCCATGGCCCATCCAACAAGTCGCAACAGATACATAATTAATTACAGGTGCAAAATTCACTCATTAAAACATAACATTTAATGTTATGGGTTAATTCTAACTTAAAACTTAGCATTAGTTTTATGTATTGAAGAAAAGCCAAGCCCCCATAATTTTAACCAAACTTTATATGCATCACAAAGAAAGTAATTTTGGTTATCTTACTTTGAATACATTGAAAAATGAGAAACCCACAATGAAGCTTCAAATCTGGTTATCCAATCAAATTAAAATTAAATAATTTTAAATATATTTTTTTAACAAATAATTTGGTTAACTCTGCTAAATAAGATATATTTTCAATAGTGAACTCAAATTAATAGAGAATCAATGCTCTTGCGAACACTATAGTCACTTAGAAAAAGACTAATAAAGAACTCTTCCTCTTCCCGTAGACTAATTTTGAATCTCACCTATTTGGTTGTCGATGACATTCAACATGACATTGAAGTATTCTTGTATTCAAAATTTCACAATGTTTATGGATGCGAATTTACTATGATCCAATGTTATGGTAGCTCTATGAATCTGACCTGGCTTTATTGTCACTAACTCAGAATTTTACCCTGAGAGCATTGAAGGGTGAAGCATAGCCACTTAAGTTGAATTGAATTTTGATGGAGGTTAGACAGAAAACAGTGACAACCAAACCCCACTAACTCAAACTTTTACCAGGAGAGCATTGAAGGGATGAGCATAGTCACTTAAAGTTGAATTGAGTTTTGATGGCGGTTAGACAGAACACAATGACAACCAAACTCCAAAGCTGCTTGGGATTCAAAAGGGGCGTGGTCGGGGACCATAGACTCTGAGTTGTAGACTCTAATTGCCATAATCTCCCTGTTTTTTCTAGGATGCTTGAAAAAACCTACTTTTATCACTTTGAACTAGTTATGTTTTTTTGTTGTTTTGATGGTTTTTTTTTTTTGTTTGATTTTTCTAAAAGATGGCAGGAATTTATTGAAATCACAAGTTTTATGGGTCCCTACACAATCAAAGTGCCTTGAGGGATTTTTAGGATGCTAAATCTATATATATAGTCAAAAAGACACTTTAAATAACACAAATCAAGATTTCACCATATTTTTTTTCCTCCAGCACTGGAAAGTGAAAAAATTCGAACCAAAGACAACTCCTCTTTTTTTATCTTTTTTCCTAAAAAGTGTCATATTTGACTTTGTTGACTTCAGTTTTATAAGAATCAAAAGTGAAAAAATTGCCCAATGAATTTACAAATTATATAAAATTTCTTTACTCTTTTTTTAAAATACATAAACAAAAAAATTCATCTAAGAATATTCTACTTCATCTTCATTCATTTATTTTTATATTCTACTTCCATCTTCATTCATCTGTATCTCTTATTTATTATTTTAGTTCAACATAAATTTGCTATTTTCTTGTTGTTTAAGCAAGAGTCGTGCCTTCTTTTTCATTAAGTCAAACATAATTTACAATGCTTACATAATTCCATCAAAAGTAAGGTGTACTAAAGTCTCTAAGCTCTCTAACCCCTAAGAGTTGCCACCACTCACATTCGGGTACCGAATGAAATAATTTCCAGGCCAAAACCCCGTGCCGACTCACTTTCTGATCGCTATAGGAACCCTGCCTCCAAAAATTCTTGAATAAACCTATGCTAGAGAAAACAAATGCTTCAAAATGAAGCATAAAGTCAACCCTCCGACCCCACCAAACCCTCACACATTCCTGAGCGTTGATCAAACGAGAAATAATCAGACGGTGGAGCAGAATATCGCACGCTCGAAATTGATTGAAGTTTAATGTGCAATGAGGGTGGTTTCTTGACCCTTCCCTCCTCCACATGTCGAGCGATGAAAGGTATCACTGCCCAAAAAACAAAACCACCTTCGGCTTGAAAGCGGTGCGATCGCACCAAAACCGCCCAGGAGGTGGTTTAGCAGCCCTGCCATGAGAGGAATAGGAAATGATGTCGCAAGAACGTTTAATGTTCTCAACCATTCTCCTGACAGTGAAAACCCAACACCCACCTTCAGGGCTTTTTGGTGGACTAAAGATCAAAGTTGCAGAGTCCTCCTCTGTCATGCTATCTTCCGTTGATCTGTCTGACTAGCCATGTGAATCCTACAAAAAACTGCTCATTGCGTCCTGGCTTCCTTAGTTCTGTTCTGATACACTCTTTTGTCCTCTTCCGCCTGGGTGTGGCAAAGAGCTTTTAGCTGGCTTTGTGGCATTTCTCGCCATCTCATCGAATTTCTGCTATCCTTACAGGTGACCCCTTGGTTGGCTAGGATGTCCGCCAATTTGTTGGCCTTTCTACACACATGGTTGAATCTAAGAGTACGAAGTCCCTGAAGATGGATTTGAATTTTTTGGAGCACCCTTATTAACCGCCAATGTTTTGTTACTTTTTCCGGTCCTATGCCATGACTAAGTTTCTTGGTTGCGTTGATGACTAACTATGAATCGGCTTCTATCATCACCTTGTGCTAGTTGTCATGTTTCAAAAAGTCTAAGCATTGCTCCAAAGCCATTAGTTCCGCCATGTTGTTGGTAGCTTTACCTAAATGACAGTGGAAGAGGGAGATGATGTTTCCTGTTTCATCCCTTAGAGCTCCTCCAAAACCAGCCATTCCAGGGTTATTTTTTGAAGCTCCATCAATGTTAAACTTTAAAAATCCTTCTGGGGGGGGGTTCCAAAAATCCTCACTCGGTCCCCTTAAGATTATTTTCATGTTTAAACCTTAAGGAGTAAGCCCCTGCATGTCTAACTATCTGAGTATTCTCAGCTTTGTTTCTGAGGGAGGATTTTTGGGGAGATCCCTAACTGTTGTGCCCACTGTCTCTTTTAGTTGTTTCAAGATCTGCTCCAACAAGCGGAGAGAAGAGTTATTTTCTTCTTTAAAAATTCTTTTATTTCTTTCTTTCCAAACATTTCATATTATGAAACTTGGTAGGAGAGCCCAGGAAGAGTTAAGAACCTCATGCTCCGAAAAATTATCCCTCCAATTGTTTATGGTGTTTGTGATACTGTCTCTGTCTCTATCGTATTGATTGAAGATGGACGCAAAAAAATCCCATATCCTTGAGGTGAAAGTGAAACTATTGAGAAGATGTTCCATTGTCTCCTTTTGTGCTTCACAGAGCTGGCAACGGGAGGGTCCTTGCATACCCCTCTTTCTAATATTGTCCCAGGTTAAGACTTTCCTATGGTGAACCAGCCACATAAAGAGCTTGATATTCATCCAGCCTCTGTTCCTCCATAGCTTCTGCCAAGATCTGACTGGAGCTTTTGATTCCAGCCCTAGGAGAATGCCTTTTGATTCATTAATATTAAAGTTTCCCTCTTTGTTGTTACCCCATATTAGTTGATCCTGCCCTCCAGTGGCTAAAATCATCCTTTGATCCAACATCTTTTTTAGGATCTCTGCTTTGCCATTGAGGGTTCTGTCCTCTCTGCTATCTATTATTTTCCATGTTCTCCATTTTTCGGTATCACGAGCATGTTGTCAAAAGTCCTTTACCTTTACTAGTCCTTGGTTATCTGTCTCTTGCTTGAGTCCTGAAAATTCCTCTATCAAAAGTTTTGGTTCTTGCTTCCATTTTTCCTCCCAGAAAAGTGCATGATCTCCATTTCTTATTTCCCAGAAGTTGTTACTTTGCACTACTCCTTTGTTCTCCTAAGCTTTGTTCCATATAGGGGAGCCCTTCCTGTTTCCCATCATTCTTATTAGCTCATAGGAGTTCCAGGACCTTGCATATTTTTCCTTCCAGATGCTTGCCCATTGAGCCTTAGGATCCTTGACCCACCACCACCAGAGTTTGGCTCCCAGAGCCTTACTGAGAATCTCTGGATCATCCAGTCCTAGGCCTCCTTGGTTCTTAGGGTTGCAAATCTTTTCCCAAGAAACTAAAGCCCATTTTTTCCTGGTTTCCTCCTTGCCCCAAAGAAAATCTCTTTGGATATTTCTAAATTGTTGTAGGACTCCTTTTGGGGCAGGAAGAGCTGATAGCATAAAGACTAGGATAGCTTGGAGCACTGCCTTTGCAAGAACTAGTCTACTAGCCAGATTTAAAGACCTGATTGTCCACTTTTTGACTTTGTCTTGCATCTTGCTGATTAACGGCTCCCAAATGCTCTTATGCAAAGGTTTAACCATTAGAGGAACTCCCAAATATTTCGAGGGGAGGGAATCTCTTTGAAAGCCTAGAATCCTGGAAACATTTCTCTGGATGGCAATGTGAGTGTTAAAGAAAAAAAAAATGATTTGGAAAGATTGACCGCCATACCTGATGCCATTGCAAAGTCGCTCATAATTTTTTTGTAAGCAAGCGCTTCCTTGACTGTGGGAATTCCCTGTAGCATTGTGTCATCTACAAATTGTTGGTGGGTCAGAGCCTGCCCATTCTCCGATAGTTGGAGTCCTTGAATTTTGCCTGTTTCTTTAGCATGCTTAATGGACCGCCCTAGCCCTTCCATCATTAGGATGAAGAGAAAAGGTGAGAGTGGATCACCCTGCCTAAGTCCTCTAGAAGGAAGAAAAATATCTGAGGGAGAGCCATTAACTAAAATTGAGAAGCTGGCAGAAGTCACTAGGGCCATCACCCATCTGATCCAATTGTGATCAAAACTAAATGCAGAAAGCACTTTCCTGATGTATGTCAAGTTTACTTTATCATAAGCTTTAGCTATGTCCAATTGCATTATCATACCCACTTTGTTTTTTGCTAGTCAACAAGTGAACCACCTTGTGAGCTTGAATGATGTTATCAAGAATTTGTCTGCCCTCCACATACCCAAATTGTTCACCCGAAATAATCGTAGGCAGCAAGGGTTTGAGTCTGTTGGCCACTACCTTGGAAATAATCTTGTAAACAACATTGCATAAGGCGATGGGTCTATACTTCTCTGGCATTTGGGCATTATCCTGTTTTGGAATAAGGGCGATGAAGGAGGTTTTGAGAGCTTTCAAAATAGTTATGTTCAGCCTCAAATCCTCCACTACCCTTACAATATCCTTTTTGACAATGTTCCAGCAAAATTTGAAAAAATCCACATTGAATCCATCTGGACCAGGAACTTTGCCATTTTTCATTTCCTTGAGTACCTCGTTTACCTCCTTTTCAGTAAAAGGTCTGTTGAGATTATCATTGTCCTCTCTGGTTACCAACTTAGGGATGTGATTGGTGAAGTCTTTGATGAAAGGCTCCCTTACTAAAATGTCTTCCTAGGCTATACCACTGAAGTGTTTAACTAACACTGCTTCAATTTCCTCATGGGATTGCTGGGTCTGCCCATCCTCATTCTTGATCAAAGAGATCCTGTTGTGAGTCTGATTAGCAATGGTAGATCTATGGAAAAATTTGGTGTTGCGTTGTCCTTCCTTTAGCCATTGCACTCTTGATTTTTGTTTCCAGAAAATTTCCTCTTGTTTACACAACTTTTCCCATTGTAGATGGTATTTTTCTACCTATTCATTTTTGTTCTTATCAAATCCTTCCTTGATCAGAGTTTGGTTGAGCTCTAGAATTTTATTTTCCACCGATTTCTTACATGCAAAAATATTTCCGAAAATATCCTTGTTCCAAACATTTAGCTTCATCTTGATGTGCTTTAATATTTTGTGTAGCAGGAACATTGACGATCCCTGAATCTACAGACCTTCCGCCCACCAGTTTTCAATGTTGCTGATAAGATCTGGATGTGATAACCATATGTTTTCAAATCTGAAAGTCTGTTTCTTGGGGTGCCTATGCTCTTGATCTCCATTAGCACCAGCCAGTGATCTGAGCCACTAAAAGGGAGAATTCCTGCAATTATTTCCTTGTCTAAAAGCATGAGATCCTCCGAGATCATGAATCTATCTAACTTAGAGGCCATCTGGGAATTCCCTCCTCTTTTATTATTCTAAGTGCAGAGGCCATTGTTTGTCTCAATATCAACTAGCTTCATGTCTTCTGAAAAGTTTTGGAAGGCTGTGACATCCTTGTTTAGAGCTCTTGTACCCCCTTTTTTCTCTGAGAGAGATCTTATCATGTTAAAGTCTCCTCCTATGACCCAAGGTAACCCTGCATACCTGACCCGGAGATCTACCAAGGAATCTAAAAACCTGATTTAGTCATCCAACCTTTGTGGGCCATAAACATTCGTGACTAGATAGGTGTTCCTATCACCTACAGGCTATATGACCACTGATAAATAGTTCCTTGATGCCTCCGCATTGATTATTCCAATCTTTAAGGGATACCAGAGCGTGAGGATACCTCCTACTGAGTTTTTAGCTTCAACTTCTAGAAACTCAAATCTGTTGAGCCATTTACTATGGATTTTCTTTAACTTTTTTTATAGATCATTCTGTTTCTTGGAAAAAAATTATGTCCGGAGCTGCTTTTTTCATTCTATTATTCAACATTCTCTATTTTCTCCTACTGCCTAGACCTCTAATATTCCAAGTTGTGAACTTCATAATTAAAGATTGGTAAAAGAGTAACTGGTTAGATCTTTCATCTTACTTGAGTCTACCATGAGCTTTCCACATTCCATCAGTAGCTCGTTCTGCTTTTTTCTGCCTCTTTTTCTTCCGGGATTTCTGGGTGCTAGCCTCGGAGTCGCTTTTACTGCTTTCCCTCCTTCGTTACTCTGTCTTTCAATGTTATTTACTTCCTTCAAACCCTTTGCCTGCATTTTCCATAGGAATAGCTGTTGTATTCTATTGATCTTTTCTTGTGGTAGTGATTCTACCCCTCCCATAGTTCCCTGATTCAGGAATCCTTCTAGATCTAGGTTTTCTCTGTCAAGAATCTCCTGTAACTCATTGTCCTCCATTTCCATCTCACTCTGGTTCATTTCTTGATCCATTTCTAGTTTTGAATCACTCATCATGTTCCTTTTCTGCTTTTCATTTTCCTGTGTCAGATCCTTATCTTCTTCCTCCTCTGTCTTCTCATAACCCTCCTTCATTACTTGATCTTCTACCATTGTTTCTTCATCCACTTCGAGAACTTGGTATTGATTCTGATTGTCCTTTTGTCCTCCCGCTTGATGTTGCTTTGGCCCTTTCTTGCCACTTTACCTTATGGACAACTCTATGAAAGCTGTCTGTGTCTTTCATTGTGTTGTTTTCTGTTTTTTGTTTTCTGCAGTCTCTCAAAAGGTATCCATGTGCATCGCACCTACGACATCTGAATGGGATGTGTTCATAGTCTACTATCTGCACCCATTCCTCATCAAAAACCTCCAAGATGACTTCATTTGGAAGAGCTCCAGATAGATCCATCTCCACACAGATCCTAGCAAAGGAAGTATATTTTCCCCTTCTTGTGGCTTCAGACGCTTTGATAAACCTCCCTAACTTATTGCCTATGGTAGCTAGCGATTCTGGTTGCCAATAATCAAGAGGTAGAGAATAGAGTCTTACCCAAACCGAGACCAAGGTAAAAGTTTCCCTCTCTGAAACGAAGTTCATCTTCCATGGCCTCATATAGAGCCCTATCGCAGCATAGAAGTAGGGCCCGCCTTCAAACACTCTGTCTTTTTCCTCGATGTTGGTGAACACCACAGTGAAGAAACCTTTGGACCCCAGATGAAGATCAATGCTCCCTTTGGGCTTCCAGTGGTATCGGATCCAAGATTGTAAAGCTTTTTCAGTGGGCCATAACCCCATAAATTTGCATATGATAGCGTACGTCTACATGTGCTCCCTATATGCCTGCAGCTCTGGATTATTTAAAACTACTCTAGGCGTGATTTCAACCTTGGGCTTACATGGTCCCTTCTGATTTTTGTCTTTTGTTCCCTGTTTTTTGTCAGTTTTCTCCTTGTCTTTTGTGCCCTCATTCTCCTCCGATTTGGAGCCTTCTGCTTCCTCTTCCCTATTTCTCCTTCCTTCCTCCACTTTCCCTCTGCCTCTATCCGGTGGTATCTTGCTCTTGTTGGCTACCGCTTCCTTGTAGGAGGGAGTGAATCTCCCTCCTCTGCTCCCCTCCATGGTTAAACCTTCCACCACAACCTGTAACCCTTCTGCGCCTCAACTTTCTTCTCCACTACGCGAGCAAATTCTGAGTTGTCGAAGGAAAATTCAAATACTAAGGAGTTATTTCTATCATATAAATTTGCTATTTTCAAGTTAATAGATATATTTATTTAGAAATGAGTTTTTAAATTTTGATTTAATTATTAATAATGATTATATAAATGGTAGAAATTTAACTTCCACAAAATATTTTAAAATATTTTTATTAATTATTATAAATGGAAGTTCTGAATTTATCTCAAAAATAGTTATGTCTTTTTTTCTCTTTTAATTAATTTGATTAATTAAAAATATGTCATATGAACATGTGTCATGTGAAATGAGTTATGTTTTTTTAGACATGTGGTATCAATAAACCATGGTATTGTAACAAAGCTTATTTACAAATTAATAATTTCCATACCAAACTAAATATGAATTTTCATGACTAAAAATCTTATTACATACTTTTTTTAAATATATATGTTTAATTTCATATATTAATTCTTTTTAATAATAATAATAATATAATTTAGATAAATTTTTATGTTATTTTAATTTTGACAATATAAAATAAATCATAAAATAAATATTTTAATATCTATTATTAAATGTATAAATTTAATTCATACTAAAATTTAACATTAATAAAAAATTTAAATACCATTTATATTCGCTTAGAAAATTAACTTTCTTACTCTTCGTTTCTTCTCTCAAAAAAGAATTTGGATCAAGGGGGAAAATTCCTCTTTATCCAGAGATGACAGTCATTTAAGTTTAAGTTTTGTTACTTCACAGCTAATTCATAATCCACTTTCTGGGAGATATAAGATACACTTTTTTGCTTCAATAATTGAAGAGGAAAATTGTAATATGATTAATGAATTAGTTTTAGGATATAAGATTAATTTAAAGTTTGTATTTACATGGATAGCCATCATACTTTTTGGTTTGGTCTTTTTCAGATTTGGTAAAAAGATGAGGAGATAATTTAATAAGTTTAAGGTAAAATGGAGATTGTGTATTTTTATCTTTGTTTTAATGGAAATGGTGTATTTTTATGTTTAAGAAAGTAAAGATAGATCAATCAACAGATAATAAGCTCAAAGTAACACAGAGATAGTGTAGTTTTATTTTTACGAAAATAAATATAAAGTAACAAGTAAGTAGCAACTTTGAAATTTTGGATATTTTTAAAATACTTGTTGTAAACCTATTAATTTAGGTTTTATATTAATTTATGGTATGAAATGACCTCAACCCATTTAGTATAGAAAAATAAACTATTTTTATTTTAAAAAAATAATTGAAAACCATTGAATATCATGCATGCCCTCTTGCTTACAAAATCACTTTGCAATGATTTGAGGCTCCCTTCCAATTTCAACTTAGAAATTACAATAGAGAATGCCTATCTGCAAAAAAATTTCTTACAAAAAACTATTACTCTACATTTTATATATGAAATGATCACAACCCAAAAGATAAATTACTTTTATTTAAAAAAAAAAATTATTAATTGAAAGTCATTGAATGTCATGGATGCCCTCTTGCCTACAAAATCACTTTGCAATGATTTGAGGCTCACCGTCCAATTTCAACTTAGAAATTACAATGAATAGAGAATGCCTATGTGCATAAGAATTTATTAAAAAAGCCCCTAGATGGATTTATGAGAACCATTATGTTTACATAAAGAAATTGGAAAATTTATGATGAATGATTTATTCAAACTAATACAGTTTGGGATTTTTTTTGAATTTTTTTTTAACAACCAAATAATAATGCATATCAATGAGATTTTATGTATGAACATAGAACATTCAATAACATGGATATTGTATATTTGGATATGTATAATTATTAAATACATGTTTTTAAGAAAAAAAAATCAAACTAGATTTTATTAGAAAAACTAAAAACCAATTACATATTATGTCTGATATTAATATAATATTATTTTTAATTGTTCAACAATAACCATCATATTTTGTAATTCTTATTATGTTGATTTTCATTATAATATTTTCAAAAGATTCACACCCTTCCTTTTATTCAAATGCTGTTTTTCAATTTATTGTATTAACTTTTTCTTTTTATTGTATTAACTTTTTCTTTTTGCAAAGCTCTTAGAACGAAACAAAATATGATCCCCATGTGTATAATGATATTTTGAAATTCATGTTTAGAATGATTAAATATACCGTTGTTTAGATTATTTTTTAAATTTTCAATTGCATCATAGAAAGACATGACACCTTTCTCAAAAAATATTAAGAAATTTATTTACAATTTAGATGTTGGATGCACTTGCATTAATAAAATATCTTTTCAAATAATTTAATTGTAGCATATATCTTAATAAATTTCTAAATTAATAGAAAATGAATTATTATCTTGTTATTTCTTTAGAGAATAAAATCTAAATGGAGGAAAAACTAAACTTACTAAATACCACTTAGCTAATATCTTTTTAACAAAAATTATCTTAAAAATTATAAAAAATAAAATAAAACATATCATTCGTTCAAAACTATTTTGTTATTTTATTTATTATTATAAAAATTATTACAAATTTTTATTAAACAAAATAAAAATAAAAGAAAAGAAAAAGTTAGTTATCTAAATAAAGAAAATCATTTGGAAAAAAAAATTGACTGTATTTTTAACAACCTATATATTTGTGACTACTACTAAGAATATTCTAAAAAAATACGTAGAGGTTAGATCCCTACCATTCACCTCATAACTAGCATAATCATATATATACATTTAAAAAAACATGTAACAATATTTTTAACCATGGAGACTTATCTCCATCTTAACATGGAGATTATTAACTTGTAAATAGGCTTTATTTCAATACCATGGCTTATCAACACCACATGTTTAAAAACTAATAACTCATTTCATATGACATTTGTGCATGTGACATTTTGTTTTTAATTAATCAATATAATTAAAAATATTGAAAAGATATAGCTACTTTTGAGATAAATCTAAATATTTAATTTATAATTAAACCTTTAATTTATAACTACTACAAAGGATAAACCTAATAATTATTAATAATAAAATTAAAATTCTAAAAATTATTTTTCAAAATAGAAAAATATAATTATTGATAATTAAATTAAAATTTAAAGAAAACCTATTTAAAATAAAAATACTTAACAACCATAATACATATAACAAATAATACATATACTACATAATTATGGAAATTCCTTACAATAAAAAATAAAATAGAAACATCTACAAACATAAATATGAGTACTCCCAATAAAAGTGGAAAATTGTAAATACATCTCTCTACATAACTATGAAAAGGAAAGTTGACGAGAGGAGAAAGTTGACAAGAAGAGAACCCGACACACTCTTCTTAAGGCATTGACGACAAATGTACAAAACATTTTACTAGTACCAGTTATTTCAGCATTGCATTTGAAAAATCAATAAGAAATTTGAGGAGAAAATATAGTGCACATAAATTCCACACAAAAAATACTCGTATATTACTCATAAAGACCAAAATACAAGCCACATAAATAGTTCTCATGAGATTCAACAATCTCTATAGTGAGCGATTATCACTGAGAAAATATCTTAACAAGACTCAACAACTAACAAACTAATCTTACCTATATACTATTGTAAGCATTATTCAAAGTCCCCCATTTAATGCTTACATTACATCGTTACAAATATTATTACAAGATTCATAAATGACATATAGTCACATATGCTTGACTAGTCTTCATCAACACTCATATCCACTCTAGAATCTTGCAAACATTGCTCTTTTTTCACCAGCTCATCTTCGAGTTATCACTTGAAATCCATTTAAAACATAAACGCCTTTGACCATATTTGACGAACTTGCATGATCAACAATGTTTACAAACTCATATCATTGAGGCTTTCTCAATAAGAGTTGTCAAGTAATGAACCATCCTATGGACTAACCATCATTTGTCGGATACTTCACTTTTGGCTATCTGTTAGTTGCTAGGATGGAGGTCTGGATAATGAATGTGTTCAAAAATTGATAAAACAAATTTACCTTATAAACACAAAAGGATCTCATATTATAACCTGCAGTCCTTTTTCATGGGTTCCAAGTGCCAAGAACAACAAATCGTAACAGTATAAACACAATCAAACTAGTGATGTGTTTGAGGGTATCTAAGCTCGAAGAACCACTAATATAATTTTGTTGGAACTATGAAGACTCACAAAGTGAGCTTGTTTATTTCATTAGCCATTGCCATTATTTATACATCCATGAGCCAGAGAATCAACAGTGATCTCCACCGACTCCTACCGACTATTGATTACCCTGTCGTCCTATGAACACGGCTTGCCATCACATGAACAGTGACGGACAATGTCGGGATTAATACTCTAACACGTGCCCTTTATCACGACGACCTAAACTTTAAGGTGCCTGTTGGTCTCAGTCTCAACTAAGGCTTACAACAGTACATAAAAAAAACTTGATAACAGGGCTTTCATTTTTTGCCGTTGGTTTCACATAGCTTCATTTACGACTCCCCAAAGAAATCCATTTCCACGCTTACATTGGCAGCCTTTTTGGATGCAATTATACCATTCAACGCTCCAATAGTTGGTTTCTCTTTTCCAAAACACAAATCAAGTGCCACCACGTCTTTCACGTCAGGTTCATCAATTTTAACCCATTCTCAACACAAGCATATCTGTGACTTAGTCTCACAATTCCGAACGATACCTCTGCTATTTAACAGATTGACTCCACAAAATAACCAAACCTCCAAATATTTTGAGGCTCCTCCACATGCGTGGCTCAAACGGGCTGGCAGCTCAGTGTCCTCCTCATCATTTCTCCACACCGCTACATGCAGTGGTTGTGCTAAGCTCCACACCCATCACACAACATTACCAATCCACCAAATAAAGTCATAAGCAAATGTATTGACTAAGCTTGATAAGATTTACATTGGCCCAATCTGCTTTGTAAGACTCCACGACCCAGATAGTGTCATTGTATCCCTTGCAAGGCAGTTCTTGGCAACCAGGGTGGGTCGTTCTTATTGTTGTCTCACAGAAAGCCCCCTTAGGCTGCTCCTCAATGAAAAATCTCAACACTCGTATTTTCAGCGGACACTTGGTTGAAGACACTACTATCTGCAAACACTCCACTAAAAACTCTCTGTGATCTATGCAACAAATTCATCATGGTCGGCATAACCCTCTTCAGAGGACACTTGGTTTTAGGCACTCCTATCTACCAACACTCCCTAGAAACTCTCTGCATCTACGCCACACAGGCATCACGGTTGGCACAATCCTCTTCAGTGGAAACTCAGTTGCAGACATTCTTATCTACTAAAACTCCACTGGAAACCCTTTGGGATCTATGCCACACAGGTGTCACGGTCGGAACAACCCTCTTTAGCGAAAACACGATTTTGTACACCAACGCTTAGTCATTGAGAATGTAATAGCAATCACTTGGATCTTACGCAACATATGATCCAAAAGGGGGAAAAGCTCCGAGTGAATCTAGGTGCGTTATTCCCAACAATTATCACACTATGCCGCTTTCCCACAATAGTAAGATATCTTTCTCTCAAATCGAACCGAACGGATTGCACCGTACTTCTGCTGAGCAGGCTACAGCTCCTCCTCTTGGTTGCTTCATCCACACTCACACGGCCCACAACACATGATCATACGACCAACAACATCCGTGCTTGGAAACCTACACACAAGATCTTATCCATTTTAAGGTGTGCGATCAACAATTGGTGTACTTCCAAGGCCTCACACATAATTACACTCAGCACAAGGCCTCACCACCACTGCCTCACGTCCTCAGTCTCCAGTGCTCCATGTCATTCTTCCAACTCGTGGGTCTCCTTAGTACACCAAATACTCTCTAAGATCGAACAACACATTGTTTCAATTTTTATACTCCATGTGGGAAGCGGTTCCTCAAAAAACCTCAACACCCACCAAACATAGTGAATTACTCCTTTGGAGAACAATTTCCCTGATCGAGAAGACAGCTCTTTGGTGCACAAGCTATCAAGCTCCTTTACACCCCTTCATAGCTCGCAACATAGTGCCCAACACTCACATCTCCTTCCAAGCACAGGGCATGATCTTTCTAGATACACAGAGTTCAACTCTAACAACAATAGATGCAAATAAAGGTTTGTGCCTCTCCCACACGGTTTCCTCACATTGATTTTCATCCACATGCTCCAACGACGACACTGAGAAGCTCAAATTAGCGTCGAAAGGAGGTCCACAGTCTCTCTGGCCATTCCACAACGTGTAGCAAATATTCCAATGAACGGCTTGATCTTCACCTCGACTTCAAGAAGCCCCGCAATCAACTAGTTCACTTCCACAATCAACTCTCCACTGTCGAGAGCTCGATCCACGAATTTCTCAACTCATATGCTAACTCTTGGTCACGCTTATGCCCTCTTCCAGAGAGCACTAGAACACACACAACTCCACAACACAAGTCTGCACTACACGCCTTGTTCGACCCTCTACAGGTTATGCAACTGCACCAAAACACCACAGTTGGATCTATGTCTTGCAGATGCTCAATATGGCACGCTCACACCTTAGAACTATGAAGACTCACAAAGTGATATTTTTTATTTCATTACCCATCGCCATTATTTATACATCCATGAGCTGGAGAATCAACAATGATCTCCACCGACTCCTACGGACTATTGATTACCCCGTCGTCATATGAACAGGGTTTTTCATCACATGAACAATCACGGATGACATTAGGATTAATACTCTAAAAAAATTATCCAACATTTTTCAATAATTGGTTCTGCATTTTTATAAATAGAATGAAAAACTACACAAATCTCACCGCAACAAAATCAATAACCATAAAACTATCCACTTCCATTAGAAGCATCATTGTATCATGACCATCCATCATCATCTCCATCTTTCATCTGTCACTAAGTCCCTAGCAATTATATATTCTTTATCAAGTTTGAGCAATCACATATTTTAACATCCAAAAGAAAATTTGCAATTAAGTCTCCAGATCGTGACAACAATTTATGTCATCATCCAAGGTGAATACGCACAATCAAATTAATATTGTAAGTGTAATCAAGTATAACAGGAACACTACCATCGAAGTAGGCACAAAAGCAGTTGGGGAATTTATGCGATTCTATTTTCTACAATAAAGATAAATATAATCACACACTTACATATTTATAGGGAATCAATTATCACAGCCTCTCACATCTTCCTAGTACCCCTCCATGAGGGAGTCAAGCCAAAATTGGCTTTGCTACCAAATAAGAAATTTGAGTACAACACATAGTGCACATAAATTCCACAAAAAAACCATTTCTGTATTTTCAGTCAAAGCTAAAATACAAGCCACATAAATAATGTTCATGAGATCCTGCAATTTCTAAACTATGAAATTATTGTTTAGAAAATATCTCAACAAAACTCAACAACCAACAAAGTAATCTTATCGATATACTATTGTAAGCATTATTCAAAATAAATCCACAAGAAGGAATGGTAAGGAAACATTTGTTGGTTGGCTACTGGGAATTCATCAGAATGAATGGTGCACAAATTAAGGAATGGATACAAAACAACTAGACTTCCCTCCTTGGTTATAGGCCAAAAGTCAGCGTGATGGTAAATGATTGATTTGGTTTCCACTTTATAACGAAAGAGGATGAAGCCAAATTTTCCACTTTACCTTGGGTAAAAGGACGTGGTGTCCCAACATTAAGATTGGAAAGTAGGTTTTGACCAAGTGGTGGAGGCGCCCTAGCATAAGATCATATGGGCTAAATTTCCTCGCCTTCCCATTGAGCTTTGGATGAAGAGGGAAATTTGGGAAATTGCCAGCAAAATTGGGAAATTGTATTACGTGGATGAAGGTTGCATGGGCATATTAGATAAAAAAAGTGGCTTATTTCTTGGTGGAAGTGGATTTATCGGGAGGTCTTCCAGCCACTATCAAGATATATTGGGAAACCTTTTCCATTCTTCAACAAATCGAATACTTGGGAATCCCATTCACGTGCCTAGTATGCCACAAAACTAGACACCTGATGGCCAACTGTTCGAGTCGAAACTACGGAAGCCACTGTAGGAAAAATGAGTCTATATTTGTGACTGGACAACCTATTAATATTGACAGCAAATTTTCTTTGGATTAGTCCCCTAAAGATTTGTTGGACACCGCAAGAAAAGCCTCCCAAGCTACTCCAATCTGTACAATTTCCTTGGTCGGTGGGGCTACTTCTCCTATAAGGGACGAAGTTCCCTTCAACAAATATTTATGTGCCTAGGAGAAGCCCATTAAATACTCACCAAGGAATCCCTCTAAAAGGAAAGGTAAATATATCAAGCTAACTCCAAAGAAGTCGAGCAAAGTTTCTTTGTTGTGCCCAATTCGTAACACTAAAAATGACGATGTTAATTCTCCCCCACATCGACAGATTCAAAAATACTTCTACTACCAAGTAATCCCAATTTTGGTATTTAAGCTATATCAATAAAGAAACTTGTTTCTCAATATTTGGGATCCAAGTCCACAGGGGGACTGAAGAATTTTAACCCCAACCGGGGGAAAACAAAGAAGGAAAATAAGTATAAGAGACTCTCCCTATGTGGTGATATTGTGACTAAACTAAACGCCCATTTCTCTGAAGATGTTGGGAAGACATTGTATCCTTCTTTTGATCATGGACCAACAAACGGATCTCTTGAATGATCAGAGGAAGCTCCTTCTCGGGTTCTTAGAGCATCATATCCTGACACATCTGTTCCTTAATAAAGGTGATGTCTTTCAACAGTAGAGGCTTGGGATCTACCAATACAATTTGATCCCTCAAACACCACATATCACAAACAGACCCTTGATTGTCCTGCTCCAGGAAACCATGTTGTCAAAGGAACATGCCCTAGAGATTCTTCTCAAAATATGTCCATCATGGCATGGTTGTGCCACTAGCTCACAAGGTTTCTCTAAGGGTCTAGCTACCATTTGAAACCCCACACACTTCTCCTTTTAGGCATTCAAATTTCCTATTGGTATTATACTTCTCGGTCACTATAGATTTTGGAATCACAGACTTTGTATTATCAATGTTTATGCCCCATATAAAAATCTTAAATATTTTTGGGACCTGGTGGACTCTTTTGGCATTATGGACATTAATCATATGATCATGGTAGGGGATCTAAACTTTAAATTGGAGGTCGATGAGTGCTGGGGTCACATGTAAAAAATGGATGCATTTTCCCCTTTCCTCATTAACCTTTTTGGCCAAAAAAACCCTCAAAGATATCACCCCTGATCCCCTCTTCCCGACTTGGAGAAATGGTCGATTAGGGGTTGAGCTCATTGCGAAAATATTAGATAGGTTCTTTGTGGATTGTTTCTTGTTCCAAAGGTTGATTAACATCAAATCTTGGACACTGTTCTCTGAAATCTCAGACCATGATGCTATATCTCTAGAGTAGTAGGATGAATTAACACATGGAAATATACCCTTTAAATTCAATCATATATGGGTCAACAATCCTGAGTTTCAAAACCTAGTCCATAAATCCTAGTCTCCATTGATATCTCCACCTTTGGATGATCCCATATATCGAATTACATACAAACTAAAGAGATTGAAGACCGTTGTTAAATCCTGGGTCCATTTCCAACAAGAAGCGCTCAACCAGGAGTTGCACTTCATTGAACATGAGATTTCCCTCCTTATTGATCTGATTTCTCCTGGTCAATTCTCTACCCAAAGAACAGGGAAATTCTAAATCTGATTCAAAGGAAGGAGGAAACCCTCAAATATTGGAAGAGGAATGGAGGCAAAAAATTCGCCTTGCTTGGATAAAGGGTAGATATACGAACACAATTTTTTTCCACTAGGCTAACTCCAAAAGAAAACAACAAAATATGATTTGGACTATCACAAATGTAGGTATTACCCTCTCCTCCCCTATGGACATTAAGCTGACAGCTTTCCAACACTTCAAAAAGAAATTCATGGATAGGGACGAAGCTCATATGGCATATAAAATGGACTTAAGAAATCATTTCCCTTGTCATGGTCAATGTTGATGGTACATTACTCAAGAATGCTCAATATCAGAATTTGAACTACTCCAAACTCTGAAGGAGATGGCCAAGGATAAGAGCCTAGGGCCTGATGGTTGGCTAGCTAAGTTCTTCCTCTACTTCTTTGAGCTGATGGGATCAAATCTAGTCAACTTGGCAGAGACTGTGAATCTTTCTGGGCTCATTCCAAGATCTAGTAACTCCACCTTTCTTACTCTGATTCCTAAGATTCAAAAATTGCTTTATTTCCTTGACTATAGGCCAATTTCCTTATGCAATGTTATTTACAAAATGATGTCTAAACTCCTCGCTAACCGTGTCAAGAAGATTATTTCTCCTCATGTATCTATGGAGAAATTTGGTTTCTTATCCTCCAGGAGGATACAGGATTCAATGGAAATTGCACAAGAACGTATACATTCGATCAAGATAAGGAAGCTAAAATCTTGTCTCATGAAAATCGACCTTTCTTGGGCATTTGACTATGTGGATTAGGAATATCTCACCATGATCTTGTACAAAATTTGGTTTAATCGTAGGCATGTTTCATGGATCAAGGCATGCATATCATCAACCTCTATGGATGTCCTCATCAATGGGGAGCTAACTCAGTTCTTCAAGATGCATAGGGGCCTCAGACAAGGTTGCACGAACTTTACTCTTCATCTCATTTATGGACTCCTTTAGTAGTGAAATATGTGCATTGAGAGAACTTGGCAATATTTCTGTTTGTAGGATTTCCAACACCTGCAACCTGTCCCATATTTTATTTGTGGATGACATTCTTTGTGCTGGTACTACAAACATTTCAGAATGGACATTCTTCCATAGCGTATTCTTGAAATTTGGAAACCCTACTGGGCTGCATATCAATAGCTCCAAATCAGAACTCATATCGGATGATGGTAATTTGACAGAGAAAATTGAAATTGCAAATTTATTTGGCATTTCCATCTGCCCCTTGTCTAATGGCTTTATATACCTAGGGTTCTTTTTAAAACCCTCAAAATACAAAGTTCTTCATTGGGACTAGATCGTTTGCAAATTCAAGAAGATGATCACTTGATGGGACCATAAATGGAAGTCACTAGGGGGCAGGGTCATCATGACCAAGGTGGTGTTGCATGTACTTCATTTTCTCTAGATACATCTCTTTTATATTCCTTAGACCATTATTCATAAAATGAACTCCATTGTTGCTAACTTTATTCGGTTTGGTGTGTGCACACAGAGAAAAATTAACCTTGTGGCTCTTACTACAATCTCCATGCCTATTAAGTTGGGTAGTTGGGGCATCCTAGATCTTAGAAGATTTAATATCGCCCTCTTGAACACGAATCTGTGGCAGGCTTTCAGGGAGAGGGGCCTTTGGCATACCATTTTATTCATTAAATATATCCACTTTCAGGGCCTGGAGGAATGGGTGTGGGCAGGGCCGCCATTGAATCCCAATGCATCATATATCTGGCATAATTTTAGACATGTTATTCCATGGATCTGCAAATTCAGTGTTTGGTGGGTGATGGACAACAAATTCTTATTAGCAGGGATTCCATTAAAGGTATGTTAGGCTACCACATATTATCGATCCCCTTGATTCACACTCTCATCCAGTTGGAGTTCCATAATCTAGCCAACCTCAGATCAGGCAATCCCTTCCCTTTCCATGCTTCGGTTTGGCCTCATGCTCGATATTTGGGCATTCCAGACGCCTTAGCCACTGAATGGGAATCTTTCCGCGATCGTGTCACTTAGGCTGGCATATCATTCACTATGTGACCTGATCAATTCGTTTGGGGTGGACAGATTCTAAATGGGTGGATTGTTATGAAGGATTGTTGGTCTTATACAATCGCATCCTCACCTGGGATCAACTCTTAAAAAAACGGTTTGTTGGGCCTGGTAGATGTTCTCTTTCCCAGTTGGATTCTAAGGACTGTCTCCTTCTAGTCATGCATTATCCCTTTATTTCTGACATCTAGACAATGGTCCCTCTCCTCCTTGGTATCAATATCCATTATGGCTGCTCCTCCTTTCTTTCTTGTTTTGAGTCTTGGTCTCTTCAAGACATTGCTTATAGAGTCGCCCCTCTTTATGTCTTGTGAGGAATTTTGTTATCTAGAAGTAAGCTAAGATTCGAAGGCATTGCCTTCGAAACTATGTTCCCCTGCCTCTGGATCTTGACTCTTTTCATGGAAATCATCCCCTAGTACCCCAAAGCCCCATCCAAACCCATTTCATTCATTTATTTGGATGGAAGATTCACGATTTTCTTCCTTAACGGTGCTTCGTTGGACGACGATTGTGGTTGTGGTGTCTTACTCAAATTGGATCTCTCTATCAACTACAAATTCTATTGGTCCTCTAGCGTTGGGGATAACTGTGAGGCTGAGTTGTTGGCATTATGGAGTGCCTTGCAATGCTCCAAATGGCTAGATTTAGACAATTTTCTGGTTGTTGGAGATTTTGTCTTGGTGATCAGATGGATTCAAAGTCGACATGCTCTAGATGTCCCCTCACTTTGCAACTAGGCACGATTGATCTTGAAGTTGAGGTCTGCCTTCATGGAGGTCTCTTTCCAACATATTTATTGTGAGAAATACCCTTAAGCAGACCTTCTTTCCAAATGTGGCCCATGCTTGCTGGGTATATGTTCTTTGAGGTCTTACAAAGTGGAGCGATCTGCAGACAGGGGTTGTTTGAGCTATAAGCTCTACCCCCTGCTATTTTCTTCTATTTTATTTTTTCCATTAGGATTTTGCATGAGCTGAAGCCACTCCTCTATTTCTTTGTCTCTATTCTTATGTCATTGTTACTCTTTGCAATGTATGCCTCATTGAGAGGTAGGGTAATTTTTGTTGGCACAGAAGATCTTTGTTGCTTGCTCTGATAGACATTAGTAAGAAGTGTTGTCTCCACTGGCTAAAGACCGATAAAAAATGTAAAACATTCCTATTAATATAAGAGTGTTCTGTTTATTTCTACTGAAAAAAATGGTGATAAAAAATTTAAAGAATGTCGGGCTCGTTAAAGCCTAGCATGGCCTTGTATAAGAAAAATGGAAATATTTCAACTTACATCTAGAATCCTTAACTCTGGACAGTTGCGATCCAAAACATTTGCAGAGTTGGTGTGCCATAAGAGTCCAAACCACCACCATTGCATGCAATCTTCCAATCGAGCACTCCACTCGTTTGCTCCACCTTTTTCTTTTGCCTTCGTGCATCCTTTAACTTATTCTTTAATGAATTGCCGTCAACCGGGCTTAGACTGGAGGACGTCTTCCTCAGAGCGTTGGAGGATAATTGCATCCTCATTCTTGAAGCAATTTTTTGTACATACGAGTGGTGTCCGCCCAGACTCAGGCCACTCAGAATCTTGTCAAATATTGGAATATGATCGTTGCATTTTATATCCTCTAATGTTGCTTGTAATTTCTCCCATTAATGAGAATTTGTGTAAGTGTTGCCTGCTCCCGGGCTTGTACCCAATGGGATTCTATTATATGTTTGAATATCCATTCTTTTTTCATCTCCTTTACTCATCGTTTCCATCACAGTGTGCCCATTGGTAATTGAATTGCCTATTCCTATACTTGGCCCAGAGAGATAAAATTCAGTAATGCACACTGATTCTATATTCATATCAAATAATGTTACATATAAATACATTTAGTGTTGTCTCAAGATAGGTAGACTATCTTGGACACACATTCACTGGTTGAGAGAATATCTCAACCACACACCAATCTAGAAATCCAAATATTAATAACTCCTAAGGAATAGGAACAGACTCCTTTACATAGAAAGAGTGACAATCGAGACAAGTAGGAATTAAATTTCCAAGTTGCTCCCTTAATGACTTCTTGTCTCAATCTCAATATGTAAAGTCTAGTTGAGGTCAAACATGACAAAATAGTATGTCAACTTCCATATAAAGGAACAACCATCTACCGGAATGCATGGGTTCCCAACCGTTGCAACCACTAGTCTATTAGGATGCCCTTTGCATACATGGTTATGTAAACCATTATAACTGCATACATGTACTTGTACATGCAAATCCCCCTCCATCATCATCATCGTGGGTTTTCTTGGATTACCCATAACCATGCTCTGAGTTTTATTGGCTTACCCTCCACCATGTCCAGGGTTTTGTTGGCTCACCCTAAACCATGCCAAGGGTTTTGCCGGCTGACCCTAAACCATGCCTATAGGAATCCATGTCCACCTCACTCTCACACGTGGTTTCTGGCTTACCAGAAGCCTACACCGCAAAGTGGTTTTTGACTTACCACAAACCTGAAATCACAAAGTGGTTTTAAGATCACCATGAACTTCATGGGGGTACACATGCTTCATCAAGGTTACATTACACACTCCAACTTTTGGAGTTACCAGGTACATACATTACAAAGACCTCTATAAAAAATCCTGGACTTGCTTACTAATAAATGTATGTGACACTTAGTACACCATGACTCTGTTCCAAAAACTCACACTAATTCACACAAACTTTCACTTTTTTGTCCATCATCATTTAATATCTTATGCATCTCCTCTAATTCCATCTTTAAACAATGTAAACTTTGAAACGGGAACTGATACTGTTACCCGTTTCATAGAGATAGCTAAAAAGTGACCTGATTTTGAAAAGGGGTGATGCAGAACGCACATGTTTTTTTTAGAGCATAGTTTTTGGCACTTTAGTTTTTTTTATGTGCATCACGTTTTAGAATGGTAGTGATTTTCATGCTGATTTAAAAAAGTGAGCATTCTGCATCACACTCTTTTTTTAAAAGCCCTGTTTTTTTGCTTTAAATTTTTTAATGTATAAAATGTAAATAATTATTTAGTAAATTTGATAATTTTTGAAGTGGTCGTTTTCTTCACATTTTCTTGTTTTTTATTATAATTTTAAATTTTTTTCCGTGAGGTTTTTACTGTTTTGCATTTTTAAATTAGAAGGTCGATATTTAGACTTTTCGATATTCTACATATTTATACATCCTTAATTAATTTTTCAATCGACATGAAATAATTGTTTCTAAAAAACAATATTTTTTAACAATGGACATAAGAATAACAATTTTTAACATAAATATAACTAAAAAACTACACGTTTTGATAATTTTTTGTTAGAATTGACATGTCAAAATCACAATTTTTATACGATAATTTTAACTAAAAATGGTTAAATAATATCTTTTTCTATGAATTTCATGTCAAAAAAATAATAAAAATCACTTTTTTTTTCAAAAAATAATGATTAACTTAAAAATCAATGCAAAAATCACATATTACCAATATTGAACGTATAACAACCCTAATTGAGTGTTTATTCTTCTCATAAAATGGCAAAGTCAAAACATTGCAAAGCTTGATTTACAAGCATAACTTAAATTTAATCAACAATGTCACGTAATCCAAACTCTTCGTCCTCTAGAGTTTCATCATTGTCCTCTTCCACAATATTTTCTGTTTCATTTTGCTCATTTTCCTCTTCTAATGGGTCTTTGATGTCTGCGAAACTCCCAATGTATGTCTTTCCAAACATTCCATGTAATGGTGGTTGGGGTTCCTTTGCCTTTTTTGCCACACGTGATTCACTAAAGTCCCCTTTCTTCAACCCAATTTCTTGCATTGCATTTGGAAGAAATTGAAGAGCATTAATTCTTTGCTGGATGAAATTGCACTGTACTGGATCTTTTTCAATTGCAATGCAATTTCTTCCTTTTTGAAGGCAACATGCTAGTGTTGTACCTAATTTTCAAGCACAAAAGAAATAATGAACTAAATTAGTACAATGACATATTAATTAAAAAAATAACATATTGAAATTCAATTCCATATAATAAAACTTACCTGAGCCAGAAAATAAATCCAAAACCCAATCTCCTTCATTTGAACAAATGTCTATAAGATAGTTAATCAATAATTGTGGTTTTTGATAAATGTTAACTATCTCTCCTTTTGCTTCTTTGTCTTCATATGTTAGTTTTCTCACAACAGCATCATAACTCAGTATTTGGCTATGACTCTTTCTGTCTACTCGATTAAAAATCATAGACATATGGCTATCATCTTTTGCCCAACTATCAATATGAATGAACTCACAATCATTTATGAATTGTTGATCTTCATTGTGAAGAAGATTTGACTTTTCCCTGTAACATGAAATAGTAAAAGTTAAATTAACTTGTACATAAATAAATTTTTCAACATTAATCAAATATACATTTTAAACGTCTTACCATGTAAGCTGCA
Source organism: Pinus tabuliformis (assembly GCA_031772625.1). Lineage (NCBI taxonomy): Eukaryota > Viridiplantae > Streptophyta > Pinopsida > Pinales > Pinaceae > Pinus > Pinus tabuliformis. The sequence goes on from CM062818.1 coordinate 820,059,200, forward strand.
TCCTTGAATTTGTTTTCCCCTTGAAGCTTGACAATATCATTGCCAATTGTGTGTCTGAATGAAATGTCACAAATCTCCATAATGGTGATGAGGTGACTTCTACAAATCCCGCAACCACTTTACTAAAATCTTGATAAGTATAAGGGTCACTATCATAGTCAATGTTTGGAATATTGAAACCATGGGGAATATCTGCAATGACTAGGCCATAATCCCTTTTAGGTATGAGTTTAGCAATGTCTTCAAAATCGCCTTGTATTACTTGATATTGAATAGTGTCTAGCCCATTCCAAATGAAATGATTAAGAGTTGGATCAAGTTGAATATCCTTAATACGTTGCTTCCTCAGTCTTTCAATCTTTATTTTTTCGATAAAGGTTTTGAAACTATCTGGCACTCCATTATCATCCTTCCTCATCTTTTATAAAATAAATAAATATATGTGTAAGTTATAAATTAAAAATAGTACACAGGTGAATAAAAATGAATGTATAAATCAAGATACCTTTTTAAATGCAAGATAAAAAGCTTTTAATGTTGATGTAGAACTTGAATCTGGATAGTTGCGTACGACATCATCCCAACCATATTCATTCAACAATCTAACCATTTGTTCTTGAATTTTCATGTAAACTTTGTGACTGCATAGATAAAGTAACAAAAAGTTAATATAATGATATGTATAACAAATACTACCAAGAACAACATGTTTTATTTAAAATATAATTATAATCTAGAAATAAATAAAAATATTTCAAGAAACTTACTTTTGAAATTCTTCAGACATTTCCTCCAATGATAATTCCCGTGACCTCACACGAGATAATATTGTTTTGACAATTTTTTCATCTTTCACTCCTTGCATCGCCCTCCAAGGTGTGATAGTCATATCGTCTGGAAGATGCTTCATTTCAGGATCTAATTTACTGTTGCCACATATGAATGGCTTAGACTTTTTGACCTTCTGGTTTTTAATGGCAATGTCTTCCCACATGCCAAAAATCTCATCAATCAACCTCCAAACATCTCCAGTTCTAAATGCCAATTGGAAAATGTTATCAACACCTCTGAATAAGTAACTATGTTTGCTGCCCTTTCCACCTTTTGAATTGGTTTTCTCTTCAATTTGATATCCTATTTCCATACAACATTCCTTTCGGAACTTTGCAGTAACTTTTGTCCTATCCCCACCACATTTTTCTTCAAATTCACTATGAATAAATCTAACCCTTTGGATGAAAGTCATAGACATCCTATATTCATTATCTGAATTATGATCCCATGCCACTAACTTTGCTTCTGTATCAGATAAACCAGCGTAAATGATACATTTCATTGTTTCAAAACGTGGGTTATTAGGATATTCTTCCATCAATTGTCTTTGAGCTTCTACAGAATGGTTCCCCCCAAGCACATAATAATTGTATTCAATACATTTTGACTTATCAAATGCTTCTTTGTTGGGAACTTGAAGTGGATCAACAAGAAGCACATAACTAACCACATGAGCATATGGATTGTACCTCATCAATGTCTTCAAGTTGTGAACATGCAGATGATGTGGCTTTCTAACTTGATATTGACATTGTCCTTCACTTGCTTTATAGGTTTGCCTGACATTAAGCTGAAATGTGCGACCACCATCAATTAAGTTTCTCTTTGTCAAATTCTCTCGAATGACATTTTGTTTTGTTTTGATAATGCCATCTTCTAAATCAGCTCCTGGTGTAATGATTTCTCTGCTTTCTTTTGAAGTTTCACTAGGTTCTTGACTGCTGGTAATGACTGCTTCAAAATCATCAACTCTACTTTGCTTGGTCATAACATTCCCACCAGAGTTATTCTTGGGCATTGTTACTTTTGGATTTTTATGGCTCTTCTCAGTTCCAATGTCATCTTCAGTAATGACAACATATGTTTCATCGTCAATTTCAACTTCATCATTCTCAAAAGTAACTTGTTTACCCTTGCTAGATTTATCCACCAGAGACCTTTTTTTCTGATTCTTTGGATATAGTTTTGTAGCATTATCAATTACTTCATTTTGCCTATTTTCCATATTTTCTTCTGACACTGAGTAAAAACTGCTGACAACTTTCATGATATCATTCTCAATGAAATGAATGCCTCCCAACCTAATTGAACAACTTTCAACGAAATTCTGCCAAACAAAATATCATATGTCAATAAAAGCAAAGTTAAAAAATATAGTGAGACACTTTCAAAAACGCAAAATACAAATATAAATAATAATACTTACGATGTTTTGTGTCATCTCATTTACGATTTGACTACACAACTTTGTAGATACCTCTCTCCTGTCATACAATGAATATGATAATTGGTATTTAACCCTTTCATGTGACTTGGGAGCTTTTGTAAGTACGTAAACAACTTCAGTGTCCGGTACCGAACACATATCTAGGACTCTTCCCATCACCTCAAAAATTCCATTATCATTCGGTATATCGATATATAGATATATATTCACATTTGCGCTTTCTCTTTCTTTCACATACCACATTCTTGATGGAAATTTCACCTCTTTCAAATTCTTCCAGTCTGAAATAATCTTCTTATCACTTGAGGCACTTGAAAGATTTGTAGTCATGAGCTCAGGTGGAGTTCGTTCACCAATGTTTCTTTTAGATGCACCTTTATGAGTCTTTGGTCCAGAAAGATTCACTGAAATTCTCTTTGATACCATTTTCCTGAAAAATAGAAACACATAAATCAGTAAATAATAAAAACATATTAACTTAAAGTAACAACGAAAACATATCATAAATTTTAATCAACAATCGCCCCACCCACTGCCCCTCATATTCCAAAAGGACATGCATTAACATTCTAGTGTAAAAAAGTAAATCACGAATAAAACATTTTGCTCGGGCGCCCTCACCCACCCCCCCCCCCCCCCGCACGGCATGGGCGCCCTCACCCACCCACCCCCCCCCAAGCATCCCAACCCCCCCACCCCGGCGACCCGGGCGCCCTCACCCGCCCCACCGCCCGGGCGCCCCGGCCCAACCCCCACAACCCTCTCCGGCCCGGGCGCCCTCACCCGCCCGCCCACCCCAACTCTCTCCCTACTCCGCCCCTGCCCCACCCGCCCGCCCGCCCGACCGACCGACCCAGGCACCCTCACCCACCCCTCCGGGCGCCCTCCCTACCTCTCCCCCAACCCGCGCGCCCCGCACCCCCTCACCTGCCCGCTCCAACCCTCCCGGCGCCCCACCCCTCCGGGCGCCCTCACCCACCCGCCCGCCCCACCCCTCCGGGCGCCCTCACCCGGCCCCCCGCCGGGCGCCCTCACCCACCCGCCCGGGCTCCCTACCTCTCCCCACACTGCCCACCCTGCACCCCCTAACCCGCCCGCTCCAACCCTCCCAGCGCCCTCACCCCTTCGGGCGCCCTCGCCCGCCCGTCCGCCCGGCGCCCTCACCCACCCGCCCGGCTCAACCGAATCCCCCTCTGCCCGGGCTCCCTACCTCTCCCCCAACCCGCCCACCCCGCACCCCCTCATGCACCCCTCACCCACCCGCTCCAACCCTCCCGGCGCCCTCACCCACTCGCCTGCGTCACCCGAACACCCCTCCGCCCGGGCTCCCTACCGCACCCCCTCACCTTGCACCCCTTCACCTGCACACCTTGCACCCCCTCACCCGCCCGCCCCGCCCCTTCAGGCGCCCTCGCCCGCCTGCCCGCCCCACACCTCCGGGCACCTTCACCCGCCCCCCCGCCCAGCGCCCTCACCCGGCCCCCCGCCCGGCGCCCTCACCCACCCGCCCGCTTCACCTGAACCGCCCTCCGCCCGGGCGCCCTCATGCAGGCGCCACCCGGGCTGCCCGCGCCCTCGCCCGGCAGGCAGGGCGACCCTGCCTGTAACACCCTGCGGTTGTACACGGGCGCGCGCTCCATCTCACCGCAGAAATTCGACTAAGTATGAGTGCGAAGTGTCCGTCATCACATGTGCGCGCAAGTGTTGGAAAGATTGCGGTATATATATGATGAGCGGGCAGCATGAATGAACGCACCCACACATAGGGCGAGCCGATGTTGAGGGAAAGCATGAGTGGGCATTCATGTTAATATTTTGGAGGTCGGCCAAGGTTGGACGAGTGGCCTCACTTGTGTATAAACAAGAATGGACTGCGGTTCATTTGGACATCGCTCAATATCGATCATCCTTCGCTCTTCATCGCACAAGGTGTGCGCACAAGAAAGAAGGCGCAGTCTACCGCAGCTCGGATATGAGCCCGCCGAGCCGGGCGTAGGTATTAAGTGTGCACGGTAGAGTGGAGTGGTGCACACGGGCGCCCACCGCACGGAAGTCGCATTGGGTTTGGGTTGTGGCTTGGGCAAGGGTCGTGCACGGGTGTGCCCGCCCGCCCAACGCCGAATTGTGTGAACTCGTAACATTGTATTATTGTATTTCTTGGTGGAGTCTTGGCAGACCATCGTGCGCTCTTGCACGGGCGAGCGCCCTCCCGTTTATTGAACCCCGGTTGAGCGCAGCTCCTGGTCATGTAAAATTCCGCATATATAATAAAAGATCGTTTATTATTATTATTGCCGAGTTGTATTATTATCTTTATATTGTTGATGGTTTCCGCACATTAATAATATGAATTCATGTTTATTATGAATTGTTGAAGGCGTAGTTCGCAAAGTTAACTAACGGTGAACAAGTTATTAACTTAGGCGGTGCCGCACCCGCTCAATTAAACGAAAAAAGAATTGGGGGCGTGACAGTTGGTATCGGAGCAGCGGATCCAGATATTGAAGCTGCTACACAACTTCACCGAAGTGAAGTTGGTATCAGAGCAGGTTCACGGGGTGTTGAAGCTGCTGTATGAAGTGAAGGTGAAATGGTGAAGCCTGATAGAGTAGGGTTGCTCATGGCAGGTGAAGCCGATGCAGATAAGGTTATGGAGAAATCATGGATGAACAGTCTAGGTTTCATGGACTTGATGGTTCATGGCAAGACCATTCAAGCTCTAATGGACACGGGGGCCACTCATAACTTCATGACGATATGGTTGGCAAAAGAGGTTGGACTGACGATCTTCCCATCGAATATGGAAGTCAAGGCAGTGAACTCTAGAGCTAAGGTGGCGGGTTTGGTACACGAAGTACTTGTGCAGATAAAAGACTGGAAGGGTCAGTTGGACTTCACGGTGATGGAGATGAATGACTTCGATATGGTACTCAGACAGGATTTCTTGAAGGGCAACAAGGCTATTGTTGTCCCCTTCTGTGATGAGGTGGTGCTGGTTGGACAGTCACAAACTTGGACTTTGCCCACTCATAGGCAAAGGAGGGAAGTCAAGGTGCAGCATGTTTCGGCACTAAGTTTGGAGAAGGCTATGAAGGAATCAGATATGGAGACATATGCGGTGATGTTCAAGGATTTCGAAGGTGATGGAGTGGGGACGCCTGTTCCAGCTGAGATATTTGATGTGCTAACCAAGTATGCAGATTTGATGCCTGATGAGCTTCCGAAGAAACTTCCACCAAGGCATGCAGTGGACCATAGCATTGAGCTTGAGCCAGGAAAGCAACCCCCAGCTAAAGCACCTTATCAGTTGTCAAGGCCTGAATTGGAGGAGTTGAAACGCTAGTTAAAGGAGTTAACTGAGGCAGGTTTCATTAGACCTTCAAGGTCCCCTTATGGAGCTCCGGTATTGTTCCAGTGGAAGAAGGATTCGAATGAGTTACGGATGTGCTATGATTACCATGCATTGAACAAGCAGACGGTAAGAAACAGGTATCCTTTGCCATTGGCTGCTGATTGCTTTGACAAGCTTGCGAAAGTCCGAGTGTTTTCCAAGATGGACTTGAGGCATGGGTATTATCAGTTGCGGTAGCTGAAGGAGATGAGAAGAAGACGGCGATAGTAACAAGGTATGGTAGCTTTGAGTTCCTTGTTATGCCATTCGAGTTATGCAATGCTTCTGCTACGTTTTGCACTTTGATGAACGATGTTCTACGACCATACTTGGATTCGTTCGTAGTAGTATACTTGGACGATATAGTGGTGTTCAGTGACAACATGGAGGATCATAAGAAGCACTTGGCGATGGTATTCAAGGCACTGAGGGCAAATCAGTTGTTCTTGAAGAAGTCTAAGTGTGTGTTCGCTGAGACCGAGATTCCGTTCCTTGGGCATATTGTTGGTCAAGGGTACATACGGATGGAGCCGAGCAGGGTGAAGGCGATCGAGGATTGGGTTGAACCAAAGAATGTCCATGAGATGAGGGTGTTTTTGGGCATGACCAACTACCAATGGAAGTTTGTAGAGGGGTACTCCAAGGTGACATCGGCACTGACAGACTTATTGAAGAAAGACAAGAGGTGGAGTTGGACGGACAAATGTCAAGAGGCATTTGATGACTTGAAGAAGAGGATGGTTACAGCACCGATACTGAAGTTGCCTGACTTCGAGAGACTGTTTGAGGTGCACACTGATGCTTCGGATTTTGCCATAGGAGGAGTTCTTATGCAGGATGGGCATCCGGTGGCATATGAGAGTCGGAAGTTGCAGGATAGAGAACGGAGGTATCCGGTCCATGAGAAGGAGATGACTGCCATCATCCATTGTCTTCATGTGTGGAGGCATTACCTGATTGGGAAGCCATTTGTTGTCAAGACTGACAACGTTGCAGCAAGTTATTTTGCATCACAACCGAAGCTTTCTGCGAAGCAAGCTCGTTGGCAGGACTTCTTGGCAAAATTCGACATGACTATTGAGTATAGACCGGGAAGGCACAATGCGGTAGCAGATGCCCTTAGCAGGAAGGGACAACTTGCAGCATTGGAAGGAGAAGACCGGGCAGCAAGGAGTAGGAGTCGAGTTCAGATGTCAGAAGAGATGCAGAATAAGATCAAGGAAAGTGTTGAAACCGATACTTTGGCGCAGAATATAGTGAAGCAGATAAAGGAAGGGAAGACACGAAAGTTCTTTCTACGAGACGGGTTCTTGTTCTTTGGAAACCGACTCTATGTTCCAAAGTCATCTGGGCTTAGGAGGCACCTTTTGAAGGAGTGCCACGATTCTCCATGGGCTGGCCACCCAGGGCAACGTCGTTCTTTGGCATAGTTGGAGAGAGGATTGTTTTGGGAGAAGATGCGTGAGGATGTGGAGGAGTATGTACATACGTGCATCATTTGTCAGCAGGACAAATCGGAGACTCAGAGGCAAGGAGGACTGTTGCAGCCTTTACCGATTCCAGAGAGGCCATGGATGAGTGTCTCGATGGACTTCATCACTCAGTTACCACAGGTTCAGGGGTATAATGGGATTATGGTCGTGGTTGATCATTTTTCCAAGTATGTTGTCTTTGTTCCTACAAAGGTACCTTGTGGAGCTGAGCGGACTGCAGGGTTGTTCTTTAAGAACATAGTGAAGTATTGGGGGATGCCATTGAGCATTGTGTCGGATAGAGATCCGCGATTTACAGGGAGATTTCGGACCACATTGTTCAAGTTGGTCGGGACAGAGTTGTTGATGAGTTTGAGTTACCATCCGCAGACAGATGGACAGACTGAGAGGATCAACGCATTGCTGGAGGACTACTTGCGACATTATGTGACAGCTAATCAGAAGAATTGGCCCGAACTCTTGGATATTGCTCAGTTTAGCTACAATATTCAAAAGAGTTCTGCGACGGGGTATAGTCCATTTGAGTTGGTGAATGGGCAGATGCTGGTTGCACCGCATACCGTAGTGATGGGAGGCTTCTTGAGAAGTCTTCATGCGAAGAGTTTCATGAAGGCTTGGGAGGAGACCTTGGAGTTAGCATGGTTACGCTTGCACGATGCTGCAAGGAGGATGAAAAAGTATGCTGATCGTGGAAGACAAGAGGCACACTTCAGTGTGGGATATATGGTGTTTCTCAGGATTACCGAGGAGCAGTTTCAGCCAGCCAAGGGGACGACAAGCAAACTGACACGGAAGTATGAGGGACCATTCCAAGTAAAGAAGAGAGTGGGGGAAGTTGCTTACGAGTTGGAGCTCCCATGCCATATGCACATGAAGCATCCAGTTTTTCATGTGAGTCAGTTGAAGAGATGTAGACTTGATTCGGACCATCCAGAGAGAGTTGAACCGACGAGAGGACCAGCCGGGATTGTGGATAGACCAGGACTAGAGTTGGAGAAGATTTTGAGTCTCAGAACTACAGGATTTGGTTGCCACATGCGACGGGAATTTCTTTGCAGATGGAAGGATGCACCGGAGGAAGACAGCTGGGAAACGGAGGAAGGGCCCCCCCCTCGTGCAGGCGCCACTCACGCCGCCCGCACCCTCGCCCTGCAGGCAGGGCGATTCCAGGAATCGCCCTACCTGCCGGGCGAAGGCTTGGGTGGCCCGGGTGGCGCTTGCACAAGGGCGCCTGTAATGCCCTCACGACTTGGGCAGGTGCGCGACGGGCGGGCGCCCCTTCACACGGCGGGCGGACGCTTAACACGGTGGGCGGACACCCCCTTGCACGACGGTCGGGCGCGGGCGTGCACGACGACCCGGCGGGAAAGGCGACGAGCTGGTGCGGGCGCGGGCGTGCACGACGATCCGGCGGACAGGACGGCGAGCTGGTGTGGGCGCGGGCATGCACGGCGACCCAGTGAATAGGGCGATGAGCTGGTGCGGGCGCGGGCGTGCACGAGGACCCGGCGGACAGGACGGCGAGCTGGTGCGGGCGCGAGCGTGCACGGCGACCCGGTGAACAGGGCGACGAGCTAGTGCGGGCGCGGGTATGCACGACGACCCGGCGGATAGGACGGCGAGCTGGTGCGGGCGCGGGCGTGCACAGCGACTCGGTGAACAGGGCGACGAGCTGGTGCGGGCGCGGGCGTGCACGACGACCGGCGGACAGGGCGAGCGCGGTTATACAGTGGCGGATAGTGCGACGAGCGGGTGCGAGTAGGCACGGCTGCACGATGGGCGGGCGTCCCGGAGGGCGACCCGTGCACGATGGGCGGGCGACCCGGGCGGGCGACCCGTGAACGACAGGTGGACGACCCGGGCGGGCGACCCGTGAACGACAGGCTGGCGACTCGTGGGCGACCCGTGAACGACGAGCGGGCGGTGGTGAACGATGGTTCCAGCCTGCGACAAAACAATGCGACGAACTCATGGATATATGTTACACTTAGTGCGAAGTGGGAAAAGGGCCGAAGCCTTATACCATGCGTTGGAGGCTTTGCCATGGGCAAAGGCCGACGTGCAATTAAACTAAGGCAGGGGCTTGTATAACGAATTTAAGGGGTCGGCCTAAGGGCTTGACACCCCTTCACCAAATGGCAAGCTAGCGTATATATGGATGGCGTAGAAGCTTCATTTGGCATCAAGCAATTCGCTCAACACTTCTCTTCTACGACTTGGGAGCAGGGGTAAAAAGGGCGCAGTTTGGACTGCGCATAACTCATGCGCTGAAGTGAAAGGTGCGCAGTTTTACCGGAGCCTGACGTGGGTTGGACGAAGGTCGATTCTAAGGCAGTTTTGTGCAGAACCGAGTTGGAGGAGTTCTGGTGGCTCGGGTGAGCACCCTCCTACCAAGTGAGGTTGGCATATGGTTGTAAAGGCTGTCTTGCCTTGATTGTAAATATTTCTAAGTGTTGGCCTTGGATTTTGCCAGGCACACTTGTATGATGTATTATTGAAGATTTTCATAATATATTGTTATCGGGCAGACTTGTTCGGGAGTTGCCCCTCCCTTTATACTTGTGTGCAATTGTTATTGTTTTGGTTAATTGCATATTGATAATGAAGGTGTATGGGCTTCATTAAGTATAAGGTTAATGCATTTTACTTGGTTGAGAAAAACAAACTAAGTATGTTAATGTGGAAAGGCGTAGTCCATGTGCACGAGTATTGTTAAAAAGAAAGTGTACGGTGGTGCCGCACCTCGCCGGACACGGTTGGAAGACTACCGTAGGCCTGGGGGCGTGACAGGTGGTATCAGAGCAGGTTCACAGGGTGTTGAAGCTGCTACACACCTTTACCGAAGTAAAGGTGGTATCAGAGCAGGGTTGCTCATAGAGACTTGAATAAGGTTCAGGTGTTGAAGCATATCAGAGCTCGGTCTAGAGCTGGTGAGCAGGGTTGCTCACACACTTGGAAGATTGGCAGTTGACAAGGTCTCTTGCAGGTGAAGGAAACCGTTTCACTCAAGGTGAGACAAGGGTTGGTTCCATTGTAGGTGACTTGGTAAATATGGAGAAGGCCGCCAAGGCAGTAATGATGGATGAAGGTGAATCTGGTCATAGTGCAGTTAAGGCTCTCCGGTATGAAGTATTGGAACACATGAGTCGATGGAGTTCTAACTGGGTTGCGATGCAAGCTGAGAACTTGAAGATCTGAGAGAGCTATTCGGAACTAAGGAGGGAACTTGAAGAACTTAGAAGCCAATGCGAAAGTACGACAGACATTGAACTCAACGAGTTTGATGAGGAGATCCAACGAAGTAGACTTGGTCTTCAAGAGCTCTTTGATGAAAGAGCCCGGTTGAGGAAAGAAAGTGCTAAGGTGGAAGCCGAAATCAAACAAATTGAGGAAGAAATAAAGAAGAAGCTTCTTGGTAAGAAGGTTGTTGTGATTGAGCAGGAAGAGCTCGACTACATTGACAAGTTGGAGACTCGCTACCGAGAGCATCCAGAGGACATTCGGAAGTTTATCTCCATGGACTTGGTCGATGGACACTTGATTGGTACACTTGAGCAGAACACGGTGGAAGGAAAGCCTGAAGCAAGTCAGGTCAGACCAGGGCCGAGTTCCCTAGAAGAATCAAGCAAGGAAGTAAGGTACCTTAAGAGGAATGTCGAGAAGGAACATAAGCCTATTGACACCTCTGAGGCCGAATTCTTGAAGTAGGTTGCTGAGATAAGGCGCAAGACAAAGCCAATAGAGGAAGATGGTTCCTTGAAGTTAAGTTTTGTGCAGGCAACCGTAAAGGGCAAAAGATTTGCAGCTTTGATTGACACGGGAGCTACTCATAGCTTCGTGAGCAGGAAGGCAGCAAGGTCTTTTGGAAAGAAGGCAAAGATGGAGAGGGAATGTAGTGCTTTCAAAGCAGTTAACTCTTCCATTAGAGTTGTTGATGGTGTATTGAAAGACACTCAGGTGAAGGTAGGATCATGGTTCGGGAAGTTGGATTTGAGAGTTGTAGATATGGATGATCATTCTATGGTATTGGGGTTAGACTTTATGAAGCTTGCACAAGCCATACCGATGATGACCCGGGATCTTCTCTTGATCACAGCTGAAGGGAAGAACATGATGATACCGATGAATAGAAGAAGTTGCTTGGGGTATAGACCAAGGATGGCTTCTATGACTTTGTATCCCAAAGATCCAAATGTAAAGCATGAGGATGTGGAGCAAAGGGGACTTGGGAGTGTGGTTCAAACAACGAAGGAAAGGAAGCTTGTTGACTTCGTTGCAAGAGCTGGGAAGAAAAATGAAGAAGGTGAGAAGAAGACCTCACGAACATGGAGACACTTATTGGGAGCATCTTCTACTGATGATCTTCACGATGGAGTTGTAAATGAAGCAAGCCCAAGTGCTACTTCAAAGGCAGTGGTTGATGAAGGTTATGAGGGTAGAGATCCTGCTGGGATAGTGGACTTTTGCAGATATGCTATGGGCATATATGACTTTCAGTTGACAAAGGACAAGTTGGGTGAGCTTGGATGTACATGTGCGGAAATTGAAGCTGTGCATAGCTACTTGAGGACACAACATCAATCTGACACATGGGTGGATGAGAGTCAGGGAGGAAACTTCCTGGCCCTTCTTTCTCTATAGGTGACATAGAAGATGGGGCTCATTGTTAAGCTGCTCATGGCAGTGAGCCCTCAAACATGTTTGAGCAGGTATGATGGTGCAGGGATGGCTTGACATCAAGCATCATGACATGCTGCAGAAGGATGGGGTTTCCATGGATCTGAGCATGGGATTGTGGAGATGAGTGTTGACACATGGTTGAGATGTGTAGCACTTGTTGGCATAGCATGGGCAGTTTTGCACATGGAGTTGATGACCTGATGGAGATGGAGTCTTATATATGTTGCAGTGATGTTTGCCTTATATAGAGGAATCTACATCATGGTTGATGATGATCTTGGTAGAGAGCTACCGGGATGGTGTGTTGTCGAGGACGACAACGATTTCAGGTGGAGGAGGGTGTAATGCCCTCGCGACTTGGGCAGGTGCGCGACAGGCGGGCGCCCCTTCACATGGCGGCTGGATGCTTAACACAGTGGGCGGACACCCCCTTGCACGACGGTCGGGCGCGAGCATGCACGACGACCCGGCGGGAAAGGCGACGAGCTGGTGCGGGCGCGGGCGTGCACGACGACCCGGCGGAAAGGACGGCGAGCTGGTGCGGGCGCGAGCGTGCAAGGCGACCTGGCGAACAGGGCGACGAGCTGGTGCGGGCGCGGGCGTGCACGACGACCCAGCGGACAGGACGGCGAGCTGGTGCGGGCGCGGGCGTGCACGGCGACCCGGTGAACAGGGCGACGAGCTGGTGCGGGCGTGGGCGTGCACGACGACCCAGCGGACAGGACGGCGAGCTGGTACGGGTGCGGGCGTGCACAGCGACCCGGTGAACAGGGCGACGAGCTGGTGCGGGCGCGGGCGTGCGCGACGACAGGCGGACAGGGCGAGCACAGTTATATAGCGGCGGATAGTGCGACGAGCGGGTGCGAGTAGGCACGGTTGCACGATGGGCGGGCGCCTCGGAGGGCGACCCGTGCACGATGGGCGGGCGACCCAGGCGGGCGACCCGTGAACGACAGGCGGACGACCCGTGAACGACAGGCGGGCGACTCGTGGGCGACCCGTGAACGACGAGCGGGCGGTGATGAATGATGGTTCCGGCCTGTGACATAACAATGCGACGAACTCATGCGACATATGTTACACTTAGTGTGAAGTGGGAAAAGGGCCAAAGCCTTATACCATGTGTTGGAGGCTTTGCCATGGGCAAAGGCCGACGTGCAAATAAACTAAGGCAGGGGCTTGTATAACGAATTTAAGGGGTCGGCCTAATGGCTTGACACCCCTTCACCAAATGGCAAGCTAGCGTATATATGGATGGCGCAGAAGCTTCATTTGGCATCAAGCAATTCGCTCAACACTTCTCTTCTACGACTTGGGAGCAGGGGTAAAAAGGGCGCAGTTTGGACTGCGCATAACTCATGCGCTGAAGTGAAAGGTGCGCAGTTTTACCAGAGCCTGGCGTGGGTTGGACGAAGGGTGATTTTAAGGCAGTTTTGTGCAGAACCGAGTTGGAGGAGTTCTGGTGGCTCGGGTGAGCACCCTCCTACCAAGTGAGGTTGGCATATGGTTGTAAAGGCTGTCTTGCCTTGATTGTAAATATTTCTAAGTGTTGGCCTTGGATTTTGCCAGGCACACTTGTATGATGTATTATTGAAGATTTTCATAATATATTGTTATCGGGCAGACTTGTTCGGGAGTTGCCCCTCCCCTTATACTTGTGTGCAATTGTTATTGTTCTGGTTAATTGCATATTGATAATGAATGTGTATGGGCTTCATTAAGTATAAGGTTAATGCATTTTACTTGGTTGAGAAAAACAAACTAAGTATGTTAATGTGGAAAGGTGTAGTCCATGTGCACGAGTATTGTTAAAAAGAAAGTGTACGGTGGTGCCGCACCTTGCCGGACACGGTTGGAAGACTACCGTAGGCCTAGGGGCGTGACAGCGCCCCTCGTGCAGGCGCCACCTGGGCCGCCCGCACCCTCGCCCGACAGGCAGGGGCGGCCCGGGTGGCGCCTGCACGAGGGCGCCCCCCCTCGTGCAGGCGCCACCCGGGCCGCCCGCACGAGGGGGGTGCCGGGAATCGCCCTGCCTGCCGGGCGAGGGCATGGGTGGCCCAGGTGGCGCTTGAACAAAGGCGCCCCTCGTGCAGGCGCCACCTGGGCCGCCTGCACCCTCGCCCGACAGGCAAGGCGATTCCGGGAATTGCCCTGCCTGCTGGGCGAGGGCACGGGCGGCCCAGGTGGCGCCTGCACGAGGGCGCCCCCCCTCGTGCAGGCGCCACCCGGGCTGCCCGCACGAGGGGGGTGCCTTCGTGCAGGCGCCACCTGGGCCGTCCGCGCCCTCGCCCTGCAGGCAAGGCGATTCCATAATCACCCTGCCTGCAGGGCGAGGGCGCGTCTGGCCTGGGTGGCGCCTGCACGAGGGCGCCTGTAAGGACTTCGAGTTGCGGTTGCGACGGGCACCGGCGAGTCGTGCACGAGAGCGGGCACCCGGCGAGCGCACGGGCGCGCGGACAAAATGTGTGACGAAAGGTGCAACAATGTGCAATGGGAGGTGCGATGATATGCGACGATATGGAAAACACTTAATTTGACTAAGTGTTGAAGCGAGCTTTATATGCGATGGTTAAAAGGATGTAAAGCCGACTTGTTAAGGAAGCTTATGGGCGTGCGTGAAGACTTTTGGGGGTCGGCCTAAGGGCTGCACACCATTTGTAAATCAACGCATGGATGGTATAAGTAAAGGGAGCTTCAAGCTCATTTGGAGACAATCAATTCGACTTGGCATTCGCTCTTAGCATCTATGCAAGAGAAGTGCGCAGTTTGGGTTGAGACATGCGCATAACTCATGCGCATTGACTTGGAGATTACGCAAGTGAAGTCTTGGTTGATGGTTGGAAGAGTGTGTCGTATGTTGGTCGATGAGTATGCGGTTTTGTGCAGAACTTAAGGTGGAGTTCTAGGTGTCTCGGGTGAGCACCCTCCTACCGTGTAAGGTTGGCACAAGTATTGTAAAGGTTGTTCTATGCCTTGGTTGTAAAATATTCTAAGTATAGACTTGGAGTTTTGCCAAGTATACTTGATGATTGTATTATTGAAGAAATACTGATTATAATATATTGTTGGGCAGACTTGTTCGGGAGTTGCCCTTCCCCTTTATACTTGGTTGCAATTGTTATTGTTCTTGATTAATTGCATGATGATAATGAATGAGTATGGGCTTCATTAAGTATAAAGGATAATTGCATTTTACTTGGTTGCGAAAAACAAACTAAGTAAGGACAAGTGAATTAGGCGTAGTCCACGAAGGTGAGTATTGGTGAAAAGAAAGCGTTCGGTGGTGCCGCACCTCGCTATAAGCGGTTGGAAGACTACCGCAGGTGTAGGGGCGTGACAGTTGGTATCAGAGCAGCTGATCCGGATATTGAAGCTGCTACAAAACTTCACCGAAGTGAAGTTGGTATCAGAGCAAGGTTTGCTCATGAAGGTTTGAAGCTGTTGAGCAGGGTTGCTCATGACAGGTGCTTGCAGGTGAAGGAAACCATTTCACACAAGTGGAACAAGGGTTGGTTCTAATTGCAGGTGACTTGGTGAAGCTGTTGAATGGTCGAAACTAGATTGCAAAGGAGAAAGAAGCTGTTAGAGATGGCAGTCGAATCTCAGGTTGGGTCTAGTCACGTTATGAAGGATACTACTATTGGGTTCATTGAAAAGGTTTTGGAAAAGATGGACGATACGGAGACTTCTTGGGATAAGAAGATGGACTTGTTTGCTAAAGAACAAGAGGCCAACTTGAAGACAAGGGAAGAGCTCTAAGAACTCCGAACACAACATGATGAACTCCGAACACAGTATGAGTACACTGATCTTATGTGTACACAATTTGAAGTAAGGGTCAAGGAGGTTGAAGAAGCAAGGGATCAGGGTCTTGCAAAGATCGTGAACTTGAAGAAAACTCTTGACGAAGCGAAGGATGAGATAGCGGTGTTGAAGAAGGCAGTGAGGCATAACTCAGGTGGAGGAGTACCTCATGTGAAGGTCAAGGAACCGGAATCTTATGATGGCACAAGGAATGCGAAGACTCTTGGCAACTTTATATGGGACATGGAGCAATACTTGGAACGATTAGGTCTATCTGATGATGAGACAAAGGTCAAGGTAGCTGCTCAGTTCTTAACAAAGGATGCTAAGATGTGGTGGCAAAGGAGGTTGGATCAGATTGCCAATGGTAGTGCTGATGACATTACTTCGTGGGATGACATGAAGAAGGCTTTGCAGACTCATTTTAGTCCTCAGGATGAAACATGGGAAGCAAGGATGAAGATTAAGTACATAAAGCAGACCGGAAGCCTACAAGCATATCAGCGGGAGTTTGCAAGTGCAGCTCTGGAACTTCCTGACATGGCGGAGAGGGACAAGGTGTTCAACTTCATTATTGGGTTGAAGCCTTGGGCACGCAATTAAGTGAAGAGGCATAAGATTAGGACACTTGAAGAAGCTTTTGCTGCTGTTGACAGGTTGGTGGAACATTATGATGAGACTTCTGATGATAGGAAGAAGAAGTCTGATAAACCGAAAGATAAGAAGAAGGAAGATGCTTCGAAATCAGATGATAGTTTGAAGATAAAGAAAGCCTTGAAGTGTTGGATATGTACTGGACCACATACGGTGAAGAATTGTCCTTCTAAACCAAAGGTGGCTACTATTGCACAATTTGATGCGAAGAATGAAGGTGCTTTTGTGGGGATGATGCAGATACTTGGTGCTTCTGCTACTACGGAGGTGGTCTCTAGGAGGGATCCTGAGAGGAACAGATTGGAGTATGTTCAGATGAAGGTTGGAGGTGTTGATATAATCACTATGGTGGATAGTGGGGCTTCTCACAACTTCATGGGTGAAGATACTGCGAGAAGAATTGGGCTAAAGTTTGTACCGGCAAAGGCACAAATGGAGACAGTGAATTCTCCTCTTATTGAGATTCTTGGTATAGCTGAGAGGGTGGACACTACACTTGGTGAATGGACCGGGAAGGTGGACTTCACTATAGTGTGGATTGATGACTATGAAGCTGTATTTGGGATGGAATTTATGAAGCAATTTGAGGCTATGGTTGTTCCACATTTGAGGAAGCTCTACATTTATGATGGAAGGGAAGATGTACCCATTGGTGTTCCAACCATTGGTGTGACAAGACCTGATTGTAAATTGGGAGTGATGCAAATGGAGGATAAGGAAAAGGTGAATAAGCGATTGTCGACTATTGAGGCAAAGCTTACCGAGCAGTCATTGGTCATTAGATCACTTTCAGATAGCATCTTGGATTTGAAAAGAAGGCTAGAGTTGGTGGAGGATGATGATGATGAAGATGAGGTATATGTGAGGCCGGATGTCCAGAAGGGAGATCGGGATGCTTATCTACAAAGGATGGAGATTGAGGATCCTGATAGATGGATTGAGTTGATTAGTGAGGGAGAGCCTTCAGGCTCTACTCCCTCTACATCTTCTTAGATGGATGAAGAAGATGGGGCTCATTGTTAGCTGCTCATGGCAGTGAATCCTTAAACATGTTTGAGTAGGTATGATTGATGGTGCAGGGATGGCTTGGCATCAAGCATCATGACATGTTGCAGATGGATGGAGTTTCCATGGACCTCAGCATGGATTATGGTGGTAGATTCTTGATGAGTCAAGGATGTGGCAAATGTTTGAGGAACAACTAATGATGGCATGAGGATGCTCACTCTCATGGATTGAGCGTGATGGTTGGATTAGCTACCCAAATAGTTCAGACATGGGGTCGCGAAGTGTGCAGAGATATGTTGACATTTTGTTGGAGTATCATGACAGAGGTTCACATGATGACACATGATGGGGTCGACACGAGATGTTGCAGTGGAGATTGTGGCAGAGGAGTTGATGATCATGGATCGAGATGATAGCTGATGGGGAACATACCGTAGAGGTGCATACCTTGGTATGGGTATCTTGGTGGCAGTTAGTCACTAAGGTGAGACATGATGGAGATGGAGTTCTACACATGTTGTAGGGATGTTTGCCTTATGTGGAAGAGTCGACATCATGGATGATGATGATCTTGGTGGATGGCTACCGTGATGGTATGTTGTCGAGGACGACAACGATTTCAGGTGGAGGAGGATATAAGGCCTTCGAGTTGCGGTTGCAATGGGCACCGGCGAGTCGTGCACGAGAGCGGGCGCACGGGCAAGCGCACGGGCGCGTGGACAAAATGTGCGACGAGAGGTGCGACAATGTGCAACGGGAGGTGCGACGATATGGAAAACACTTAATTTGACTAAGTGTTGAAGCGAGCTTTATATGCGATGGTTAAAAGGATGTAAAGCCAACTTTTTAAGGAAGCTTATGGGCGTGCGTGAAGACTTTTGGGGGTCGGCTTAAGGGTTGCACACCCATTGTAAATCAACGCATGGATGGTATAAGTAAAGGGAGCTTCAAGCTCATTTGGAGACAATCAATTCGACTTGGCATTCGCTCTTAGCATCTATGCAAGAGAAGTGCGCAGTTTGGGTTGAGACATGTGCATAACTCATGCGCATTGACTTGGAGATTGCGCAGGTGAAGTCTTGGTTGATGGTTGGAAGAGTGTGTCGTATGTTGGTCGATGAGTATGTGGTTTTGTGCAGAACTTAAGGTGGAGTTCTAGGTGTCTCGGGTGAGCACCCTCCTACCGTGTAAGGTTGGCACAAGTATTGTAAAGGCTGTTTTATGCCTTGGTTGTAAAATATTCTAAGTATAGACTTGGAGTTTTGCCAAGTATACTTGATGATTGTATTATTGAAGAAATACTGATTATAATATATTGTTGGGCAGACTTGTTCGGGAGTTCCCCTTCCCCTTTATACTTGGTTGCAATTGTTATTGTTCTTGATTGATTGCATGATGATAATGAATGAGTATGGGCTTAATTAAGTATAAAGGATAATTGCATTTTACTTGGTTGCGGAAAACAAACTAAGTAAGGACAAGTGAATTAGGCGTAGTCCACGAAGGTGAGTATTGGTGAAAAGAAAGCGTTCGGTGGTGCCGCACCTCGCTATAAGCGGTTGGAAGACTACCGCCGGTGTAGGGGCGTGACAGTTGGTATCATAGCAGCTGATCCGGATATTGAAGCTGCTACACAACTTCACCGAAGTGAAGTTGGTATCAGAGCAAGGTTTGCTCGTGAAGGTTTGAAGTTGTTAAGCAGGGTTGCTCGTGACAGGTGCTTGCAGGTGAAGGAAACCGTTTCACACAAGTGGAACAAGGGTTGGTTCTAATTGCAGGTGACTTGGTGAAGCTGTTGAATGGTCGAAACTAGATTGCAAAGGAGAAAGAAGCTGTTAGAGATGGCAGTCGAATCTCAGGCTGGGTCTAGTCACGTTATGAAGGATACTACTATTGGGTTCATTGAAAAGGTGTTGGAAAAGATGGAGGATATGGAGACTTCTTGGGATAAGAAGATGGACTTGTTTGCTAAAGAACAAGAGGCCAACTTGAAGACAAGGGAAGAGCTCGAAGAACTCTGAACACAACATGATGAACTCCAAACATAGTATCAGTACACTGATCTTATGTGTACACAACTTGAAGTAAGGGTCAAGGAGGTTGAAGAAGCAAGGGATCAGGGTCTTGCAGAGATCGTGAACTTGAAGAAAACTCTTGACGAAGCGAAGGATGAGATAGCGGTGTTGAAGAAGGCAGTGAGGCATAACTCAGGTGGAGGAGTACCTCATGTGAAGGTCAAGGAACCAGAATCTTATGATGGCACAAGGAATGCGAAGACTCTTGGAAACTTTCTATGGGACATGGAGCAATACTTGGAACGATTAGGTCTATCTGATGATGAGACAAAGGTCAAGGTAGCTGCTCAGTTCTTAACAAAGGATGCTAAGATGTGGTGGCAAAGGAGGTTGGATCAGATTGCCAATGGTAGTGCTGATGACATTACTTCATGGGATGACATGAAGAAGGCTTTGCAGACTCATTTTAGTCCTCAGGATGAAACATGGGAAGCAAGGATGAAGATTAAGTACATAAAGCAGACCGGAAGCCTACAAGCATATCAGCGGGAGTTTGCAAGTGCAGCTCTGGAACTTCCTGACATGGTGAAGAGGGACAAGGTGTTCAACTTCATTATTGGGTTGAAGCCTTGGGCATGCAATTAAGTGAAGAGGCAGAAGATTAGGACACTTGAAGAAGCTTTTGCTGTTGTTGACAGGTTGGTGGAACATTATGATGAGACTTCTGATGATAGGAAGAAGAAGTCTGATAAACCGAAAGATAAGAAGAAGGAAGATGCTTCGAAATCAGATGATAGTTCGAAGATGAAGAAAGCCTTGAAGTGTTGGATATGTGCTAGACCACATACGGTGAAGAATTGTCCTTCTAAACCAAAGGTGGCTGCTATTGCACAATCTGATGCGAAGAATGAAGGTGCTTCTGTGGGGATGATGCAGATACTTGGTGCTTCTGCTACTACGGAGGTGGTCTCTAGGAGGGAGCCTGAGAGGAACAGATTGGAGTATGTTCAGATGAAGGTTGGAAGTGTTGATATACTCACTATGGTGGATAGTGGGGCTTCTCACAACTTCATGGGTGAAGATACTGCGAGAAGAATTGGGCTAAAGTTTGTACCTGCAAAGGCACAAATGAAGACAATGAATTCTCCTCCTATTGATATTCTTGGAATAGCTGAGAGGGTGGACACTACACTTGGTGAATGGACCGGGAAGGTGGAATTCACTATAGTGCGGATTGATGACTATGAAGCTGTATTGGGGATGGAATTTATGAAACAATTTGAGGCTATGGTTGTTCCACATTTGAGGAAGCTCTGCATTTATGATGGAAGGGAAGATGTACCCATTAGTGTTCCAACCATTGGTGTGACAAGACCTGATTGTAAATTGGGAGTGATACAAATGGAGGATAAGGAAAAGGTGAATAAGCGATTGTCGACTATTGAGGCAAAGCTTACCGAGCAGTCATTGGTCATTAGATCACTTTCAGATAGCATCTTGGATTTGACAAGAAGGCTAGAGTTGGTGGAGGATGATGATGATGAAGATGAGGTATATGTGAGGCCGGATGTCCAGAAGGGAGACTGGGATGCTTATCTACAGAGGATGGAGATTGAGGATCCTGATAGATGGATTGAGTTGATTAGTGAGGGAGAGCCTTCAGGCTCTACTCCCTCAACATCTTCTTAGATGGATGAAGAAGATGGGGCTCATTGTTAGCTGCTCATGGCAGTGAGTCCTTAAACATGTTTGAGAAGGTATGATTGATGGTGCAGGGATGGCTTGGCATCAAGCATCATGACATGTTGCAGATGGATGGAGTTTCCATGGACCTCAGCATGGATTATGGTGGTAGATTCTTGATGAGTCAAGGATGTGGCAGATGTTTGAGGAACAACTGATGATGGCATGAGGATGCTCACTCTCATGGATTGAGCGTGGTGGTTGGATTAGCTACCCAACTAGTTCAGACATGGGGTCGCGAAGTGTGCAGAGATATGTTGACATTTTGTTGGAGTATCATGACAGAGGTTCACATGTTGACACATGATGGGGTCGACACGAGATGTTGCAGTGGAGATTGTGGCAAAGGAGTCGATGATCATGGATCGAGATGATAGCTGATGGGGAACATACCGTAGAGGTGCATACCTTGGTATGGGTATCTTGGCGACAGTTAGTCACTAAGGTGAGACATGATGGAGATGGAGTTCTACACATGTTGCAGGGATATTTGCCTTATGTGGAAGAGTCGACATCATGGATGATGATGATCTTGGTGGATGGCTACCGAGATGGTATGTTGTCGAGGACGACAACGATTTTAGGTGGAGGAGGATGTAAGGCCTTCAAGTTGCGGTTGTGACGGGCATCGGCGAGTCGTACACGAGAGCGGGCGCGCGGACGGGCGCACGGGCGCGCGGACAAAATGTGCGACGGGAGGTGCGACAATATGCGATGATAAAAGCGACGATATGGAAAACACTTAATTCGACTAAGTGTTGAAGCGAGCTTTATATGCGATGGTTAAAAGGATGTAAAGCCGACTTGTTAAGGGAGCTTATGGGCGTGCGTGAAGACTTTTGGGGGTCGGCCTAAGGGCTGCACACCCCTTGTAAATCAACGCATGGATGGTATAAGTAAAGGGAGCTTCAAGCTCATTTGGAGACAATCAATTCGACTTGGCATTCGCTCTTAGCATCTACGCAAGAGAAGTGCGCAGTTTGGGTTGAGACATGCGCATAACTCATGCGCATTGACTTGGAGATTGCGCAGGTGAAGTCTTGGTTGATGGTTGGAAGAGTGTGTCGTATGTTGGTCGATGAGTATGCGGTTTTGTGCAGAACTTAAGGTGGAGTTCTAGGTGTCTTGGGTGAGCACCCTCCTACCGTGTAAGGTTGGCACAAGTATTGTAAAGGCTGTTCTATGCCTTGGTTGTAAAATATTCTAAGTATAGACTTGTAGTTTTGCCAAGTATACTTGATGATTGTATTATTGAAGAAATACTGATTATAATATATTGTTGGGCAGACTTGTTCGGGAGTTTCCCCTCCCCTTTATACTTGGTTGCAATTGTTATTGTTCTTGATTAATTGCATGATGATAATGAATGAGTATGGGCTTCATTAAGTATAAAGGATAATTGCATTTTACTGGGTTGCAAAAAACAAACTAAGTAAGGACAAGAGAATTAGGCGTAGTCCACGAAGGTGAGTATTGGTGAAAAGAAAGCGTTCGGTGGTGTCGCACCTCGCTATAGGCGGTTGGAAGACTACCACAGGTGTAGGGGCGTGACAGCGACCCCCCTCGTGCAGGCGCCACCCGGGCTACCCGTGCCCTCGCCTGGCAGGCAGGGTCGCCCTGCCTACCGGGCGAGGGCGCGGGCGGCCCGGGTGGCGCCTGCACGAGGGGGGGCACCCTTGTGCAGGCGCCACCCGGGCCACCCGCGCCCTCGCCCGCAAGCAGGGCGACCCTGCCTGCCGGGCGAGGGCGCGGGCGACCCGGGTGGCGCTTGTACGAGCCCCGCTCATGGGGCTGAGGGAGGGTGGGTGAGGCCGAGGGCGGAGGGTGGGTGAGGCGGGCGGGCCGAGGCGGGTGGGGCGGGCGGGCCGAGGCGGGTGGGGCGGGCGGGTGGGGCTGAGGGAGGGTGGGTAGGGCAGGCTGGCAGGTAATGGCGCCCGGGCAGGGCGGGCGGGTGAGGGCGCCCGGGGGTGGGTGGGGCGGGCGGATGAGGGCACCCGCGGGCGGGTGGGGCGAGCGGGCAGGTCAGGGCGCCCACGGGTGTGTGGGGCGGGCAGGTCAGGGCGCCCGTGCCAGGCGAGCGGGCGGGTCAAGGCGCCCGGGGGTGGGTGGGGCATGCAGGTGAGGGCACCCGGGGGTGGGTGGCCCGCCCGGAGGGGTGAGGCGCCCGGGTGAGGGCGCCGGGAGGGGTTGGGCGGGCGGGTGAGGGCGCCCGTGCCGGGTGAGCGGGTGAGGGGGCGTGGGTGGTTCGACCGGAGGGGTGGGGCAAGTGGGTTAGGGCGCCCGGGTTGGGCCGGGGAGGCGGGTGAGGGGGGACGGGGTGGGTGGGCCGGGCGGGTGAGGGGGCCCGGGCCGGGTAGGCGGGTGAGGGGGCGCTGTTAGGGCACCCAGAGGGGCCGGGCAGGCGGGTGAGGGGGGGCACTGTTAAGGTGCCCGGAGGGGCCGGGCGGATGGGCGGGCAAGGGGAGTGGTGCGCACCCACAGGTGTTAAGAAAATGAGGTTGACCGGTCCCACCATGCTCACGATTTTTCATTAAACTAATTTAATATAAAAGTTTTCGAGAAAAAAAATTTAACTTACCTTTTAATTGCGAGAATTCTTCGTTGATTATGTTGTTGATAGCGATTTAGCTGCTCCACAAATTCACGACCTCTTTCAACGATTTTCAGAAAGCCTGGATGTGATGTTAGCAATAGTGATAATGAAATTTTAATATGTAAGTGAAGTTACAAGGATGTTTTACTGTACGGTTAATATGGGATAATTTGTTTTACAATATTATAAAGTGAATATTATAGATTTGTTTTACAACGGGTTGAATGTGGGATAATTTGTTTTAAAATATTTTAAAGTGAATATTGTAGTATTGGAAAGCGAATATTATATGGTTTAACTATTATAATAATTAATGTAGAAGTTGTAGTGTACAATTTTAATTATGATTTCATAAAAAAATTTAGTTTACATTTTCCAATAAATTGTAGAACAAAGTAATAAAGGTAAATAAATTTAACAGACTTTTTGGAGGGAAATATTTTCGCGAAACTTTTTGGAGGGAAATATTTTCGCGAAATTTTTTGGAGGGAAAATTTCATTCTTTAAGCTATATAATATCTTTAGGAGACTCTCCATTTGTATCATTCAACATCTTCTATTTGAAAGGGATGGATTGTTCTGATAGTGAAGTTTCAATTTATACACCATCAACTTCTTCATCGCATAACAACTCTATTCATATTGATGAACATAGCGGGAATTCTTCCACTATGAATAGCAAGTCACTTCTTCCACTTAGTCCTGATTCTAAGGACTATGAGAGCAGCACTGATGAAAGAGGGGATGGAGAATTTCAAATAAATAAAGAGTCACAGATTCCACTTAGTCCTACTTCTAAGGACTATGAAAGTAGCAGTGATGAAGAGCATGATGGTGAAGTTCAAAAGAACGGAGTGTCACGATGTCCACTTAGTCCTAATTCTGAGGACTATGAGAGCAGCAGTTTTGAAGAGCATGATGGTGAAGTTCAAAAGAATGGAGGGTCATGGTGTCCACTTAGTCCTAATTCTTTGGACTATGAGAGCAGCAGTTTTGACGAGCATGATGGTGAAGTTCAAAAGAATGGAGTGTCATGGTGTCCACTTAGTCCTAATTCCGAGGACTATGAGAGCAGCAGTTTTGAAGAGCATAATGGTGAAGTTCAAAAGAAGGGAGTGTCACGGTGTCCACTTAGTCCTAATTCTGAGGACTATGAGAGCAGCAGTTTTGAAAAGCATAATGGTGAAGTTCAAAAGAAGGGAGTGTCACAATGTCCACTTAGTCCTAATTCTGAGGACTATGAGAGCAGCAGTTTTGAAGCGCATGATGGCAAATTTCAAAAGAATGGAGTGTCACGGTGTCCACTTAGTCCTAATTCTGAAGACTATAAGAGCAGAAGTGATGAAAAGCATGATGTTGATTTTCAAAAGTATGGAGTGTCAAAGTGTCAACTTAGTCCTAATTCTAAGGACTATGAGAGCAGTAGTGATGAAAAGCATGATGTTGATTTTCAAAAGTATGGAGTGTCACGGTGTCCAGTTAGTCCAAATTCTAAGGACTATGAGAGCAGCAGTGATGAAGAGTGGGATGATGAAATTCAAAAGATTGGAGTACCACAGTGTCCACTTAGTCCTAATTCTGCAGACTATGAGAGCAATAGTTATGAAGAGCGTGATGATGAATTTCAAAATAATAGAGTGTCACTGTGTCCTCTTAGTCCTAATTCTGCGGACTATGAGAGCAGCAGTGATGAAGGACAGGATGATGCACTTAGTCCTAATTCTAATGAGTATAGAGGTAGTAGTGACAAAGGACTGGATGTAGCATCTTCAATAAGTAAACAGTCACATTTTCAACGTAGTCCTAATTCTATGGACTATGAGAGTAGCACTGGCAATGCGTATGAGGAAGAATATCCATTAAACATCGAGTCAGATTTTCCATTCAGTCTGAATTCTAAGGACTACGACAGTAGCACTGAAGAAGCAGAAGATGAAGAATATCCTCCAAGTCAATATTTGAAAAGCAGAGCTGATCATAGTGTGGATAACATTCCTCTTAATGATGATGAAAATCCTTATACAAATGATGATCAAATGATGGAGATGTTGCCAAGAAACATTGTATCAAGGAGTAGGAGCAGACCTTTTCATATCAATGCAAGTTGTTCTAGTTATACAAGGGGTAGAGCAGAATATCTGACGAGAAGAAGTTCTATCAGTGCTCTCATTTCAAGTGAATGTTGCCAAAAAGATTGCTTGAAACATATGGATTTCAAATTTGCATTAGAAAGTAGGAAGAGATATTTGTCAATGAATAAAAGCATGCAAAATTTATATTTAGTTGGGTGCATGCAATCTACATTGTCAGGTTATGATTATCATATTGGGACTTTTTTTATCTGTAGAAAAGGTTTCAAAATGTTTCATTCGATTGGGAATTTTCGTCTCTCGAGAATTCAAGAAAATTTGGAAAAGGATCCCACATTTTATTTAGAAGTACGTCATAAAAGACAGTTTGGTCCATTATCAAATATTGCAATGTCATGGATGAAAGATTTCTTTTCAAAGCATGGAGAGTGTATGCCAAATGGAGAGACAATACATATTCCAGATAATTTTTCAAGACGAGAAATCTACAACTTATACAAAGAATATGCAGAAGGTGTTGAGGGACATGGCCAGTTTATTACATATCAATATTTTGTGAAGGTATGGAAGAAAGAATTCAACAATGTCTGTATTCCTAAGAAGACAAGGATGGGGATTTGCAGTACATGTGCTTCTCTTAAATAAAAAAGGGACAAATGTGAAGGCTCAGAAAGAGGTAAGCGTTCATAACTTTAACTTTTAAAATTGTATAGTCATCAACTATGAAAACATATTTCTTAATGAATCTCTTTTATGTTGTGTAGATTTAATTGTCAAACAACTTCAAGAGCATCGCGAACAACAAACAAACGAAAGGAAGAAGTTGTACAAGCATCGAAAAAAGTGTTATGATAATCCGAATAAATATTTGGGTTTGATAATTGATGTTATGGACCAGAAGAAAACACTTTTACCACATTTTATTCGCACACCCAAAAATTTACAAGAGGAAAACTTTATTCAATTTCACTTGGTCGGTTGTATGGTCTTCAATGGGAAAATGTTGCCAAGGGTGTACTTCACAGCTCCAAATATTCATAATGATGCAAATCTGACCATAACCATAATTCATGATGTGATTTCTCATTGGTCTGGTAATCTTCCTGAAGTTTTGTATCTACAATTGGACAACACTTGCCGTGAAAACAAAAATCAGGTTGTTTTTGGATATCTAAACATGCTTGTTGAATTGGGAATTTTTCAGAAGGTAAAGGTTGGTTTCCTTCTTGTTGGGCACACTCATGACCATATTGATTAGATGTTCAGTCGTTTTTCAGTCACATTGAGGAGGAAGGAAGTTGGGAGCTTGCCATCACTAATTGAATGTATTAAGAAATCATACATGCTAGAGCCTACTTTTGATGTGTTGGAAGAAACTATTGACATGCGAAGGTTTATTCTGGGATCATATGGTGAGGGGAAATGCATTGAACAACTTAATGACATTAGCTTCCAACATCAATTTCGTATCAAAAAAATTGATGGGAAAACACTAATATGGGGCAAGAAGTATTCAACTACTACAGAATGGGCACCGTCATTAGGATTGCAATTTTTGAAGTTCATTCCAGATCATCCAATATTTGCATCAAAAATATTGTTATTACAATCAGTTGGTGAAGTTCAGAATGCACGTAGACAGAACAGGGCTATAAATTATTCTGATTGCCTGGAAGAAATTAAAAAATGTATTAGATATACATATGAGTACATTGACATTGCTGATTCAGTTTGGTGGGAGTCGTTTTTCAATAATCAAAGTGATATCATTTCGAGAACAATAAATGAAGATATACCTTTGAAAGATCCATTTATTTGGCCACATAATGTGTCGAATGAACATGAGGAAGTAAACATTGTTGAACAACAAAAATCTCAAGGTATTATTAATTCTTCACAGGCAGAGGAAAGAGAGATGTATATTGGTTCCAGAAGATCTCGTGCACAACGTGAAGCCATGGATGATCTTTATAGGGGTTTAGTATAGGATATTAAGGAGGGTTGCATGATTGCAGTGCTAGCAGATGGAGATCCCAATGGCTATCCATTTTGGGTTGCTAAAGTTATAAAGGTCTTTACAGAAAATGAGGATGTTACAAGTGTTGAAGTACATTGGTATGCCACAAATACACACCCATTCAATGGTGTGTATAAGCCAGAGATGGTAGTTGACAAAAAAAATGGCGGAAAAAGAAAAAGAAAGGGTACAAATGTAAATCTCCGCCTCACAGACATATTAAAATTGGAGGATGTAGACATCCTTGTTTATGACTTCAATTTAACAAAGAGAGGAACTCTTCGCTTCAAGACGATAGAGATTCTGAAAAGGTTGTTACCAGAAGGAACAGTGTTGACATGGGAGTCACCTAAAACCAGTCGTAGATCTAGAAGAATTTTGAAACCTGAAATGTTGGGCATGCATGTGGACTTAGATGGGGCACTAGTTGATGAAAGAGAAGAATATGGAACATCTTCGTCAGCATCCAGTCACTCATTCGAAGATGTGAATTCTGATGGTGTGCCAGAAAACATGAGTGATTTTGAATAATTGTTTAAGACAGTTTATATAACTGATGTATGCATCGTATCTTCAAATAAAATTAATGTTTTCCATATGGTGTTAAATGAGAAGTTAGGAGGCATTTTTATGTTGTTGGATTATATGTCTTAGTTATGATAAATTTTATTGTTTAAAATATCTACAATGCAATATTAAATTAGAGATATAAAATATGTTTTATTCAATATACAAATAATGACTTTTGAATGCATTTAGTGATGTAATTTGTTCATAATGTCATGGTTTTTTTTATTTTATAGTTGAAAAAATTTCAATTTTTTTGTATCTAGCATGTTATGGTTGAAAACATGTTAAATTTATACTTAGGAAAGAAAAATGATATTCTCCCAAAAACATTAGTGTGTTTTTTCCCACATAAACAACTTTTTTTGACACATAGAAATTTGGTTTTATTAGCATTTTTTTTAAATACTGAAAATTGACCCTAAAAAAAAAATCATTGTTCCAGTGTCAAAAATTTCATAGTAAATTTTGTAGTCACTGCCAATTTTAAAACATGTTCAAAATTGATGCCTAAAAAATAAAAGCATCATTCCAGTATACACACTTTTCGTTTTGAGCACTGTTTTTGATGTTTTTTTGGGGTTTTTTGGCTAGAGTTCCCGTTTTGAGTTTATAGTTCCCGTTTCAAAGTTTACATTGTTTTTAGTATCATGTCTTCATCATGTACTGCAAATTTGTGTATTGTTGGAATGACCAGTTCCAACACAGACTCAGAATTGTGACAATAGTTGGTCAGACCAATGTCACTTCAATAACAACAAAAAATACCATGGCACAAGATACTTATTATTAAAATCAGCCTTAAAATCATCAGCATTAGCCCAAAACTCCTGCATTTCAAATTTATCGCTGACAACTTTATGATTCGACCAACAATTTCCAGCTACCCATTTATATTCTGTGCAGCTCAAGCATCTTCAATTTTTTTAAATCGAACAAATCACTGCAGTCCTCTACGCTCCCTGGCTCGGGAATGTGAAACAGTTGGTGACCTCTAGAACACTTCCAATATCCAAACCCAAAAGTTGCCTCATGACAAGAGTAGTCAAACATTCTTTGCAATTCTTTATGATTTTCAATATGACCAATCCATCAATCTGAACCGACCTGAGTGGAGCGACCACCTCTTCCATGATAGTGGCTTGTGCATCATGTTCACCAGAGGTGAGAAAATAAACTGCGTTGCGAGCTGAAGCTCACCCATTTTCTTGCCAATCTTGGCATCCTTGGAAGCGTTGCCATTACCACCATTAAAAACTCCAACTGTGATTACAGTGCACGGATAAAAAAAAATCCCAGATTCATAAAAAAAAGCATCCGCCTACTTAAGCTCATTCAAATCGCCTACATCGGAGGCAACATAATTAGAATTTGAATTATATGGGGAAAATCCCAAGAGCTTCTCCATACAGCTCGCCTCGTTGTCCATTAGATGTCAGTCTTTGGAAACATTATTGAGACTTCCATCCATTAGAAAGTTGTCGGGGTTTATGCTTAGCAAACTCGTCATCATATTTAAACAAAAAAATTACAAGCCCTAATCACAAGTAGTGGCGGGATTATATTTGAAGCACAATTAACTGCCTTTAGGTAAAGAAGGTCACAGAGGATGAAAATTGAAAGAAAGTAGTGGAAGAACTAATCGATAATCGTCCAATACAGAAAAACCTAAACAACATTCAAAGATTACACGTTGCTTGGTTGGATACCTAACTAGGGCCATGCAGATTCGAGATTTTTCAATTACAGTAAAATAATTTCAAGAAACTTAGTGAATCCTCATGCAGGATTGCTTCGAGAACCAAGCTATAAACACCTTGAGATTTTCCTGGATACCACACTTTCCCTCACTCATATGGATCGAGATTCGATTCCGGGACCTCGATCTTCTTTCCTTTTAAGAACCACGACCTCCACTCACTCTCATCCGATGAATCTGATATCTCTGCTCTTCACTAACACTAATTCGATGAATCCCAAACAGATCTGATAAATTCAATACTCACACTGAACTTCATGCCTGCAAATACCATCAAAGCCCCTTCATAGGAGTTCAATGAAAAAAAATAGTATTTATCAGTTCTAGCAATGAATTGTAGGTTCCTACAGGCTCACATCCATGGCTCTCCATGCTCGCCTCATCCAGTGGAGCCCTCCAGCCCTTGAAAATACTTCAAGCAACATCATTCAACCAATGTGCAATACTCCATATCACCAGCATGCAGTCTTTCACAGCAGGCTCCCTTGACTCTCATAACCTTTCTCGGTGGACAAACTTAAAAAACTAAAACAAAATATACTGTAATAGATTTGACCTACAAATATATGAAAATAGAAATATGCCCAAAAATAACAAGAGAGAAATATATAAACTTCATATCTTTATTAATATCAAAACCCTTGAGGTCGGGTAACACCATACAATCACTCCTTAAGGAAGGAGAACACTCCACAAGCTATATGTTTGTCAATACAGTAATCGTTCACATCTCTCAATGGGGAGTCTCTAGCCTCTATATAGGCTTCATACATACAATACCCTAGATCATTACCATGGGTCCATCAATACCATATATCTAATACAATGGGCTTATCACATTATTTCTAACTACTTGTGGTCCCTTACATGATGCAGGTTAACCACTTTATTTATTAACTATGGCCCATCACATTATTACATTATTCCCTTCGGTACCTCCCTCTGTACCCCATAATATCCCCCTAGGTATAATACATTCCAGCCCCCTTAAACATGTTTCATCCTCTAAACATAAGAAGAACACAAATAATAAGATCTACTCAAAAGAATAGTCCACTAGTACCATGCACGTGCATCTAGCCATCCCGGAGATAGGTGATTACTCGATATAGTTGGTGCCTCGCTCGCTTGAGATGGGAGTTGATCTTGGCGGTTCCTCTGTGTTGATGTGTTGTGGGTGGATGTCATACCTATTTATATGTCATGCAGGGGTTGCTATCCTTGTTTCTAATTCGTTGCCATCTTGTTGGTTTTTTTCTTGCTGGGTGATGTGGGTGGTGATATGTTGAAGTTTTAACCAATGGTATATCTTTCTTTAATTCACCATCTAATGGAGCCTGATTGGTATCTGGTACATGTTGTGGTGCCTGTGGTTGTTGCTTATCTTCTAGTATTACTTCAACCACGGATTCCTCATCTGATGTGTTAGTACCTGCAACATTTTTTGCTTCAGCCTCCTTGGACTCTACCTATTTATTGATGGAAATATCCTGTAATGTAATTTTCTTATTTTTATAGCAGAGCTTCAGGAATTTCTTCTTGTTGGGTCCCTATAATACTAGTTATTACCCCATTACTATTGTAGTTATACCCCTTATTAATATCGTTGTGCCCCTATTGCCCCCATATTGTTATTACTGTGCCCCATAGAATCCCTCTATTGTTATTTTTGTGGCTTTATATTATTATTGTTAGGTCGACTGGATTATATTGAGACTCCTTAGACTCCTATATATAGAAAGGAGGTTTTGTCATTTGAAACATCCAAGAATTGTTCATTTATGTAATGTAAAGGAGGTTGCCCCCTCGAAGAGGCTGAATTCTAAGGCATTGATCTATCTTTTCTATCTTTTCTTGAGTTGGTTTCATAACATTTGGTATTAGAGCTTTGGATTTTACGGTTTTGTTTCTCCAAACAAGTCATCGTGGAATTTTGTCTATAACTTCTTTTCTGCGATGTTTCAGAAGTTGCAAAAAAAACTCATTTGATAAGAAATCGTGCTAAACCTCGGGTCCGAATTTCAAAGCTTTCTGCACTATATTTGTGGAGATATGATCTGAGGAAGTTGGTCTTTTTTCAGACTCATGAATTACATTCCAAACAGGTGACCTGGAGAAAATCGTCATAAATTTCTCTTTGGGGATCGGATTGAAATTTTTTAAGAAGGTACAGAAATAGGACAGACTGTAGTTTCTTGTATGCATTTTTCAGATCCAAAGGTAGAAACAGTGACTCGTGGCACGTCATACAAGTTCACTCTACTGAACTAGTCTATAATCAAGTCACTGTGGGAGATTTCGCATAACTCTTCCTTGGAGAATCCAATTTGGGTCAGACTTGTGGCATTAGAAAGAGGACACAAAAGGCTACTACAGGTTGCAATTTCAGAACTGGAGGATCTGAATTTACAGAGATACATCAGATTCAATATTAGGGTTCTACAAAGTGAAAAAAAGTGTGTAGTTTTTTTTTTAAATTTTTGCGTAAGCTTGGTTTGAAGGAATTCAAAGGGCATAGTAAAGCATTATTATCGGTAACTGATGCCCCGAGGAAAAAAATGCAAACACCTAGTAAGGAACCTGAAAGCTCTAGCATGACTCATGAAGAAGAGGAAGAAATGCTACATGATATATCAAAATTACAAGAACAAGTGCAACAAATGTCACGCTCACAAAAGCTAACAGAAGCTAAGATAAATGGCGTGGAATCTAAGATAAATGGTGTGGAATCTAAGATAAAGGGCATGGAAGGTAAGATGGATGATTTGAAGACAGATTTGAAGACAGACATGGCAGATTTGAAGACAGATTTGACAAATTTTCTACAAGAAATACTTACTAATGGTGAAAAGGTTGTAAAGGAAACTCATGATGTGAACAAAAGAAATGTTAATCATGATTCCATAGACTCTAATGTTGGATCGAAGACCCACCATATTCCAAAAATCGATATGAGGAAGTTTGATGGCAAGGATCCCGCCACATGGATATTACAGATGGAGCAATTTTTCGATCTCAATAATGTGCAAAACACACAAAAGGTACGTATGGCAACTTTATATTTGGAACCAAATCAGTTTGTATGGTATCAATGGCTTTGCTCTCGTAAACAATTTATCACTTGGGCAATTTTTACGGAAGAATTGATAGCACATTATGAGGATACAAAAAGCAACACTTTTTTTAGCCAATTGATAAGTCTCAAACAAAAGGGTTCAATAATGGAGCACATTGAGGAGTTCCAAAAATTGAACATAAGGGTAAAAAATATTCCAGAGGAGCATAGGATTGATGTGTTCATAGGGTCTTTAAAGGATAATATCCAAAATGATGTTCGCCTTTGGGAACCTGATTCATTAGAGAAGGCATTCAGGTTAGCAAGAAAAATGGAAAGCAAAATTATGGCAACCAGGAAGCATACCACTCACAACTATAAAGACGGAAGTGTTGTTGCCCCTAGTCTTCCACAACCTATAAGGTTGACACCACAACAATTGGAAGAAAAAAGAGCAAAAGGGCTTTGTTACAATTGTGATAGCAAATACACTAAAGGTCATAAGTGTGCTGAGAAGAAATTATTCTACATAGATTGTGAAGAGGAAGAAGAAAAGGAGCAAGAAAGGTCAAAAGAAGAGGATATACTCCAGGAACAAAGCCTAGATGAAGAACAAATAAATCCGACCATATCTTGTAATGCATTGGTAGGAATTACCACTCCTCAAACCATCAAGATAGAAGGACAAATCAAGAAGAAAAAGGTAATAGTGTTGATTGATTCAGGAAGCACCCACAATTTTATTCATTGTAAGGTAGCAAAAGAATTGAATTGCTTCCTATATCCAGCACCAGAGTGTCAAGTGATGATTGCAAATGGAGGAACAATAAATTGCTCTGGAAAGTGCCATAATATCAAGCTATCCATGGGAGAATATGTATTGACTAGCCCAATGCTTTCCATTCCAATGGGAGGTGCTGATGTTGTACTAGGAGTCCAATGGCTACAATCCTTGGGTACAATAGCTTTTAATTTTCAAGAACTTTTCATCAAATTTTCTACGGAAGGAAAGGAAGTTGAATTAAGGGGTATTGCAGGGAAACCAGGAAAGATAATCAGCTCTAATGGTATGACAAAGCTTCTAAAAAGGGAGCAAAGAGGTGTAATTGCACAATTATGTTCGCTAGATGTTTCCACATCGGAATCATCTATTTCTCCAGATCTCCAAAAAGTCCTGGACAATCATTCCAAGGTATTTGAGACTCCCAAAGGTCTCCCACCTATGCGTGATCATGATCATGCTATTCATCTGATTCCAGGAAGTGTTCCTCCAAACATCAGGCCGTACAGATATCCCTATGTCCAAAAGAGTGAAATTGAACGTATGGTTGCAGAAATGCTAGAGGCTGGTATAATTCAACCGAGTCAAAGTTCTTTCTCTGCTCCAGTAGTATTGGTGCACAAGAAGGATGGATCATGGCGCATGTGTCCGGATTATAGGGAGCTCAACAAGCTCACTATTAAAGATAAGTTCCCCATTCCTGTCATTGATGAATTACTGGATGAATTGCATGGATCAATTTACTTCACCAAGTTGGATCTTCGTTCAGGATATCATCAAATCAGAATGAAGACTGAAGACATTCCGAAAACAGCATTTAGAACTCATGAGGGTCATTATGAATTTTTGGTCATGCCTTTTGGCCTTACCAATGCACCTTCAACATTTCAAGGTTTGATGAATTCAATTTTCAAACCATTCCTTAGAAAATTTGTGTTAGTATTTTTTGATGATATACTAATCTACAGCAAGTCTTGGAAGGATCATGTTGAACATGTTGACAGGGTGCTACAACTATTGGAGGAGAAACAATTATATGCAAAAAGATCCAAATGTTTCTTTGGAGTCCAGGAGGTGGAATATCTGGGTCATATTGTATCTCATGAAGGAGTTAAGGTAGACCCTAGCAAAATTAAAGCCATTAAGGAATGGAAAATCCCCACATCCATAAAGCATCTGCGAGGATTTCTCGGGTTGACAGGGTATTATCGCAAGTTTGTTAAGAATTATGGGAGAATAGCAGCACCTCTAACAACATTATTGAAGAAAGATGCATTTTCATGGACTCTGGAAGCAACAAAGGCCTTTGA
The DNA here is from genome assembly GCA_031772625.1 of Pinus tabuliformis. Taxonomy (NCBI): domain Eukaryota; kingdom Viridiplantae; phylum Streptophyta; class Pinopsida; order Pinales; family Pinaceae; genus Pinus; species Pinus tabuliformis. Next base: position 820,094,441 of record CM062818.1, read on the forward strand.
ACATCTTAAAGAGGCAATGTGCCAAGCACCAGTCTTAGCTACACCAGACTTCACAAAAACCTTTATTGTGGAATGTGATGCTTCAGGAAATGGAATTGGTGCTATTCTAATGCAAGATGAAAGACCCATTGCTTTTGAAAGTCGTCCAATCAAGGGAAAGTTTTTAAGCAAAGCTATTTATGAGAAGGAAATGTTGGCAATACTCCATGCACTTAAGAAATGGCGACCCTACCTAATGGGAAGACACTTCAAGGTAAAAACGGATCATGATAGCCTTAAATACTTTTTAGAACAAAGATTATCCTCTGAAGAGCAACAAAAGTGGGTCACAAAGATGTTGGGTTATGACTTTGAAATCATCTACAAAAAAGGGAAGCAAAATGTGGTGGCAGATGCACTCTCAAGAAAGGATGAGGATGTGGAAGCATTGTTGTGCGCCATTTCTATTATCCAACCAGATTGGATAAACGAAGCAAGGGAGGAATGGAAGAATGACGAAGAAGTGTGGGCACTTATTCGAAAGTTACAACAAGATTCCAGTACGTCTGATACATTTAGCTGGCAAAATGATTCGTTATGGTACAAAGATCGCTTATACCTCTGTAAGAATTCCCAGCTAAAACAAAAGATTCTTATGGAATTGCACACTTCTCCCTTAGGAGGGCACTCAGGATTTTTAAAAACTTACCACAGGGTTAAGAAGGAATTTTTTTGGGATGGCCTTAAATCAGATATTCAAAAGTTTGTGGCGGAATGTTTGGTTTGCCAACAAAATAAAGTTGAAACAATTAAGACACCGAGTCTATTACAACCTTTATCCATTCCAAGCCAACGTTTGGAGGAGGTTTCAATGGATTTTATCACAGGTTTACCCAAGTCTGAGGGAAAGAGTGTCATCATGGTGGTAGTTGACAGACTTACCAAGTATGCACACTTTTGTGCATTATCACATCCATTTAAAGCCAGTACAGTTTCTACTGCATTTATGGAAACAATTCAAAAGCTACATGGAAACCCAAAGATTATTGTAAGTGACAGAGATCCCATTTTCACTGGAAATTTTTGGACAAAATTATTTTCTTGTCTTGGTACTCAGTTAGCTCATAGCTCATCTTATCATCCTCAATCTGATGGGCAAATCGTTTCTTTGTATCTGATAAACAGACACAATGGGTCAAATGGTTGCCTCTGGCTGAATGGTGGTATAACACTTCCTTCCATACAGCAACAAAAATGACCCCATTTATGGCACTTTATGGGTATCAACCACCATCCATCACATCATATTTAAGAGAAAATTCTAAGGTTCAGGCAGTGGAACATCACATCGAACATCAACAACAAGTCCTCCAACTCTTAAAGGATAACCTCGTGTTGGCACAGAATAGAATGAAACAACAGGCAGATCAACATCGCAGTGAAAGAAGTTTTGATGTAGGTGATTGGGTATTCCTACGGCTACAACCATATAAGAAAATGTCCCTCAAGCAAGCTAAGAAGGATAATAAATTATCACCAAAGTATTATGGTCCGTACAAGGTGTTGCAAAAGATTGGTACTATGGCATACAAATTGGAGCTTCCTGCAGCTTCTCGATTGCACCCAGTTTTCCATGTTTCATGTTTAAAGAAGGTTATAGGCGACAAGCTCCCAGTTCAAACAATATTGCCAAAACTTGACGAGGAAGGAAAAATTATATTGGAACCAGAAGCAGTCATAGAAACAAGAACTCGACAGCTACGAAATCGATCAATTTCAGAGTATCTTATCAAGTGGAAGAACTTATCCGCTGAAGATTCCACATGGGAGGATGAGAATTTTATGCAGAAGTATCCAGAACTACTCAAGCGTTGAGGACAACACTTTTTTGAAGGAGAGGGGCATGTTGGGTCCCTATAATACTAGTGATTACCCCATTACTATTGTAGTTATACCCCTTATTAATATTGTTGTGCCCCTATTGCCCCCATATTGTTATTACTGTGCCCCATAGAATCCCTCTATTGTTATTTTTGTGGCTTTATATTATTATTGTTAGGTCGGCTGGATTATATTGAGACTCCTTAGACTCCTATATATAGAAAGGAGGTTTTGTCATTTGAAACATCCAAGAATTGTTCATTTATGTAATGTAAAGGAGGTTGCCCCCTCGAAGAGGCTGAATTCTAAGGTGTTGATCTATCTTTTCTATCTTTTCTTGAGCTGGTTTCATAACACTTCTGCACATTAATATTGATAGCACCAAAAGATTCCATCCAAGGGTATCCAAAAAAATATCCACATTAGCCATACCTGAAGCATAAAAATTAGAATGCAATACATACTTTTCCATAGAAATCTTCAAATCTTTATAAAATCGTACCTCCTCATTATTAACATGTGTGTGCTCCATTTGTTTGGCTGCGACTTGCAATCTTTTAGCCAAATGAACATTAATAAAATTATACTTGCAACTATGATTGATAGACACAATGATCTTCTCCTTCGGAATACATCCATGAACCTGTAATAAGGAGATACCATCAGAAAATAGCCCCTTAGGAGTCTCATTCACCTGTTTTCTAACATGAGACCATTTTTCTAAAAGGATTTCTTCTACTTTTTCATGATGAAGTCATCGCACTGAATCATCAAGTGAGTGCCACCATTTAATAGCCTCATCTTTTATATTAAATAGTAGGCAACTTATCCAAAACAATTTGGATCGAGACTTGTGATATTTTATAAATTCTTCAATAGTGGGACCATCATCACGTCTTGTAAAAATCATCTCATTAGAAGCCATGAAGTAGAATGAGGGTTTTGAAAAAGATTACCCACATTATGTGGCAAAATTTAAAATGGCCACAACTCTTTTAATATGTCTTAGAATTCTTATTATAGTCTATTATTGGAATTGGAACGACCATTCTACATCTTCTTATGTGATATAAATCCCGATCTGGGCACTCTGGAATTTCAGATTCGCGCTGAAATTGTCCGACCGTCACAAAATATTTTGGAAAAAATAAATGTTGATCTTATATCAATTATGTCTCCCTCATTCGGACTCCGATTCGACCAATTGTTTCTTTCAAATTGGGTAAGTTGTCAAGAAGATCTCAAATCCGCAATTAGTTTCTCAAAATTTCCCACAAAAACTGCAAAATTTGACCATAGCCTTTCAATTCACCAAAGATACAAACCATCTCATGACACATATGAAAACAATACCCTAATAGGGATACATTATGGAGTATGCATTTGAGTTCTTATCACTAAAGAGTTGTGAAGGATGAACATTTTCAATGATATATCTAGGAATAATTTCTCAATTTTATTTATTGAAACCTTCTTCTCTTCGCCATCAACTTTGGATTCATTGTCACATTCCATTGCATCCACCTTTTTATTCTCTCCAGCATCCTTGTTCTTTCCACCACCATCTTTCTTATCCCCATTACACTACCTTCCTTCTTCTCCCCTCCTTTCTTTACATCATCCTTCTTTCTCCCTAACTTTTCTCCATTGTTTTTCTCTGGGATGACCACCATTTGTTTCCCTGTCTTTTCTTGGATATATTCCGCCAAGTTATTGGGATCCATCACTCCTGGATAGTTTCCTTATCATTCTTCAATTTATGTTATGCACATTGCATTCTTGTGTAATTTTATGCTAAGGTATTCATGTGTCACAGTGGAGTGATTGGAAGTGAGAGGTCCTATTTCCTTTCCACTCACAATCTAGTTATCTCAACATTTATGCTTGGGTGAACGAAGCGAAGAGCAAAGGAGGTGTTTTATCACCCAAAATTCTCTCATCTCCAACATTTAAATGATTTTAAATGGAAACATTAGAAAACATCATTCAAAAAACTTAATACACTTGAAAGCATGGTTCATATGCCAATTACATGCCACTCATGCTAGTGAAAGTTGTAGTTGCTTAAATCAAGATTCATGCGAGCTTTCTCATTGAAATTGTGTGATATTGTGGGTTATCCTTTCATACAATTGCAAATCCTACAAATATGTGAAATGAAAAATTTTGTGTTTTATAAATGCCCAAGAATGACTAAAAATAATTGGTTATTGAGTGTAGGTTTGGTTTAGATTTACATCTTGTAAATATTTAGGCATTTGATCCTCTTTTTGGTCAAATCAAACACATAGGATCCCATGCAAAAGGCACAAGCATTTCCACTTGAAATATTTATCCTACAATCTTAGATTCAATGCACAAATAAGAGGCCATATCCATGTAAAAAAGAACTTTAAATAAAAAATTAAGTTGAAGAAAAAGAGCATCATTTCTTTTCTCCCTTAATCTAATGTCTACTTACTTGTGTGTGAATCATTTTTCCTCCTTTGAACAAAAGTGATTATCATTCATTATCCAATATTAACAAAACTATTAAAAGTTTTAAAAACCCCTCGACATAAAAGATGAATATCACATGGTTCCTCTCACATGATGCATTTCATAATGCATTTCATATTATATTGATCTTCGATTACATAATAAAAAACCCTAAATCTCTCCCTTTGACTTATTTGATTGTGACTGACATCCAACATGATATTGGAGAAGTCTTGCATTCAAAATTACACCATGTTTGTGTATATGAATTTTAATATGATCCAAGGTTACCGTAACTCTATGAGCCTAGCCCGACTTTATTGCCACTAACTCAAGACTTTTAAAAGGGAGAGCCTTGGAGGAATGAGCATAGACTCTTTAGCTGAATTGACTTTTCATGGTGGTTAGAGAAAACACAATAACCACCAAACCCAAAGCTTCTCAGGATTCAAAAGGGGCTTGCTCGGGGACCATAGACTCAAAGTTGCAAAATTGAATTGTCGTAATTTTCCCTCTTTCTTTATGAAATTTAAAGAAAAAGACTTTTATCAATTTGGGATTATTATGTTTTTCCAAAAAGTGATATATTGAACATTGAGTTTTATCAATTTGGGATTATTATGTTTTTCCAAAAAGTGATATATTTAACATTGAAGAATTAAATAAAAAAACAACTATAGAAAAGTGTTATACTTGACTTGATGATTAAAATAAAATAGAAAAGATGCTCAATAAATTTACAATTTATATAACTAGAAATTCAGCTACCAACATATTTTACATCATCATGAATCATCGTTAAAAGTATTAGAGATCTTCCTCATTATTAATATATGGTGTGAGCATTATTAATTAGTTTTATTTTTTTAATTTATAAGATGCTATTTTTTAGTATTTTAATATTAGAAATAGATGGTTCTATTTTAAATTTATTATTTAAAATTATAAAAATATTTCAATTATTTTAATTTACAGGGTAAATAAGTTTTCAAAATCATTTATATTTATTTATAAATAAATGAATTATAAAAATTTAGTAAATGTAAGAAGTATATTTTTACATAAAAGCTACTCTATGCTATATCTTATTAACAAGTTATATAAATTTTTAAATGTTATTGAATGTACAAATTTAATTCACATTAAATTTCACCATTAATAAATGTTTTCATTATAATTTGTTTTAGGCACCTAAACCTTCAACTTCCTTGATTTTTACTTCTTGGCTTGTTTGCAAGCATATTTATTCCTCTTCAACATGAATCCAACAAGGGAAAATCCCCTTTTGTCTATTGATGCAATAGACATTCAAGCTTAGATTTTGTGCTCAACAAGTTAATCCATAAGCCTACATCATTAAAGTTTGTGAAAATTTTCATTTTAACCCCTTCAATAATACTTTTTCCCCAAGCTCTTCCACTTAAAGCCTTACGTTTGGTCGATTGTGGTCTCATTAGTTATATGACTTTGGCCTTCTCTAAGATAAATGGATACATGGATGAAAAACAATGATACCTATGATTCAAGGTAATCTCTCATATTATGTTTGTCAATTTGGTATTAGAACGAACTGTTGCGAGGAAAAATTATTATCCTCCCCACTAGGGGTTCAAATCCTACAATGTGACATGTATACTCTTAGTGAGTTGATTCTTGACAATATAAAAATGATATATTAAAAATTTCAGATCTTCCTCTCTTCCCATCAAATTTTCCTCTTTGTTAATCTAAGCTCTACTCCTAAGTAGTCCTAAGACTATCTTAATACATTTTTATCCTAAATGTGGTAACCTTAATTCACATTAGTGTTTATTCTCCTACATCTCAATCATAAAGGTCTTTGCAAGCACTTTGTATCACGTTACAACTCCTTTTTTTGTATCAAAAGAATCAATAGACCTTCTACCTATCACTAAGGAGGGTTAGGGTTGAGTTGGAGGGACTCCCCTATACTCTTTAGCTTAATGGAACAACCCACAAGCCACACTAAGTAGTTAACCAAGTTTTTCACCTCAATAGGACCCCAATATTAGTCAGCAAACACTTTCATGTGTGATACATCCACTATTTATCCTAGTTCAATGGGGTATTGAATTAGAAATCCTTGCTCTTTTTGTTTGTGTTTCCACATTAGGAGTATTAGAGAGTGACCACGCTTGTTTCCTGACTACAGAAGCCCTCATGCCTTTGTGTGTTATTTCCATTCTCTGATTTGGCTCTTCTCTCCAATCCATGTAATACCATATAACTATATTATTTCTCTGCATACCCTCTCTTTTCCACTCTAACCCTTCCACTACCTCTTCATTCTTTTTCATGAGTTGTACAGTTAATCATCAAAATTCAATCGTTTCTCAAACTCATTTCATCTCCACGACATCTGTCAAACTTTATTGTGCATGGGTGCTTATGTTTGCATAGAATTTCATGACCAAGATACTTCCTTTATACCCTCCTTTGATAGTACTTCAAACAATTGCGTTTAGAGGGGTTTTTATCAAAGTGGAGTTCAAAAGACATAAACTCCAATCTAATTGGTCCCCTCTAAAGAAACCTTACAACACATGCCTAAGGGAAAATTAAGAATAAGAGACAAGTTAATATTTGGTCCATCATCAACTATGTTCTTGTGTTTAATTTTTTTATTATTTCCCTGCTCAATCGAAGTTTATTTTGAAGTATTCATAATCCTCAAAAGTAATGGATGTGTATATTTCAAGATCTTTTTTCTTAGAAAATTATATTGAACTAAACTATTTTTGTTTTATTATTTATAATGGAGCTAGACACCATCTTTTTTGTGTGAATGGATTAATATATAAACATGGACTAGACATTGAAAATATTAAAATCTAGCCTACATTATTGAAACCTTATTCAGAAGGAATAATATTTTTCATATTCCTATATCTAGTTGCAAAAAAATCCAATCTCTCATCTCCATTATTGGCATATTTCTTACTGTAAAATAGAATTAATTAGAGTGGTCCAAAAATATCAAACACACCCTCATCTTCAATGATTTATGGGATGGAATCTATGAGGAGAAGCTATGACTAGTAAAGGTGAGGAGGAAAATGGACCTAACAAGCCTATATTAGACAAGGAGCTATCCATATGGAAGAACAAATACAAAAAAGTGTATGCCCTAATTGCTATGATAGTAAGTGAAGAGGTGAGCCATCATATTATTTTCATTAAATATGCTTATGGTGCTTTAAATAAATTAAAGGACTTGTATGACTCACTCTAAGAACTGAAATTTATACAACTACTAGTGAATACCTTCAACCTAGAGTTGAAGGATGATGATCTAATGGCTTTTGTTTCTAATACTAATGTCATCATGCATGGTATATATGTCATTGAAGTGATGATAATCATTGAAGAGAAGATAAACCTTCCTCTCACAACCTTCATCAAGGCTGCCTATGTTACATATTCTCGCTATCTTGAATCCGTGCAAGTTAATGGTCAATTAAAGTCCATCACATTTGAACCTTTGGTGAAGAAGGTTGTAGAATGTGGGAAATCCACTAGAAACAGGAAGAAAAGTTATAACATTGGAAATATTGTGTCCCTTGCTCTAAATGGGAAGAATCAATTACATGATTCTTTTAGAGAAAATGGTAGTAAAAGAGGACATGGAAGAAAGAATTCTAGAAGTGGGGGGTGGACACGTTCAATGTGAGAGATCTAATGTGCATTGTGTTCATTGAGGTACAAATGGAAATGATGCAATGACATGTAGAATCCCTTTTGGGAAGATCAAGGGAAAGCAAGATCATAAATAACATAAAGGTAATATCAAACCCTATGAAAGGTATACCACGTATATATACTCATTACATTGTTTCCCATTGCAATATTGGAGTAATCAAATATTTAGTTCACAATTCATTGATTTTTGGAGAGATGCATGGTTTCTTGACATAGGTGAAACATGCCATATGACCTTCCAAAGAGACTTATTTGAACAACGTAGATGTTATATTTTATTTTGCATATAAATCAAGTCTGAAACCTTTAGGATTTCACACCATCAAGCTTAAATTATCTATATTCCAAGATTTTCGTTTACAAGGTGTGCCATATATTAAAAATTTATGAAGGAATTTGTTGTCCCTTGTGCACATTCAACAACAAGGCCATTCCAATCATATCTTTAATGGAAATTTCTAAATAAGGAAGGCCTTTGACATATTTGTTTTCATGACTAATGTGGAGGATGAAACATTGTTGAAGTTGAAAGGGACATATGCTCATGCACATAAATTCTACATACCTCTCTCACTACAATGAAGGTACATTTCCATATAATCTTCTATGGAATGTTATATTTGAACATATTAATTAAGATATCATTGGTTTATTGAAAAAGGATGGTGTTTCTGGTTTTCCTACTATTCCTAGAAAATTGAAACAATGTGATGCTTGTATCCTAGGAAAACACAACAAAGAAACCTTCTGTGACTCCACTTCCAGAGAATGTAGAAAACTTGAATTGATACATTATTATTGGATTTGGTCCCATTGTTGTTACATCTAATATTGGAAATAAACATATCATGTATTTTATTGATGATTACACTAGGATGTGTTTATTGTACTTGTTGAAAGATAAATCGCAAATTTCCATAGATTTTAAAAACTTTCATGTATGTATTCAAAATGAAGCATAATCACATATTGACTCTTTTCATACTAATAGTGGACGAGAATATACACCTAATAAATTTGAAAACTATCTTTAGCAACACAGGATTTAACATCAAACCATACTTCCACACAATCCGCAACATACTAACATTGCTAAAAGAATGAACATTACTACTATAAATATGGTTTGTTCCATGATGCTTTTAAAAAATTAAAAGTTGATGGCTTGGGATGATGCAGTTCTATGTGCAATATATTTGAAAACAAATGCCCATCTCATGCTCTTGGAAAAATACTCCATTCGAAATGTGGCATGGCTATATTCTTTTGGTGAGGCATCTCAGGGTTTTTGGTTCACATATTATGCCTTGATTCCTAATCAGCAAGGAAACAAGATTGATGCAAGGAGTCTAAAGTGCATCTTCTTGAGGAACTCAAATACGACGAAGGCACACCATCTTCATGATGATGCATATAAGAAGTCCATTCTTTCCAACGATTAAATTTTTCTTGGATCTTCCAAAAATGTTAAAACTTTTGAGTAACATCGTGATCATATAGATAGATTTGATGTAAAGACATATCATGAATTTGATAATGAGATTCCACATATTGAAAGGGGTATCCCTTTCTTGGATCATTCTCTAAAATATACTTTTGAAGCACTATCTACCCCCTCCCCCATGAAGTTTCAACCAATTCATTAGACCAAGAAGATCCATTGTATGATGTGATTGATAGGATTGAAAGGATAAACCTTGATGGAAATGTAAGAAATATCTTAATCTGTGCAGCAACTTGGACTATCTAAAAGAGGTCCAAATTTGGACTATCTAAAAGATGAAGAAACTAAGCCTTGACATCCTTGATGATTTCCTTGTTGTTTGTAGTCAACAACACACCATCAAAATGAAAATCCACATAAATAAAATGATCACCAACATGGTTCAAATACACATAATAATTACACTTCTTGAGAAAATAAGTCCCAATATGTATGTATTAAACTTTTGATACCATATTCTTGGTTATTATTATAGTCCTTATAGGGACTTCTTCAACTTGCAAACCAACTCCTTCTTTCCCTTCATTGCAAAACCTTTTGGTTATTTACTTTTCTTCTTCAAGATCTTCAATAGGATACTATCATCACATCCAGTTGATCCAATTTAATACCAAAAGCAATAGAAATAGGAAAAATAAATATAATAGAAGGTAGTTTTTCCATAGGACAAAATAATCTCACAAAACTCAATTCTCTCCACCTGGAAATATCCATTTTCTACTAGGAAATATTTGTACATGTCCACCTTATCTTATCCATTCAACTTCATCTTAAAGACCCATTTTATACCAATAGGTTTTCTTCTAACTAAGAAATCAAATAGATCCCAAGTCACAATTTTAATCTGAAACATCCATTTCTTCAACCATCCCCTTCTTCTAGAGTCTACTATCCTATAAAACCACTACCTTCCTAATAGTTTTAATTATTATTAATGGAAATAAAACTATAATGAAAAACAAGTGGGAGATACTTCTTTGGTTCCGTCTATCTCAAAATCAACCTTTTCAAGTTTGGAGTCTGAGATTCTTCCTCTTCTAGTATATCTTATTTTGTTGAGTTGGATTCTTCACCCTCCAACTCAAACACTATTATCTCTAATTCTTCTTCTGATTTTGGATTTCCTACTTGGGAACAACTTTAACATCTCTAATTAATACATCTCAACTGTAAATAATATTGTTTATTATTGAGTTCCAAATTCTATGACCTTTTACAACAAATTTTGTGAACCAATAAATATACTTTTTTTATTTATTTATTGTCCATCTTACTCCTATTTTGCATTTGAAAGAGCACATAAGAATGATAAAAGAAAAATAAAAAAACTTCGAGATGTTTAAGAGAGGGTTTTACTACTCCATGCCTCGTGTAATGTTTTATCTACCAGTGTTGATATTAATGACCAATTTACCAGGTAGCCTGCGACACCCAATGCCTCTACCCAAAATTCATGTGATAACCTTACACCATTGAGCATATACTTGCCTTTTCCATCACAATCATGTTCATTCTTTTTGTGTGTGTATGGAGTAGTCTTTTTCCCTGATATTCCATGATTTTTACAAAATCCATGAACTTATTCCATAAAAATTGCCACCATTTTTCCTCAACACCTTTATTTTCTTCTTTTTATCGTTCTCTATGAAAGCCTAAAACTATTTGTATTTACCAAATATCTAAAATTTCTTTCAAAGGAAATAGACCCATGTGTTACTTGAGATATCATTTATGAATGAAATAGTACATAAACTTGCCATTGATTCTTCTAGTGAGGTTGGATATTCCCAATACTAGTTTCTTATGTTCTTGGTCCTTTGGCCTATCTTTTGTTTGAGTTTGTTGTCTCTTGTCCATCCATCTTGAATTGGGAGAAGTATTTGTCCCAATCTATTGTTATAGAAACAAGTACAAGAATTGGTAAATAATGGTAGGTCATGGACACTTTTAACATTATGTCCAAATATAAGAATAATCTGCAAATACCTCACTAAAGATGTGAACATCATGTCACTAAAATCTAGAAAAAAAAATCTCCAACAATCGAATGTCCACTCAACTTGAAGATAATAGTTCAAGGGACTTAGGAATAACCAAGACCTTGGCTCATCAAAGAAAGAAAATTAAGAAGCTTACATGGATAGCACTCATACTTCTTGATTGTGACTTTTAATGTGTTCATTGGTTCTATTTGAATTGTGGTGAAAAATGACGAAGTTCAATAAGATCAAGGGAACATGGTGATGCGAACTGTACATAGAAATCTCAATCTTGATTATGACATCAAAGAAGAATTCCTTAATGAGCATGACTTAAAAAAGGATCAAGTTTTTAATTTTTTGAAAAGTAGTATTTTTGTTAGCTCGATATGTTAGGAGATATTACAAGTAGTTGTAATTGTTTATAATTAGGATAACAAGAACATATTAATTAATAAGTAGCAATTTTGAAATCTTGGATCTCTTTGAAGTACTATTTTTTTAGCTATTAATCTATGCTTTGTATTAACCTATTGTATGATATGAACACAACAAAATTTTAATACAAAAGAAAGTCATTTAAAAAAATAAAAAATTAACTCACTGAATGTTTGAATGGTCGTCATGAATCTTGTTTGGCCTACAAAATCACCTTTCATTGATTTGAGGATTCTTATCAAGTTTCAGCTTAGCAAGTGCAATGAATAGAGAATGGATCTGCTTAAGAAACTTTCTTATATGAATCCCACATATGGGTTTCTCAAAATTTACAAGCATGTTTGTGATATGAAGGAGAAGAGAATGTGATAGATGATTCATTCAACTTATAGATTTTGTATTATTTTTTAGCTATATTTTAACAACAAAAATTTGAACAACAAAATAAGAATGCATATTAATGATATTCCACATATCAACATAAACAACTTAATACCATTTAAGAAGGACACAATGCACTTGGATAAATATAATTTCAAAACCCATCCTTATTTTGTTAATTTTAATTGCAATATCTTGGAACAGTTGACATCTCTCCCTTTTATAAATTTTTCTTCTTAACCCATTTTATTTACTTTCTCTTTTTTGAAAAGCTATTGCAATTGAAATAAAAAGTGATCCCTATTCTGATAATGATACTATGAAATTCATGCGTAGGGAAATCACAGAAAGAGTTCATTTATTCACATTTTTTAACTCTCAATGACATCAAATATAATGTGTATCATATGTGGGAAGCTATGGAACCAAAAATATTAAGAAATTTATTTTAAATTCAAATGTTGGATGTGCTTGTAACAATAAGATCTTAAACCTTACATGAATTGACATTAAAGTTTTCTACATCAAAATCAACATATCTTAACAAAATTAGAAATTAAAAGAAATGGGTCCATTTATTTACAAATGTTTTCTATCTTGTTACAAGAAAACAAAAATGTCCAAAATGCATAGATGGGAACTTATGCTAATGTGTACCATTCTAAAACTATCAATAAAGTTTTCTTTAAAAGTTTCATGTAAGAGGAAACTCTCAGTTGATTTGTGGTATCATGGGCAAAAAGATTACATTAAAGACAATAACTGTTACAAATCCATTAATAGTGTTGTGCTCTAGATTATCCATGATTTTAATCCTCCTCCTTTATAGATATATTTTATTAATTTATTTTAATTCATCTTAATGTCACATTATTAAGTTCATCTTCATAATTATATAGAGAAATATGAACATATTATTTGTTAAGTTCAATTTCTAATATTTGAAATAATTATAATATAGACTATAATGGAATTGTATGTTAGACTAAATCATATATATTTATAGATATAATAGAGTAGTCTAGCATATTTAAAGAAGATTTCATATTGTTGTGCTTAGTAAATTTATAATAGTCTCTTTAATGAATTTAAGGATTGCATATTGATTGAATTGTATTTAACTAAATTAATCAAAGAAATTATGAAGATTGAACTCATGAACTCCTCAAACTTATTTTTAGTTAGTTGATAGATTTAAAATTCATGTTGTTTATGAACATGATGAATTACTTTCCTGAAATTTGATTAGGACGTAATTGTTAAGAGAATAACATGTTTAGAGATATGTTAATATATATATATATATATATATATATATATATATATATATATATCGAATTGCAACACTTTGTATTCATTATTTGAAAAAAATATGACATGGCTTTTATTTCCAAATCACCCAAGCATAACTTAAAGAACTAAAAGATCCTCAATGCCCACATAAAATAAAGACACGGAGAAAAAACATGCTCCTCTAATCATTAGCATATAGTAACACATACCTTCCATAGGTCATTTTCAATCCAACTACATCACTAAGACATAATCCAAATGAGAACATAACATGAGGATAACATTGACCAAGTTGCTCATATCTAAGAACATGAGACATAGAAAATTAATATCACCCAATTGCAATCTAAATAGTAACCAAGTCCTAACATCTCCAATTCATCGCTAAAATTTCAACAAGATTATATATGTTCCCATAATATGAGTTCTATATAATACCAACCACGCCCTTACACTTTAAAACCAACAGTAAGTAGCCATAACACACGTAGAACATAATAGAACTTCACAGGCCATAGAATACCCATGTTCAACAAAAATTTCAATGCCAAGAGATTCCTCACATGTTTGGAACAACGCAAGCACCGAAAGGAAACCAAAGGTCCATAATATTTCTTAAGACAATATATGCCCAAATCCAAATATAGAAACACTATCGCAAGATACATAACACAAAGGAGCCCAACGCAGATACAAAACCAATTATAGGAGTGACACTATTGAAGTTAGTATATGTCGATAATAAAGTGATCTAGAGATGGTTAATTAAACAAAGTGTCATCCATCTTAAAACACTAAAGAAGAAAAAACACTAAATTGGAGTCGCAAGTAACTTCCGGACACTTCATTGAAAGCCATGGCCACATCATAACAAAACACAACCCTGAGAGGTAATATAAGAAATCAAGCCCATCCAGAAGTTCACTGAAGAACAATAAAACCAACTACGCACTATGATATCCAAAATCTGGAAAAAGAGACGAGACAACTTGCCCCATAATAATTAATATTTTCAACGAATAACATAATCAAGTACATTAAACTTCTCAACCAAAAGATGATGAGAACCACAATGAAGAGACCATACTTGGAGAATTCGTCACCAAAAATTATGACAAAATGACATGAAACCCACCATGTTTAGTCATGATCAGAGGATATTGTAATCAGTGCCTGAGCATTGTCATCTGGAGGATCTGTGAGATCACTAAAGGTATAATCGCTTATTAAAGAAATTTCCGCAAAGGCCAAATGAGAATCCACATTATCCAAGAAGAGCCTTTGGTTTTGAAGCATGTGTTTAATTTCAATGAAGAGAATACATTTTAATTCTCCACTTTCTTATACTTGAAAATCAAATGCAATGGGGTAGCCATTTATTGATGTAAAGCCAAAGAATTCATAAAGTGAAGTCGCCTCTTCCTGATTCTACTAGGATGAGGAACCATTTCATATCCTACCTCTTTTCATTCCAAAAATAGGGTTTCCTTCCTCACCTTTATAGGAATAACATCAAAGAAGGTAGTGACAGAGTTATAGGAAAAATGACGAACTCTTTCGTACCTGACATTGCCACCACCACCTATCCTATTAATAATTCTCTATCTCAAAGTCATAAGAACAATTGTAAGGGAACATTAGGGACAAACACTAAAATAACCTCTACCCAATAAGTTGGAAAAGGGACAACACACAGAGCCTTGAACTCCAAACCTAAACACTACCAAATCATCCCCCAATTTCCACATGACAAGAGAAAATTCTAGTAAATTCTCAAGCTTGTCACATCGTAGAGACATAACACATCAGATTTCCCAAAACCAAAGCAAGCAATGAAAACTCCTTTTCCACAGACATAGGAATGAGAAACAAATGCAATACCGAGAGCACAAATCGCCACCAACAAACACCAAACTCATAATAATTTGACAGGATTTCAATTGAGAAAATTTTCTAGGATCCAAGGTGATAGACTTAAAGAAATTCTAAGACATCGGACAAAAGAATCACAATATTACCCAATTAACAATACACGCTTCTTTTGATTAAGAAATCACCCTTGAAAACTCTTGCAAATACAACAGAAGAACAAGCTTACCATAATAGTGACTTATGACCAATAATAAAAAATTGAAACTCGTGACAAACACTATTGAACTCACTAGAACAACAAGAGTGAAAAGGGCGCACTCCAGAAGAGAGAGGAGCCAAACATCACCTTAAAAAAGGAAATCAATATTTAAAAAAAAGGAGTAAAATTATTCATATATGATATTTTTAAATGAAATCCCACTTTCATAATACATGGGTTGTTATAAATCTCATACAAATGTCGTGACCAAGAAATATTTTTTTTTGAAATGCAATCCCACCATCATAGTACATGGATTGTTACAAATATAAAACAAATATTGTGACCAATAAATATTTTTATACGGTTTTATTTCTCCTTTCTATCTCAATTACATAATCACTTAATAAGAAAACCAACTTAGATCAATCTAACATTGGATCTATCATGAGCCAAGAGCACTACAAGGAAAATGCCCTCTAGCGAAGCTTTTTGTGGAATCCCCTATAAAAATAGCCCAAAAGTTTCTTTGTACCAGAGGTCACTAGAGGAGTTGGGTGGGCAGATGTCTTAGCACATGATTTTTTAATGGTGCGTCTATAATACCCAAACGCACTGGCACCTAATAGAACATGGTGCACCGTGGCAAGTTTTTTTTTTTTAATAAACAAATAACGGTGTGCTAAGTACAAAATTGCACCGATGTGTATACTACTTGATAGCACTGGAAATGGTTTAAATTTACAAAATATCAGTCGTAAAATTCATTTTTCCTAATCCAATGCTATATTGTGATGATGAATCGGTGCTAAACCAATACATTAACACCCCAGTGCATACACAGTATAGTGCACCGTTGTGGAGCTTTTAACTTAAAAATAGCGGTGTGCCTATTAGATTATATGCATTGGTGTGGTTAATTGAACTAAAAGACCTGGTGCATAGTAGAGAGTGATGCACCGTTGAAGCATTATTTTTTTATACAAATAAAAACAATGGCGTGCCACCTATATATGACGCACAGGTGCTTACACTACTTGATAGCACTAGACAAAGGTTAAATTTTAAAAATGTCGGTCCTAAAATTCTTTATATTATATTGGTACTATATTCCCATGAAGCACTGGTGTTGTTAATGTATTGAAATGCCCCGATGCTTACTTAACAAGTGCACCGCTATATGGCTTTTTATTTTAAAAAAAAATTGTGGTGCTCTAGCACTCTACAGTAACAAAACTATTCAAAAGATCGGAAGATGACAGGTATGGTGATTCACTCAAAACCCTACATAGTAAAAATTTTAAATTTTATTGTTAAATGTTTTTACAATTTTTTTAAGATTTATTCAAAATTCATAATAAATAAATAAAAACCCCATATAATAAAAAAATTACTATTAATTTGACTAGTAAAAAATTTTAAGATCTTTGTTCCTATTTATATTTAATTAAAATTTAGGAAGAAAACAAAAAAAAAAATCAGTACTTACCTTAAACCCTTGCTTCTTCTTGCTTATGTGACTGCAAAATTTCACCTTAGGGTTTAACTCCCTCTCCCAATTCACAATTAGGGTTTTTCATTTTAGGCATTTTAGATTTGATGGTTTTGTGTACATACTATATATATGACATTTGACATGTAAAGTAGGGGTATCACTTATTGAATTAGATCCAAAACATAATTGCATCACAGGAGAAGCCATCTCAAAAACATTGTGCTTCAAATGTCTATAATCATGATTGACTCTATACATATAAAAAAAAGTAGCATTAAAGATTAATTTTCAAGTATTTTCTTGCAGAAAATAAAACAAAATGGAACTCAATCAATACATAAAACAAAACGATAAGGAATAAAAGGGTTGATATCAAAGTTTGTGTGTAATTGTTAATATTTCCTTACAACAACTCAAGGTTTCATTTGTGTATATTTTAAGTTGCTTTACAACAACCATCCTTGAATGTCTTCAAAGAGGCGGTAACATACAAAGAAGAGCCATTAGAAGAATTGATTGACATTCAGTTAAATATGGGTTGTGAGTATATGTTGGCATATCAAAAATTAATTGTGGAATTGTGAGTATGTATGTTGTTTTACTTCGCTAAGTCTATAATTAATAGAACAAAAAAATTCATTTATATTAAATCTATGATTTATAATGGGGTATAAAACATGCAGGAAAAAAAGTATGGAACTACGCCTACAGAAGACTTGTTTCAACAAGGCATGAGACTTGGTTTTGAAACCATGTGTATAGTTCATGAGTCACTTCTTGCTACGGTACATTTATATTTTATTTACATTGATGTCTATAATTTATTTTGATTTTGATTATTCTTACCAATGTAGATACATTCATTACACTTTAATTTTATGTTTGCAGATGGAACAAGATCGAGAAGATGAAAACAATCGATGAAATCAACAAAAAAATCATCCAAATAACCAAAGTCATGCAAGTAGATCAAGCACTCACAACAGTTCCAACAAAGAATGATGATATATTTGGATATCAATGCAACCTGTTGTATTTTTTGAAATAATTGTCTGTGAAAATCAAACATTTTGTTTAATGTAATTGACATAATGTCCCAATTGAAAGACAAGGGGTTACCAATAACAATCTCATTTTGTATGACAAAGAGTCTCTTATTGATATATAATAAAGTACATTTTAATTTATTCTATTGTGTTATCTAATGTCGTGAAATGTTACACCACTAATTAAATATATGGATGATTAAATACTATAATGAAGAGATGTGAAATATGATAATATAACAAATTAATCCAAATATCATATACAAATGCACTAATCAAACTTTAATTTATATGAATACTATTATAAGATATATGTCGATTTCTTGATGAATAACAGATTTAAAAAATCACAATAATTCCACTATCACAGGTCGATGTTTCCAGAAAAGAGAAAATCTCATAGAAAAAATTGGTGTGCCCATGACATAAACATGCACTACTGCGTTATGTTATATAAAAGCAATATTACAACATATTTTTCACATGAGTCATCGGTTCCTTTTTGGAAAATGAAATCACCGAGGCATTTAATTCTTCAAGCATCAATGTTATTTGTAATTAATGCCCCAGTGCATTGTAATTCTTAAAGCACCGATGCTTTAATAGAACTAACACCCTTATACTATAAAATTTTATTTCCAGCCCCGATATATTATTAAAATTAACAACATAATTTCTTTTATATCTGTAGTCCACTAGTGCATTTATACAAATCATACACATCGACGCTACAAGTTTAAATAAAAGCACTGCCTCTGCAATATTTTTTTTATCTGCTTCAGTGTCATTTTTGAAAAGAACACCCTGAGGATATTTTTACATATACGCACCGCATCAGTATACATTTCAGGCACCAACATTCTTTACATTCAACGCCTCATTTCTTTTAGTTATGTATGCGGTCCCGGTGCTTTTATATATGTAGTGCACCAGTGTTATTTTTCCATGAAGCGTTGTAATGTCCCAAGTAAAGGAAATTTGGAACACACTCTTCACATAAAAGTTATCATACATTTAACAGAATATTTCCATGTAAAAATAAGCAAATAAAGCACTGCAATCTGACAACACAATGAGCAAAAAATTCTCAGCTTTATTATATTAGAAGAATTGGGGTTTACATGCAAATACAACCCATATAATTGAGATAAATGCCCTCTGACAGATCTACAATAATGTCACAATCGGCCTCCAAAAAAAACTGAAAAAACAATACAATGCAACCTGTGAACCCTAAATGGGTTCACCAAGGGAAGAGATGGGTGCTCGCCCACTCTCACTGAATCACCCGAGGGTTTCCGTCCTGGGGTTACTGCTAGAGTAGAGAACCAGGTTCTCAACCTCACATACAAGAAAAAATATCAAAACCAAGATGTCCTCCAATTGCCTCCTTTTCATCTTTTATAGATTTGATGGATCCCTCTAGAACCTCCTATTTTATTATTATTTTAATCATGGAGCATTTTTCCCTCTTTTATTTTAATTAAAATATTATTTTTAATGCGGGAAAATGGTAAATTAGCAATCATGTCTCCCAAGTCAGTGAAACTCTCATCTAACCATCCCATCATGTAGATCTTCTCGTTTTGTTTCAACAAGCTATTAAACTAAGGTGCTTTGCCATATCCCTCCCAGAATGCCACCTTAAGCGTAATTAATTGAGTAAAGCCCACTAATAACTCAATTTTCTAAAATTTGTCAGAATGCACTGGAACGAAAGGAAAACTGTGTGGATGATGGAATATACCAATCGAATGTCGTCGGACCTCATAGAAACTCCTCAAAACTCCATTGGAACCCCTGATGACATAACCGGCTCCACTGACCTGGCCATCCTCTGCCCTGGAAATCCACCCTAGTTGTACTATGAAGAAGATTATAAAATGGGGACATGACAGTCCTCCAGCCCCAAGATGGCTTGTCCTCAAGAAATCCAAATATGTGTACCAATCTGGTGGCCCAACGTAACTAAGACCCAATTCCTAGATCCCATACGAATCACTGGTCCACGTCACACCTCCAACCTATCAAAAAATGACTGGATCCTCCAATACCTGGATCCCATGTCCATCTCTGACTCAAACTACTACTAGTATATCCTCCTGGATCCCAATGCGACCAAGAAGGAGCATCAATTCTCCATGGCTCCTGTTGTGCTATAACTTTAGCTGTGTATGTTTCCCCACCAACTGCATACCAGCTCATGACTTCCCTCCAATCCAAACTCGGGCATGGACCAAGGTCAATCTCATCATGTTGAAGTTGTGTTGAGATACTGATGAGTGGCCAGCCTACATCCTGCTACCAACTAAAGCATGTAACATCCCTCACCTATAAGGGCTCTGATAATACAATGCCTCTGACTAGAAATGATACTCCATCAGTAGGGTACCATCTCATGATCTCTCTCCAATCCAATGCATGGATTCCTGTGCAAGGGATACATATGCTATGTTGATATTGATCCATGATTAATGTCTCAGGCTCTACCTGGTCAATCAAAACATGTCTAATAAATTCTTCCTTCCTCCCTGTAATGGGAAGAAGTGGGCACACTGTGCTGCAAGCCCTATCTATATACTCCTGGAGAGAGTTTCTCCCTGGAATTCTTGCAACTCTTCCAACTTCCTATGAATCCACCCACACCTCATTAATGGGTCGACCCAAAGATGGATTCACCACCATCTCCAATAGCTCCTCCCATCTACTAGCCTCCTGCAAGACTACCCTGTCAAACTACAA
This sequence comes from Pinus tabuliformis, assembly GCA_031772625.1. Taxonomy (NCBI): domain Eukaryota; kingdom Viridiplantae; phylum Streptophyta; class Pinopsida; order Pinales; family Pinaceae; genus Pinus; species Pinus tabuliformis. Next base: position 820,115,448 of record CM062818.1, read on the forward strand.
CATCTCTTGAGGGCAAGTTTCTACAAATACTGTCACCTTGCCAGTTGTATATACATATGTCTACTCCTCATCAACAACTAACCCTAAGGGTGGTTGCTCAACCTCCACCATCATGGTTTCCACAAGAACCTCCAATTGGCTCTCCCAAAAAGGGTCATCATGCATACTGTGCACCTCATCCTCCTTAGTTGAATCATGCCCCGTCATATTCCGCTCACGCTGAGTCATCACTGGTGACACACTATCCTGAATGTCTCTCCTAGGACCCACAGACTTCTCATCATATGAATCTGGCCTAATGTCAATGACTCGTCGTGACTCATGCTCCTCTATGTGCTCTTTATGTTGAATCATCAGTTGCTGATTTTCTCCCTAATATCTTTCCCACATGGGCACAATTAGCTGCTCCTCGTACTCCTCTACCACACATGGATGCATATATGGGCTACGGTCATCGACTCCATATGATTGTCCGTGCTCCTTAAGGTATCATCATAGGAATCCATGGACTCGTCCAATGCAGATTCCTCTTCCTGATAGACATAAAGAATATCTCCCTGCTCTATCAGTGTCTTCTTCTCATTGTCACTCAAGTAGGAGTGCTCAGGTCCCTAAGGTCCTTTGTAGATGAATCAAAGTCCCTTCCTCCTCATCTCATTCTTGTTGCATGAGCCCCCAAACCTGAGATGCTCCTCCCTAGTCAACTGTCTCCTGAACAATTCAATATTCTATTCAACCAACCTATCAGCTAGACCATAAGCAACAGGTGGGACCAACTACTCTCTCCTCCAAATAGGAAACAATCGAGACTACAACTCTCGACAGATGGCATCACGACCTCTCATACATGAGGACAAGATGGACTACATGTGTGCTATGACTCTGTCAGGATGATGTTTCCTAATGCTGAAGAAGCATTGGAACATCTGCAATATCAAACCATCACATTCTAGATCAAACATGACTTCATAAGTCCTAGTTATAGCCATAACTTCTAAAATATCAAGCTTCTTCCCAAATGTAGGACCCACACTGTTGTCTATGTCCTAAAAAGTATACACTATCAGCTTGAAAACTCTCCCCATAACATCATCATTGTAAGGAGCTCTAGGGGAAGTTAGTCTCATGATGTGATTGAGACAAGATGCAACTAGGAGTCTAACCCCTTCACAAGGTTCCTCCAAGAACTTGTGTTGTATGAGAGCAAGCATCGCTGGTTTTAGAGCCCAAATTAATTTATTCCCTTCTAACTAGCTCACTTTGGAAAGGAGGGCATCTAGTTCATCAAGTTTGAAGAGAACTTTCCATGTGACCCTCATGTGCTTCAAATTTGTCCCAAGAGAAAAAATATCGTGTCTTATTTCCTTCCCCTCCTGCGCATCCCTTGGTTGTTCTTTCTGAAGAATGGCATAGATCCCTTTTGAAAAAGGTTTGTTGGTTGTTGTTGTTGATTTATTAAGGGAATTTATGAGGGTTTGATCCATGTTTTACTTCAAGTTGCTTTGACTGACCTCTCTTGAATTATAACACAGACATACAATGATGAGGTAGCTCAAGACTCAGAGTCATTTAAGACTTGACAACAGAAATATAACAACCTTCTTTTTATGCAGCAACTAGCAAGTGGATACAAGACATGGATTGTTTAACAATGAAACAACAAGTGGAAACCCCTATTGTAAATTATCACTATGAACAAAACATTGCTAATAGGATCAGGTAGTGTTGTGTACAAGAGAGGATCTATTACTGTGAGTGACTTCACTTGGGAAATAAACTGTATCCCCTCATGGAATTTAAAGAAGTGCTGTGTTATCCCAACTGTTGGATGAGGTAGGTTGCATACATGTTTTTGCTCAAAGAGATACATGAACAATTCCCAAGACGCCCATAAACTTCCAGAAATGACAAGGCACCGTAGATGATTTATTTCTATAGTAAATGGGCTTCCCTTCACTTACTCAGAAATACATAATGGCTACTAACTAATATTTATCCTCGAGAATAAAAGATACTTAAGTACGAAGACTTCAACAAGCTACAAAAATAGAAAGATTTGAAATAGAGTGGAGGAACCTCGGTTGTTTACTTTAGCAATGGTGATGAGAGGCCTTTCACTTATGATCTTGTACTCTGCTTCAGGTGAATGCAACCCCAACTTTTCATCGAGATGGAAATAAGATCAAAACTTCATCAACAATACCCAAAATTCTCCATATTCACTCGCACGCCCAACAAGAGTCTCGAGCCTAACTTAGCAAGTTGCCCCTCCTTTTCGTTCACTGCTCCAAACTTTGATACTACCCAGCAACATGTATTCCCTCTCATGAAAACTGTGAGGCCTCTTCTTGTTTCTCTACTTTCTTGTCCCACTTAGATGCTTTTAGTGGTCTATTCAGATATTCATAATAACTACAATAATAGATATGGAGAGAAAATGGTGTGAAATTGTGAATGGAAGGAATGTTAGACATAAAAATACCCATAGTCTCCCATGCAACAAAATAAAACGGCACCACAAACAACAGTAAGATTCATATCTTGTAATGGTTGATAGTTGAGTATAATCCAACAGATAAAAGATCAAAAATTCTTGATGAAGGCATTGAAATATGAATGCTACAACAAATTGGCCTCTTTGATTTGCAACTGATCCTTCTAATTAATGTGACAATTTTACTCTCCAAATTTTCAAGGGTCTTGTGAAAGGAGATTCGGCCTTCAAACCAAATAGACAACTCAACCTGTTGGATTGTGGAGGAGTATCAACCCATAATTGCATCCCTTTGGAATTACACGCCTTTGCTACAGGAAAGATATTATGATCAACAAGAGGTAAGATAACCCAGTTTTGAAATACACTTATATTTGAATTATGTCCTTCTAACGTGTGGTACTACAACCGACGGCTCTACCTTTAGCTAATACATCATTCTTCCTTGACCAATGCAATACTTTGGTACCTAAAATTAGTTTGACTTCCTTACTGGAAAATTCAATGAAGGGAAAACTTCTTGGAACCCTTGGTCCAAAGAATAGGAATTGTGTTCAGATGATGAATCGATAAGTTCCTTCATGGAGATATTTAGCTTGGTGGCTTTAATACAAGGACATTGCTTCCAAAATTGGCTTCCCAACCCTCATGTTCGATCTTGCAGATGAACTTGTGGCTTTCTGCCATTCGACCTTTGGAACTTGACAAATATGACTAACCACGACACACTCGAAATTTCTTGACCCGGCCTCATCAATGAGCTTCATAAATTTTAGATTTCTCGTTTGGACATTTGCTCACGTCTTACTTCAAATAATATGTCGGGACCCTCAAAATTATTTCATCCCTTTATAATGAACTTTGGGCTAATCAGGTAATGTGGCCAATGATCCATCTGAAAAATGCAGCGACGTAGATATAATACGGGCCAATTTGTCGGATTTATTACACCTGCAAAATTTTTGCAAGAGATTTTTCTGCTCATTCAATAATCTGTCGAGCCCTTTTAATAAATCTTCATTCTACACCAGAAACTAGGTTTTTAATTCTCTGAAAATTTGCAAGCTGAGCCAAGACCAAGTCCCTAATCCCACTGTAATGTCCCAACTAAATAAAATTTGGAACATGCTCTTCACATAAAATTTATCATACATTTAACAAAAGATTTCCAAGCAAAAATAAGAAAATAAAGCAGGAAATTCTCAGCTTTATTATATTAGAAAATTTGGGGTTTACATGCAAATACAACCCATATAGCTGAGATAAATTCCCTCCAACATATATACGATAATGTCGCAATTGGCCTCCAAAACAAACTGAAAAACAAATACATTGCAACTTGTGAACCCTAAATGGATTCACCAAGGGAAGAGATGGGTGCTCGCCCACTCTTACTAAATCACCCGAGGGTTTCCATCCTGGGGCTACTACTAGAGTAGAGAACTGGATTCTCAACCTCACTTAGAAGAAACAATATCAAAACCGAGATGTCCTCCAATGGTCTCATCCTCCTTTTTTATAGATTTGATGGATCCCTATAGAACCTCCTATTTTATTATTATTTTGATCATGCAACACTTTTCCCTCTTTTGTTTTAATTAAAATATTCTTTTTAATGCAGGAAAATGGTAAATTCGCCATCATGTCTACCAAGGTCATTGAAAATATCATCTAACCATCCCGTAATCTAGATCTTCTCGTTACACTTCCAACGAGCTATTACACTAAGTTGTTCGGCCACATATTCCTCCTGGAATGCCACCTTAAGTGTAATTAATTGAGTCAAGCCCACTAATAACTCAATTTTCTTAAAGTTGTTGGAATGCACCGGAATGAAAGGCAAACTATGTGGATAATCGAATATACCAAGTGAATGTCATCGAACCAGATAGAAACTACTCAAAACTCCATCGGAACCCCTGATGATATCACCTGCTCCACTGACTTGGCCATCCTCTGCCCTGGAAATCCACCCTGGCTGTACTATGAAGAAGAGTAAAAAAATGTGGACATGACAAGCACATCTCTAAAAAAACATCTGCTAAAACCTCGAGCCGCTCAAATTTTTTCAGTTGTGTTGAATTTTCACTATAATCTCTGCTAAAACATTCGTTATCACAAATAGATTTTTTGGCAGATATTTTTTCACAATTTTTTCCAATTGTATAACACTAAAAGCCTCTAATGTAACCTCCGCTAGAAGATATTTTCCTTATAGTGGAGGGAAAGGTAAAGTAAGAGTGAGAGATAGAGAGAGTGATGGAGGAGAGATGGAGGAGATAATATGAGAGGATGAAGAAGTGATGGATATTAAGATAGAGGGAGAGAGGTAGGGAGATCCAGACAAAGCTATAGGATATAAAAAGAGAGAGAGCTCCCTCTATCTCCCACCACTCTTCCTCTCTCTCAATCGCATGCTCACTCACTCTCTTCCTCCCTCTCTCTTTCTCCCTCTCCCTTTATACCCCCCTCTCTCTCCAATTCCTCCATCCCATTCCTTTATCTCTATTATTTTATTTCAGCTTTAATTTATTGTATTTTCCCTTTAATCTCTCTCTCTCTCTCTCTCACACACATACACACACACACACATCTCTACAATTGTCTCCCCCTGCCTCCCTATCTCTCATCTATCTCACTCTCTTTTTCTAACTACCTCTTTTTCTCTTCCCCGCCACACTCCCCCTCCCTCTCCCTTCCTATCTTTCTCCATTCCTCTCTCCCTCCCTAAGTTCCTCCATTACAACAACCCCAAATTTCTATCTCTCTCCCCCTCCCTCCTTCCCTCTCTCTCTAAAAATTCCTCCACCTCTCTTTAGGGGATCATGGAGAAATATTGAGGTTGCAATATATTTAGAGAATCATGGAGGAAGTTTGAGATGATCCAAAAGAAATTTATAACTTACAACCTCAATATTAAAGGAGATTCCCCTTTACCTATTCTCCTTATTGATGCTAGCCTCTCCCCCATTGAAAGCATGGCTATGTTTAGGTATCTAATGTAAAAGAAGAAGCTGTAAAACAAGGAAGCCAAGAGGCTCCCAAAAATGACTTCTAACTCTAATCAAAACCCCCACCTCTAGCTCAATCAAAGCTGGAACAAGAATGCCCACTCATGGCTTGTTCATTTGCGAGTAAAGGAGGAGATCATCTTGGAGAATAAGGATGATATAAAAAGAACTATTATTTTCAAATTTAAGGATAAGTTTTGCGATGATAAGGAGTTAGATGGAAAAACGAAGCTAAGATATTATAAGGAGGTGATCAACCTCACTCTTTCTAACCAAAATTTTCTTTTTATCTTGACCAATCCTAAGAAGAAAATGAATATTGCAAAAATAAAAACTAATTCTTATGAGCTCCAAAGTGAAACCAGGCATTGATCTTTTCCTGAAACACCTTGGGATGAAAGAATATACCCCCTTTGTGATAATAAGAGAGCTGATGATGAAAACCACTTTCACTTGGATTTCCTTACCCTTACTCACATATGTTCTCCTTTTCAAAACATTTGTCACACTACCAACCTTCTTGACTTGTTAAGTTAGTAAAACTACAGTGATCTCAGAATGCTTATCTCCTTTGCTTTTTATTAGAGAAATAAACTGTTAAAGAAGCCCAGTTAATTGCCTACTTTCTTAAGGTCTGATAAACCATATTGGTTTTTATGGACGTTAACCATCACCATCATCAATAATGCACTATCAAGTGCAATTACATTCTAGATATGCATACCTGACATGAAGAGATTCTAATTTAATTTTAGTTCATCTTAATATCATATTAAAATATTCATCTTCAAAGTTACATAAAGAAGACATGACATATCGTTTTTAAAGGTCCATTTTAATTATTTAAAGTAATTATTAAATATAAATTATTATAAATATATGTTAAACAAAACCAAAAGAATATATATATATATATATATATATATATATATATATATATATATATATATATATATATATATAATACATTAGAAATATAATATTCTAAAATGAAATTTGAAATTATTACCCATTTTGATAAAATATAAAACGTTATAAATTTAAAATATTAATTATAACAATAAATATTCTTATACATTTTTTACAAGTTTAAATTATACTTAATAATCTCACATTTTATGCTTTTGTGACTCATGATATAATGTTCATATTTTTCGGAGAAATCACATAGAGAACAAAGGGTCAACGAACCTAGATCTAGGTTCATCATCAGGACCAAGATAAAGAGCAAGATCAACTGACCAAAATATATAAAAATCCCAAAGATGCAACGGTAAATTCTCAATCGTTAAATATTTCATTTTATTTTATTTTTTGATTTTTATGAACGTTAAATGACCAAAGTCAAATTAGTTAATTTTGAATTTTAATATATATATATATATATATAATTCGAATTTGAATGTTTTTTTTTAACTAAAATAAAAATAAAACAAAATGAAATATTTAACTGTTGGGAATTTACTGTTGCATCTCTGAGATTTTTATATATTTTGGTCAGTTGATCTTGCTCCTCATCCCGGTCTTGATGATGAACCTAGATCTAGGTTCAAAAACGTCGACCCTTTGTTCTCTATGTGATTTATCCAAAAAATATGAACATTATACTTAATATTTTTATTTACCAAATCATATTTATATACTTTATATTTAAAATTAATTTTCATTTTAAAAAATATTAATTTGTCCCCCGATCGGGGTGTGATGGGAAAGGAGATCCATCGACAGATTACAGACATGCATGAGAGACAAGTGGTCAGGGCTAGTGGGTGGCCCACCCAAGGACCCCACACGCATGTCACAAGAGGAATCGGGAGAGAAAGGCAACAAATGTCGAATGCCCTAGGAAAACAAAAGGGAAGGTCAAATGTTAAATGAGGGATAAAGGTGGTGAGGGACAATAGAGCATGCATGCAAGGTTGGAGGTGGAATTCGGCAGTGGGAGACGAGACTGGAAGCTAGGGGGAGGAACTTGCCTACGGGAGGAGGGATTTCCACCACCAATGCCTCAGAAGGAAACTAGTATGTAATTCAGGCCTGCCTTACTCTTGATATGGAGTCAATGTTGCAAAAATTGATGTTGGTCTAGCAACAAATGTTGGTGGTTTAGAATGTCTCTAAAGAAATTTTGTTCAGTTATTTATTGTTAACATCTAGTATTTTAATTTATGCATTACATGGTCAATTTTTGGGGAAAAACGGGATCCATGGAGGGTTAGGGGTGGCTCCTGGCTCCTGGGTCGTGAACTTTGCTCGCTCCCTCGTTTACACTAGATGTCTGGGACTAAGAAGGGGTTGAGGCTCCCCTTAGGGCCTACAGTTGCCTAGAAATTCTTTGAGCCAAAGAGGAACGAATGGGGGGTCTGGGATCCATAATGCTTACATGTCTATCCAGTCTGGCTTTGTTTGTTTCTTGGGTTACTTTCAAACATAGTGGGTTAGGAACGGGGTGTTGGGATACCACAAAGTCGGAAAGCCTAACCAACCAGCTGTAGCTTGGCTTCTTGGTAAACCTTTGGAGCAAAGGGGAAATAATAGGGAATTGGGGGACACGAACCTCGGTGCGGCTATCAATTATGCCTTAGCATGTTTAATCCCATGGAACCAGAGACATGGAAGGGTAGAGGGTCGAATGACTAACCGGGGGGAGGTCTTGGTTATGTTCTTCACCATTCTCTCAGGAAATTCAGTCAAAGTCAGGTTACAGGGTAGTTTCAATGACCAGTGGGGCAGGAGTGAGGAACCGGAGTCTCAAGACCTCGGTGGGCCTGTAATTTTAGTTAGAACTTGGTCAACCACTTGCATCCTTTTATCTGTGGCACAGTAAGGATGAAGGAAAGCCATGAAGGTATCGGGGGGAAGTCAGGTAATATCCCTCAAACCCAGAATCAAGTCTCTGTAATAATGCTTTGCATGGAATGGTCGGATGCCAACACTGACATATGGTTTGGCTTTAATGTTTCTTCTTACGCTACTCTTACAGGTTTATTTAATTTTCCACCCCTTCTGACTCCGATGCTTCTGCTCTGGGACAAGGAAAGAAATCGTGAGTGGTTGGTGTTGGAAGAAACTCTAAGTGAGAAAAATGGTGAAGGCTGAAGCAAGGCCGGGAAGAAGAGGGGGTCATCATTGATCCAGGTTGCTCTCAAGAGACACCCGAGACAAAGAAGGCTTATAAATGCTCAAAAATCAAAGTGCTTAGAATGATGTCGACCCAGAACTAGAGAGTAGATCTTGTCGTCCTGATTCCAATGACACGAACATCACATCAATCCGAGTCTGGATGATGAAGTTATTGTGAAAACAAGGTTGCTTTGTTCCTTAGGAAAATGAGGCATTTTCCTTTAAAAATGGGTTTTAAGCCTTTAAAAGGCAAATCACAATCAGAGGCAAGCGATGGCCGATATCAGCGCTATTCAGGCAGTGATCGGCAATGGAGTGTCAGATCGGCAGATCAGGTCAGAAAAAGGCCTAGGACCAGGACCTCGAGGCGTAGAAAATGTGATTAGTGATTACCGATATCGGCAATTGGCGATCGACAGATCGGCGATCGACATATCGGTGATTGACGATTGGAATGATCGGTAGATCGGCGATTGGCATATTGGAAATCGACGATCCCCCGATATGTAGGGCTATTGGCAAAAGCGATAGTGATAAGTGATTAGGCGCGGACCTGATGGGAATTATAAGCCCGATTTAATAAAATTTGAGATCCGGTCTTTTATGTTTTGGTCGGATTTTTCAGTTTTTCAGTGTATTTCTGTTTAACAGAAAAAAGGCCATTTTTGAGGATTTTGTTGCACTGCTGATGATTCTATGAAAACGGCTTCTATTCTGAACAAAACAACTCTAATTTCTAAGCGGCCTTGTCCCCAACTGTGTTATAAAACACGATGGACACAAAGAGTCGAGATAGGGAGGAGGTGAAAGCCTCGTTGATGGAGGCGAAGAGCCTGAGTGCCAGAGAGCCGAGGTGAGAGGCTGTGTGAAAGAGATAGCTTGACAATGCTATGAATTATGCAGAGAAGCCAGAGCAGCGCTTGAACTCCGCAGAGCCACAAAGCTATAGAGAAGCATGAAACCAGAGAGCGCTTGCAATTCAAGCAGATCGCAGAGCTGCAATGACATAAGCCAGAGCACTATAGAGTCGGATAGCCAGCAAACTACGAAGCCGAGAGTCCAGAGTAGTTATTCTCTCTTTGCTCAATTCTTCTCTTTATGATTGATTCTTCTTCTTGTGATTGATTAAGATTTTGATCGATTCTTATTGCAAATCGATGTTGTGAGATCGATTTTTCAGTGAGTTTCAATTTATTGATAGCTGTTTTAGATGCCCCGCTTCTTCATATGGCCATTCGTAGTGAGGCCATGACAGATTGGTAGTGGGTTGTGCCTGTGCATTGATAATGTGAACAACGTATTCATCGTGGATTGTCTTATGAACATCCACTTCTTCAGATGGCCCATGGTGTGAGGTATATGATTATTGTTTATATACTTCTTCTTATTCCATTATGTTGCATAGATCCTTGATTGATATTGAGGCAGGATCTTATTTATTATATGTTGTCATGATTCCTTGCTTGATTTGATGCAGAATCTTCTATATGATGTACTTGTTGTCATAACTCTTCATGTTATGCTTTGAGATCCCTTGTTGTATGTTGCTGGGATACTCTTGTTGTCGTCATGCATGTGTTTTGTTTTGACATCCCTTTTGTGCCATGTTGGCAGGATGTTCATCATGCATGTTTTTGTGTCAAACTAATAGGAGTTTTGACTGAGAATTCTGGTTGTGGAATATCTCTTAGAACCACTCCTGCGTGAGGGAATTTTTCCTTGTATGACAATGACATCATCTCTTGTGTACATCACCATTATTGGCAGCACTTAATGCAGCGGCCTACACCATCTTGACACCAGGGCCCAGAGACGTAGTCCCTCCTAGACAAAATCTATTATCAACAGCTTATGTTTTCATGTGCTGATGATTGTTATGTTCCTCTTCTTTTCTGCATGCTGATGTATTCAATAATGTTCTTTTAAAAAGCAATTTTAACACATCACGAAAGTAAAAGGTCTTGGAAAGGTCCTTCTTCACACCCAGACCTGGATCAAGTGGTAACAGAGCAGTCTTTAAGCGTATGTGAATTGCAATGTGAAAAATGGAATGTGTAATGACAGAGGATGAAAGAGCGATGTGCGAGACCATGCTCGACATTTCCAAGAAATTGGAAATTGTGTATGAAACTCTACATAAAGAAACAGAGGAAAAGGAGTGATTGCAGCTTCAGTTGCAAGCCACAGAGGAGGCCATGGAAGAACTGAAGAAAAACAAACATAATCTTCGAACAGAGAATGATGAATTGAAGATGCGCCTACATGAAGAGAAAGAGGAAAAACAAAGTTTGCTACGACAGCTACAAGCAAAAGACAAGGCCTTGGAAAAGCAGCAGTGTGACCCATGCGAGGTAAAAAGTAGTTCTCCGTCTTCATGTATGTTTCCTGATAATGATTTCACTGTGTTTGAAAATCACACCACAGGAATTGGCTCCAAACTGTTGAAGAGAATGGGGTATGAAGGAAAACGCTTGGGTGTTAATGGCCAAGGCTTTTTCAATCCCATCAAAGTAGAGGAATTACCTCGTTAAGCAGGACTTGGGTATGTTAGGAAAGAAGTTGGGGAATGCGCTGAGACAGTTAACGAACCACCAACAACGGATCATGAGAAACCCTCATCAGATCTTTCCAAATCAAAAGAGAAGGTAAAAGATGTCGATTTCCTTTCAAATTCATCTTCTCATAGTATGATGTCCATTGGAGATTTGGAGATCCCAATTACAGGGACAACACATGAGTCTCCTTACAAGGATAAGGAATGAGGAGAAAGAAGAACTTGGTTCTAATAACCAAGGCATAACTCCACCTTTGGAGGTTGTGCATAAACATCGATTTTCAGGCTCGAGATACACTAAAGGAGAGTCCTTAAAGGTGTCAGATTCGTCCGAGACATCGTCAAGGAAAGCGAATGATGGGAAAACATCCCCATCATCCCATGGCAGTTTCCATTGCAGGGAGAGAGTTGAGGCAAGCTCTCATCGCCATCAACAATGGAAGGTATAACCATTTTCAATCTTTGAATGTTCATCTTTAGTATGATCGTGTTGTTAATAATGAATGAAGATCAAGGCATCGAAAAACATGTACCTTTTGTGGTTTACCTAATCACACCCTTTCTAAGTGTTGGAAAAGAATGGCAACACTCATGAGGTGTGAAAGATCCTCTTAACAACATGAAAAGAAATAGGTTAAGCAGATATGGCGGAAGAAAACCTACTGCAGTCATTGCGACAAAAATTGCCATCAAAAGGCCACTTGCTGGAAGCTCCATCCAGAGCAGTGCCAAAAAAACAAAGCGTCGGTGCGTGAACTAGGTAAAATAGTTGTTCGACAAGAAAAACCACCTCAAGGAGGTGACCCATTCACAAAGATAAGTGAGAAATGGTTTATAGACATGTCGTTTCATGGTCATTCTTTTGTAAATCACTTGTTGTATTTTAAAATGTAAATGTGATGATGTGTTTCCATCACTTGGTCAGCAACAATGATGTCCGGTCATGTTTTGAGTCGTATTTTGAGTTGCATGTTAAAACTCTAAAAATGATGTTATGTTTCCATCACTTGTCAGAACAATAATGTTTGGCCTTATGTATGTAAATCATGTGTTGCAGTGATGAGGTGTTTTCCATCACTTTTTGAAGAAACAATGATATGTTGGCCTTGTTGTCATAGCTGGAGTATTGCGTCCATGTTAATGTAAACTTGACCACCAAGTATGTGTTATAAACTCATGGCAAGTGTGGGACGTTTGGGTCTTTAGCTGGTCATGTCATTCAAAGCATGTAATTTGCAAAAAAAATGTACTACAAGTTGTAGAAGTAGCAGGTGTCAGCTCGTCGCTTAAAGCTCTGAAGAATAAAGGTGAAGGAGATGGAAGCGAGACCTTTTCAGGACACTTGTGATGCAGACAGGGTAGAGAGAGAATTGCAGATTATTTTTCATGCTTCTGGAGGACCAAAAGCTCCTCAGTGGGGAGGACTGACCCAAGTGGCTCTAGAGAGACACCCAGAACAAAGAAGGCTTATAAACGCTCAAAAATCAAAGTGATCAGAATGATGTCAACCTAGGACCAGAGCGTAGATCTTGTCTTCCTGATTCCAATGGCATGAACGACACTTCAATCTGAGTCTGGATGATGAAGTTATCGCGAAAAGAAGGTTGCTTTGTTCCTTAGGAAAATGAGGCATTTTCCTTTAAAAATAGGTTTTAAGCCTTTAAGAGGCAAATCACAATTGGAGGCAAGCGATGGCTGATATTGGCGCTACTCAGGCAGTGATCAGCAATATCGACGCTTGTGAATCGGTGATGGAGTGTCGGATCAGCGAATCGGGTCGGCGAAAGGCCTAGGACCAGGACCTCGGGCCATCACGATTACGATTAGCGATTGCCGATATCGGCGATTGATGATCGGAACGATCGACAGATCGGCAATTGGCATATCGGCATATCGGCGATCGGCGATCCCCCAATATGTAGTGGTATTGATAGAAGCGATAGCGATAAGTGATTAGCCTTGGACCCGATGGGAATTACAAGCCCAATTTAATAAAATTTGATATCCGGTATTTTATGTTATGGTCGGATTTTTATTTTTTCAGTGTATTTCTATTTTAACAGAAAAAGGGCCATTTTGGAGGATTTTGTTGCATCGTCGATGCTTCTATGCAAACAGCTTCTTGTCTGAACAAAACAACTTTTATTTGTAAGCGGTCTTGTCCCCAACCGTGTTATAAAACACGATGGATGCGGAGAGCCGAGAAAGGGAGGAGGCGAAAGGCTGCTTGACAGAGGTGAAGAGCATGAGTGCCAGAGAGCCGAGGTGAGAGGCTGCACAAAAGAGATAGCTTGACAATGCTGTGAATTACGCAGAGAAGCAAGAGTAGTGCTTGAACTTCGTAGAGCTGCAAAGCTATAGAGAAGCATGAAACCAGAGAGCACTTGAAATTCAGGCAGATCGCAGAGCTGCAGTGACATAAGCCATAGCGCTATAGAGCCGGATAGCCAGCGAGCTACATAGCTGAGACTCCAGAGCAGTTATTCTCTCTTTGCTCAATTCTTCTCTTTATGATCGATTCTTCTTCTCTTGATCGATTCTTCTTGCAAATCGATGCTGTGAGATCGATGTTTCAATGAGCTTCAGCTTATTGACAATTGTTTCAGATGCCTTGCTTCTTCATATGTCCATTCGTACTGAGGCCGTGATAGATTGGTATTGAGTTGTGCCTGCGCATTGATAATGTGAACAACGTATTCACCGTGGATTGTCTTATGAACATCCACTTCTTCATCCACTTCTTTAGATGGCCCGTGGTGTGAGGTATATGATTATTGTTTATATACTCCTTTTTATTCCATTATGTTACATAGATCCTTGATTGATATTGAGGCAGGATCTTATTTATTATATGTTGTCATGATTCCTTGCTTGATTTGACGCGAAATATTCTATTTGATGTACTTGTTGTCATAACTCTTCATGTTATGCTTTGAGATACCTTGTTGTATGTTGTTGGGATACTCTTGTTGTTGTCATGCGTGTGTTTTGTTTTGACATCCCTTTTGTGCCACGTTGGCAGGATGTTCATCATGCATGTTTTTGTGTCATACTAGTAGGAGTTTTGATTGAGAATTCCAGTTGTGGAATATCTCTTGGAACCACTCCTACGTGAGGGCATTTCTCCTTGTATGACCGCGAAATCATCTCTTATGTACATCACCATTATTGACAACACTTAATGCAATGGCCTACACCATCTTGACACCGGGGCCCGGAGACATAGTCCCTTCTAGACAAACTCCGTTATCAACGGCTTATGTTTTCATGTGCTGATGATTTTTATGTTCTTCTTCTTTTTTGCATGCAGATGTACTCATTAATGTTTTTTTAAAAAGCAATTTTAACACATCAAAAATGTAAAAGGTCTTGGAAGGGTCCTTCTGCACACCCGGACCTGGATTACTTGTGCTTGCAAAGAGACATACAACAAAAATAAAACACCAGTGGCCTCGACCAACAAGACCCAGCGAAGAAGAGGTAGGAAAAATAGAGAGGAAAACATGCAGAACCTCATGCATGCATACCATGGGGGAACTCCAAAAAAGGTTAAGGCCATAATTTTAACATGGGAGGCGGCGCTGAATGCCAATGCAGTGGTAGATCCACTTCCAATAGAGGAATGGGATCTCTTGCTCATTGATCTGGGACATAGTTGAGGTCGAAAAATGCTATTTAGACAGAAATTCCAGCTTTACTGGGTGATGAAGAACCTACTAGCTAGGGACATGATAGAAAATAGGAATCTGGAGGAACCACAACAAACACAACAAGAGGGACCAATCTTAAACGATATTGAAAGGGAGATTCAGGTTGTACAGGTTCAGCGATATCATCAGAATGTCCACTTAGGCCGAATGGAGAAACAAATTCAAAGCCTGCTGCAGAATGAAATGCCTAGGTCAAGTGCTAAGGACCCGGCTCCCATTGAATCATCAAATGACTGAATGAAGATAAGATAGGGAGTAATGCATTTTTTGTTACTACAATGATTTGGTTGGATAACATTTACTTTAATAGTAGAATGATTAAACATATAGTAGATACAGTAACTTATTTAGCATGGATGGATATTCTCAAACTGTTTAAATTTTGGACGACATATGATGTTGATTGGTGGCCAATAGACCTGATTTCCCTCGGGGAGATTGAGGCCACCAAAGATATTTTTTATTGCTTACTTAGAATTATTACCAAACTTACCTATATATATATAAAATAATTTTTTTTATTTTTTTTTCCAAACATATAAACTTTTATTCTTATTTATTTAGTTTTAAAACTATATAAACTTTAAGAGTACCCTAGATGATGTTGGAAGTATATCCAATTTGAAAAATTAGAAACATTTGAAGGGATGAGAATGAACATCTCATGAAGTATAATGTTTGCCACAGTAATTTTGAATCTTTATTTGTCTAATATTAAAATCTCATAAATTACAATGTTTGCGAGAGTAATGTTGCCTCTTTATTTGTCTAATATTAGAATACAATCATTCGTCAATGGAAAGAAATAATCCAGCAAAGAAAAATTGGGATGTTGATGAATGACTTTCGAGCGTGATGTACATGTTCTTTTATTTAATAAAATAATGTGATGTGAAAAAATTACAAAGCCGGACATTAAATTTGGTTGGTTGATCTATTTCAATTGTTGGATTGTTTTTTCCCTGTTATTAAATTTGGTTGGTTAATCTGTTTCAATTTTTGGATTGTTTTTTCCCTGTTATTAAAAATAGATGAGATTGACATGATATTGGGTTAGCTTGTATAGATTTGCAAAGAGGTTATAATTTTTAAGCATTTTAGTTTAGTTGAGTGATAACTTCAAACATTTTGCCATTTTGCCAGTACACATTTTACCAATTATTTGATTGCTTATCACGACAGATGAGCATTGCATTTAAAAAATCCATAAACAGGTTACAACGTTCATGAAGCAATCAATGGTAGGGTTAATAAAGAATTTAAAGAATGTCGAACTGGTAAAGCCCAATATGGTTTGTGGAAGAAAAATGGAATAATTTCACTTTAGAAAATCCATAAGCAGCTAAAAAAATTCATGAAGCAATGGTATGGTTGATAAAGAATTAAAAGAATGTTGAGCTGTGAAAGCCCAGTATGGCCTTGTCTTGTACACGAAAAATGGAATAATTTCGATTTATAAGTACCATCTTTAACTCCCGGCTGTCGCGATCCCGAACATTGGCGGAGTTGGCGTGCCATACGAGTCCAGACCGCCACCATCGCATCCAATATTCCAATCGGGCACTCCACTGATTTTCTCCACCTTTTTCTTCTCGCTTCGTGCGGACTTTACCTTATTCTTTGATGAAGTGCGGTCGCCAGGGCTGGGACTGGAGGAGGTCTTCCTTAGAGCGTTGGACGATAACTGCATCCTCATTGTCGACGCTGATTTTTGCACGTACGAGTGGCCTCCGCCCGGGCTCGGGCCTCCCGGAAGCTTTTCAAATATTGGAGTATCATCACTGTCCTTTCTATCCTCCGATGCTCTCTCTAATTTCTCCGGTTGATGAGCGTTGGTGTAAGAGTGGCCTGCTCCCGGACTTGAACCCGACGGGAGTCTGTTAAATGTTTTTATGCTCATTCCTTCCTCGTCTTTTTCTTTACCCCTCTTTTCCATCGCATTCCGACCGCTGGTAGCCGAATTGCCTACTCCTGGACTTGGCCCAGACGAAAGTATATTCATCCTCATTGCGCTTTTCTTCTTCGATTGTGAATCTTGGGTGATCGATTCTGGCTGCATACTGATCTTCTCCATCATATTTCGCCCGTTGGTAGCCGAATGGCTAACTCCTGGACTTTGCCCAGAGGGCAGTATATTCATCATCGTTGCGCTTTTCTTTGACTCCGACTCTTGGGCCATCTCGGTATGGCCATTGGTAACCTTGTGCCCCACTCCCGGGCTTGGCCCTGAAGGCAATTTGTTGAAGGTGTCCAACTCTGATTGAGTGCCCGAAATACCACTTGTATGGTCATTCCCAACTCCCGGGCTTGGCCCCGAAGGCAGTTTGTTGAAGGTGCCCAACTCTGATTGACTGCCGGCAATACCACTTGTATGGCCATCCCCAACTCCTGGGCTCGGACCGGAAGACAACACATTGTTGGGTATTGTTCTTGCCGGAGATGTGGCCGAATATGTAGCTGTAGATTTCTCCCAATGCCCCACGCCAGGGCTTTGTCCTGAAGATAATATATTTCCTTCGATCCCATTATTGAAGCTCACGTGCCCAGACGAAAGTATATTCATCCTCATTGCGTTTTTCTTCTTCGATTCAGTTTTCTTCATCGATTCTGACTCTATACTGATCTTCTCCATCATATTTCGCCCGTTGGTAGCTGAATTGCCTACTACGGGACTTGGCCCAGACGAAAGTATATTCATCGTCTTTGCGCTTTTCTTCGACTCCAAATCTTGGGACATCTCTGTGTAGGCATTGGTGACCTTGTGCCCCACTCCCGGGCTTGACCCCGAAGGTAGTTTATTGAAGGTGCCCAACTCCGATTGACTGCCGCCAATATCACTTGTATGGGAATTCCCAACTCCTGGGCTCGGACCGGAAGACAACACATTGTTAGGTGTTGTTCCGCTGTGTGAATTCAGCATCTCGTGAAGGATGTCGGCGTTGCCTTCGATTGGTGCGACTTCTTTAATACCAGCCGGCGCCTTGGAGCTACTGCCATCTCCTGGCGTAGCTTCTTTCTGTGAAAGCTCTGCTGCTATGATCGTATTATTGACCGCGTGGCTGGAAATCTCAGAGTTGCTCCCTGGATTCGACTCCGAGTAGTTTGCCACATGTCCTCCCGAACCGCTATAGTTTTGTCTGGAGGAAGCCACGGCCACGGCGTCGAGGTCGGAATCGAAGATAACTGCAGAATTCTGATGCGAGAGGGCGGCGTTGTCAAAATGATGCTCCAAAGCCCTAGCGTCCGCAAATTGTAGAGCAGACAATGTGGTGAATAATAGCACCAGGAAACCCATTATGCGGAGGTGATCCATAAAATGAATTGCAAAGGATATGATGAAATGGCAATATCTAGTATAACAAAGGCTGCTTGAAATTTGAGGCTTTCGTGACAATAAATTCTCCTAATGCTCTCAGAAAGCCAATCTTCCTCGGACAGACAAAAGGACCTTACCAAAGATTACGGTTGGTAATGCGAGAGAGTTGCAGAGAATACCCACCCGAGATCCCTGTGGTGAGGTCGTTTGATGGAGAGTGGAGTAAGTTGGCATGAATATATATAGCTGTTGGGGAGGTAGCTTCAGCAATATGAAACAAAGGGGAAGTCTCGCAGCGGTTTGAGTCTTAATTCTCAGTCAAACAACGGATTTAATTTATGTTATGTCCGCTGTAACCGCAGCATTTGACTTGAATGGATGGAAGTAAGCAAATGAATTGAATATAATTTTTAAGTAAAGTTTGAATTTGTGAAGTCATCTCTGGCGGCTTTGAAAATAACGCATGCAATTGCAATTTCAAATGGCAATTAATTGCTGTACGGGTTTCCTTAGATCTTGTACTTTGTAGGCTTAGTGTAGGTCTAGGAGTATGACCAACTCGAAGATTTACCGGGAGCGTGTAAAAGGGGTGTTAAGAGTCCCTTTAATTGACTTGAATTTCGATGAGCATTGAATACAACGGTAGTCATCCCCCATAATTGACGTGCTCCGTAATTTAGGAAGTCTCTTTAGGTGGTGACTCTTTTCTTTTTTTAATTTAAAGAGAAACACTTTCAACACTGCTGACTATTGTCTTTTTACCGAAAATCTATATAGATGGTCAACGAGTCTATAGATATATTATATATTCGATTTCGCTATATATATTTACATTCTTTAAAAAATATTTTTTTTGCGTAATCATTAACAAATTGTAAATTTATCTTATTAAAAAATGGTGAGATTTATACATATAATGTTTAAGTTATAAAAAATACTTAATCTCTCAATCTAATGGATTAATAATCTCACGTGTATATATTTTAAATTTAAATTATAAAAAGTTACCTACATAATATTTAGCTGTAAATAGAATCTTAAAATTATATATATTCATTATTTTTTAATACTAATTTATATCATTATTATAAATAATTTTTTCACTCAGGAAAAAAAATTATTTCAAAATTTTTTATAATGTTTTTGTAAATGTTAATGGCATTTATTGGAGTAGTCTTTTGACTTATGTGTTTACGAAAAATAAAAAATATAAAAGAAAACATGAAAAATTAAATGTTGTAGTAATCACTTCTCTTTCTTTATTTTTCTTTATTTTTCATTTTTTTTTTTTGACCCTTTTGCCACCGTCTTTATTCTGGGTCAGTTGGAATCATTGCTAGTTCACTCACAGTTGTATCTAGTGGGGTTTTTTGTCTTAATCAGAACTTTTCAAAGCATGAATTCTTTTTGTACCTACCATCTCATCCTCTTTGTGTGCCACATTTTTTGTTGTTGATATCATTCATAGATCAGTTTTGATTCTATACCATTCTATTTGTGTGTTGTATTTCCAACATGTATATGAGTACTCTCTTCTTCTTAGTTTGATGGGTTCTCTGTGATTTCCCCTTCTTCCTTCTCCATGATGAAGGGTTCAAAAGGTCGTCATCCTTTTGTTTTGCATTCCTACCCATTTTTCTTTTTTGGGTGCTTTTGTGCTTGGGGGCATGTGTCCTACAAATGTCATGTTTAGTAGCATGAGAAACATCTAAATATCATATTTTCATAATCCATAAGTTGGGTCCACTAGAAGGTTTTATGTTTCATCTAAATGCAGTCAGGTAGACTTTTACTTAGATCCATTTCCACACATTATGGTAAAAAAATTAAATAACCATTTCTCCATTCTTTTAGAGTCCATCTTTCTAAATGACCCCAAAGTGTTTCCAATATCCTCAAGAACCTTGTGATGCCAAAAGGGAAGGGGATTTGGTAACCTCACCCATACTGACATTATTGAGACCACTATTGTTGTGGAATCAAAATTTGGGAACGAATGGGTGATGAAAATCTCTACACTTCGCCAAAACCAAGTCCCTTCTTTCAAAACTCTCTCCAAGTCATCCCAAGTATTGAATTGAACAATGAAAAAACCTTGTGAGCATAGGTATATGTCACAGTGGTTGGTCCAGGTTGAAAAAACCCATTGATGCAAAGCATTGGACTTGAGCCAAAACGTATTGAACATACAAATCACTACTCTAGATTGAAGAATAGAAAAAAGTTGATTTACTTCTATTAGGTTTAACTCCATGGTGGACTCGTGTTGTTGTTGTTGTTATACATAGTATACGATCTAGGAGTGTATTGTGGTAGATCTGATTGATAAGAACCCTTACCTCATGTCGCATCTATGTAGGAGACTGAACCTCCTAGGTTCTTGGATCCCAAAGAACCCCCTTGTAGCCTTAAATTCAAGACAATGGTAGAATTTCTTCAAATGTTGTAATCTTGTAACTGAAATAGATCTTGAAGTTGCTTCCCTTCATAAAGAAGACATTATATATCTGTAGGAAAACCCAACTAATTCTCTATATTCTACTTGAGATTCACCACATGATCCAGACCTAAGACCCAAAAAAGGAATGACTCCCCATTAAGGCTCTTAACAAAAATAAAAGATTCCTCCTATTCCAATTCTTCCAACCCTCTAGACAACCCACATCGATAAGCATAGGGGTTTTTTTATTGGATTTGCGCTATTCTATGAGATGTTAGGGTTATGCAAGCATTGATCTAAACATGCAGCCCAAAAGGACTAGAGGAAGGGGCGATACATGGTTGACCCAATTTGATAACAATCATGTGCTAAAAAAATATGTACATAACATATCACAAGATCCCTTTATAGCAAAAGTCTCCCCCTATAGAGCAAAAGAAATCCCTTTAAGAAAGCAGTTGAGAGTTTCGTAAATGAACCAAGAAATCTCCCTTTGACCAATGCCTCATATCCCACCACCCTACAATCTGAAGTTGTTGAAGAGTTGTGGGAGCTTTAGGATGACGGTAGCCATACCACTCCTGCGATCACTTAGATCAGTCGTTGACCTTTGCGTTGAATGATATGTTGTTTTCCCTATATGTTCAGTAATAGTCTTCAATTTCCTAACTTGACTGTGTGGCTGCAGGCTACAAATGACAATAACCCCCAAGCTCTTCCTATGCTCAAAACACTAATACTCAGTGCTAGCACAATTTTTCCAAACATATTATATTTGTGTGTGTGTGTGTGTGTATTCTCAGGACTTGGGCTTACCAATGAGAATTATGGACTACTCAATTCCCATGAGGGTATTCAATTTATGAATTTTCCATGGAGGCACCATATGTAGTGCCCTTGTTACTGATCATATTAAAAAGTTTGGCAAGGTTTATGCAATCTATTGGATGACACACATAAGGCAAGCACCATGACCCAAAAATTCACCATTTAGACCGAACTTCCTCCTAAAAGGTCAAGGGAAGAGTCCCATTTGATACCCCAATGAAATCCAATTGAGAGTAGTGCCTTTAATGGGGTCAAAAAGAGGTGGAAGAGTTAACTCATGGGGTTGTCTTATTATTTTTGTGTGTCATAATGCAAATAAATCTACACAAAATAATGTGAAAGATAACATGTAACCATCTAAATCTAATGTAGAGAAAAAATTCTTAACCAATTATGGTGCCATTTCTTGGTTTAGAAAGTTGGTTAAAGATTTACGGACCAAATTAGGTTATTTTCTTGTTACATTAGACTACAAAAATTGTAGTAGATAGTAATGAAAACAACCTGTTTAGCTCTAAACGACCACCTAATGAGTTCCAAAACACACTTTGATTATAAATATAGGGATATGGGGCTTAGAAAATGAAATATAGACCCTTTAAGACCAAATTCCAACCTATAACAAGAAAAATGACAACTTCCAAGTTTTCTTTTTTGTGGATTTGGGATCACACCCATCTAGATCAAGTGTCTAGAAAATTCCAATTATGAAATACACTTTAAATAAGACTAGAAATTAAATGTTTGACCCTAAAATAGTAAAAATAACAACTAAAAGTAATGTATAGTCACTAGACAATACTTTTAAATGATAACTTACTTGTATGGGGATGGAAATCTTGATCTTTAATGCAAATGTTGTATGGTGAAACCAACACATAGTTCAAATTTGCATTCAATTCACTAGATACAAAGTGTAAAATATGCCCAATGATAAATAAATACCAATGTGTCTAACCTTGATTTATATCTATGTTATTTATCAATTTTTCGAAGGTACAAACTTGCTATTATGATAAGGCAATGCGAAAACAACAAGCTATAATAGTTAATCTAATGTGAAAAATAAAGGTTTTGAATTTTTTTAAAATAGAGTAGTTGTTATAAATTATACATTGTACCAAACCATGCATACTTCACTTGTTGGGATGTGAAACATGTGCCCCCTTAAGTTGACGTTGTAATTGGTTAAGGATGTGGGTTTGGTCTGCTAGAGTCACACCCACGTGTGGCTTAACAAACCTTTCTTGGACTTAGGCTTATACCATATGTGAATGAATTAGTATAAGATCCTTTTTATATTTTAAATGATCATTCATAAATCATTCATTAACTTTAAAATATTAAATTCATGTAAGCTCAAATCAGAGTATGTAAAGTTTAACGTGAAAAACCTTGTGGGAGAAAAACACAAAAACTTATCTTTATAAGTGCCTATAGGTACCAACCTATCGTTACAAATATAGTAGGCACTAACCTACTGAAGGCATTAACCTCCTTGGTTGACCACCAAATCAACAAGATATTTAATAGGCACCAACCTACTAGTCACCAATCTCCTTGGCTAGGCTCAAACATAGAGTGACAACCCCGGTTGTATTTTTCTTATAAACTCCATGAAAAAACATCTTATGTATTTTTATGTTCAAATTAAAAATGGGGCTAAGTGAGGAACACAAATTCTAGAGAGTAGGTGGTTACTTTCTTGAGATGTTCAGTTACTTGTTGCAAGATAAATTGGATTGTTTTGGGACAACCATTGAAGGTTAGTTGTTGTGTTTTAATAACATTGATGTTCTTAATTTATGGGTTGCAAAAGAGTACATAGACCCATGTTTCTTGGGGCAAGGAAAAATACAACAAAGGGACAAAATTTTAATGAAAAACATAGGCAACATAGGGTACTAGCCAGAGGAGAAAGTTAATCGGGGTCATGATTGCATGGAGGAGAGGAGAAAGGACACACAAAATTTAGCAATAATTCATAGGGAAACATCTAGGTAAGGAAAGGAAATGGAAAAAAATGAACATGTAGAGAGAGGGATTACATAGAGAATTATGGAATAGGAGATTGGGGGAGAACTTACAGAGAAGAAGCACCATGGACAAGAACTTGCAAAGAAGAACTACCATGGATGAAGAAACATAGGGGATCATGCACATCCAGGAGACTCAGAGCTTTAATTATGTTGTTTGGACACTTTGGGTGGGAAGGAGGAAAAATGCAGAGCAATTGAGAATGCTCAGGATAATTGGAATTACGGAAGCAAAGGACCCATGAGACAGAGCATATCATGGACTAAACAGTGGAATAATGCATGTACACTTGTAGACAAAGGAAGAATTTATTGTTAGTGCAGTGTAATAGTGGAAGAACTTTTGGTCTATTCTAGGGCTCTTAGAGCAGCTATTTTATTTCTAAATGAGAAATAGGGGTACAAGAGGAGCTTCTCCAGGTGAGGGTAAATCTCATGAAACCTTAGGGGGGATTAGCGTGGAGATGGGTTTTCTCTAGAGTCCCTTGACATCCTGGAGTAGAGGTTTAGCCTTTGGAGTACTGGAAAGAAGTTTTGGAGTCTCCTTTGCTTCTTTCATTCATTTTGGTAGTGTATTATCGAGTCCCCTTAGTGGGTGGAATCACTATGTGACAAGTTCAAGGTGAAGGTGAAGCCTCTCAATCCCGTACAACTCATTAATTATTGAACAGCTAGAGGGTGGAGGTAGTAGTCCTCTTGATTCCCTAAATAATTGTTAACTACTATTCCATTT
Source organism: Pinus tabuliformis (assembly GCA_031772625.1). Taxonomy (NCBI): domain Eukaryota; kingdom Viridiplantae; phylum Streptophyta; class Pinopsida; order Pinales; family Pinaceae; genus Pinus; species Pinus tabuliformis. The sequence continues at coordinate 820,139,693 of CM062818.1, forward strand.
GTGGGTGGAGGTAGGAGGACCTCTAGCATCCCTATTTCAGTCAGCAATTGGTATACAATCCCTTGAGAAATCCATCTCAGTCTGATGAATCCGGCTTGGGGTGATAGCTACAAGAGAGAAATGGCTACAACTATCTACAATTAGGTGGAGAGTCATAGTCCCATACTCAGTTTCTCCAAGAATTACAAGATAAACGTTTCTTATGTATGTCTCCCGGTAATGAATGTGTGATGAATTTCTAGTTGGAAATGGTGTTTTTGTAAAAAATACATGCTTTTGTTACTATTATTACACAATTGACGATAATATAGTGCAATATTTCAAGGCATTGGAATACCCTACAAGAATATCAATTTTATTGCAGCAATATTTAGCATGAGAATTTCTTCATATTACAACATGATGATTACATTGAAGTTGAATCTCCCAAGGCAGGGAGCCATATTTTGTTTGTTGTCTCGGTTTTGTGATAATGTGGTAAATCTTGGCTTGGAAGGCTAGCTACAACCATGGTACTCATCTTATTTGTTACCTTTCCAATGTTTATTTATACACTAGTCAACTCTATTAGTGAGTTGCCTGGAAAACTCAAATAAGTTGTTATGTTTGTTCTTGTTATGTAGGAGAACGTTTCTCTATGTGTAGATAACCACCGTGTGGTTGTAATACATGTTGAGTTAGTAGTGTGGTGTGCGTTGTGAGCATTGGGATCCCTTCAGGAGGCACCATGCCTTTAACAGAGGGTATTTTATACTTATCTGTGCAACCATGCCTAGAATTTCCTATCCCTAAAAAGGGAATGTTGGTAGGCCCATGATCTGATCCATTATGTTCCTATCCATAAGGATCTTGCTTGTAAATAAACTTAAGGAAATGAATCCCTATTTCCTAGAGAAGTGTTGATCTCCTTGTGGTCCTTTTAGAACCATGTGTCTCATGGTGACTCTTATAAGATCACAGTGATATTTTGGTCCTTCAATGAGGCCTATAGATCTCCAAGTCAATATTTGACTGATCCTAGTAATGCATTGAAGACCTTAGGGACCACAAATCCTTGAGGGACTGGATTAATAAGTCTCTAGCCTAAATGGATAGGTCCCTAACCAGTGTTCACCATGATAGACACCATGGACATGGGAAGAGGAAACTTGTTGTAAGCTCAAGAGAGATAGCACCAGAGAGTACCTTAGCAAGCCTTAGTGGCCATAGTTAGACTCTGGCACAAGTCTAGATGCTTGTAGAGCCACCACAGTCAGGACATGTTAGAGCTCCCTTGTGAATGGCATATAGTGTAGGAAAGTTGAAATTCCTTATGAAAACCACTAGATTCAAGAATGAATGTATTTCTCATGGCTCAAGCTCCAACCAAAAAATTCTTAGACTGGTTATGGGCAAAATCCTGCTATGAGTGGCATTGTTGTGAATTCAGGCATAGACTTAACCTTATAGCTTCAGTCGATTAGAACTTATCTACATGGCCTGACAAGAGCCTCGTCATGGAAGTGGTGAATTGAATGTTTTGATTATGCCTTATTTCAATAAGGATGATGGAGGGATGACATGTCCTAGATGCATAAACTCAGAAGTTTATAAGGGTTGCGTAGAACGGACGCCAAGGTTAACATGGAAAATTTGGTGGAGTGGAGAAGGTTAGGGTTATTTGGGGTCCTCGTATTGGCTAATGGAAGGGCCCAATACCCAAGTTGAAATTCTATTGTGACTTGGAAAAATCTCAAGGCAGGCTCGCATAGACATAATTAAGTTCACTATGCGATGGGAAAAATTATCATCCCAGACTAAGTCACTTGGAGGTAAGCCTTGGCACATTGAAGAGGAGACTCAAGATGAAAGGGGTCGAGCATACATGGTAGGTCGCCATCATAAAGAAGTTCTATTTGGTAAAGTACATGCTAAAGCATAAGGTGGGAGGACTTAGGGTGACGTATCCTGAGACTCCCATCCCAAAACTTAAATAAGAAATGGACAAAGGAGGAGCTAGGGAGAGTAAAGTTGGGATGACTTGACACGAGAAATCATGGCAAGAGTAAAGCAGTGAACCAACCATAAGTGAGGCCACATGGATAGGTGTGGACCCAAGCTCCACATCAACCCATGGGCTACTACTCGGGACAAGAAGCCAAAGTGCATATTGATAGGGGAAAGATGACGTAAGCCAGGCTACGGTGGTAAACATTTGAGCATGAGAGTCCTGATATTGGTTTGAGGGATGGACACACCTTGAAGTTCAACCTGAGGGACCGACCCCTGAATATTTATAAGAGTGCAAGGAAGAAGAGTCAAGTAATAGACCCTAGGAGACGATAAATTTTGTGGCAGTTGTTGGCTCACCTATACACACACACAGACACACACACTCACACACACACACACTCGACTAATGCATAGCGCAGGAATTGGTGATACCCTTTCCATGAATGGGTCAGAAAGCTAATATGGCCACACCAAGTGGTGGTAAAGGGATGATTGGGATGCCACATGGTTACCACATGGTAGAAGGAGGATGAGGAAGTGGAAATTTGCAAATCTATAACTCTTGATCCAGAGGTTGAATTGGGGTGATATTTTATATCACTGAAACCATCTCCCCAAGGCAAAATAATGGTGGCAGTTGTTTCAAGTTTTGAATTCAAAAAGTAAAAATATTTATCCCATGTCTCTAACCGTACAAGAGGGATTAGATTGGAAAGTGAACATTCTCAACTTGGGTTAAGGTGGGGGTTGTCCACATACGGTATCAGAGCATCCAGGTTCAACATTTGGACTAAATGGGCTCTATCATGGGCAAATAATTATAGGGTACCTGCAATGGTGTCATATTTATTTTTAGAAAATTATCTAAATAAATGTTTAGGTGTTAAAAGTCAATTTATAATTGATTGATTGCATGCATGGATGATATGGTTATATTTTGATTTAAATATGGAACATGGCACTAACAGTTGGTGTTAATTGATATATGATTAATGAGTATGCAATGCAGAGGTGGTGATTCTTTTGGCTTGATGTTGATTATCATGGATATACTAACATGGCTTGTCTTGTTATAATAAATCTTGTTGGAAATACTAAGAGGTGGGGGGAGGGTGAATCAATATTTCTTACTTTTTTTTTTATTCTAGTGATTGCCAAAAGAAAATATAGATATGTATATGTATACACAGAACACAAAAGCCAACAGCTAGAATAAATGCTTTTATTAAAACTCAAGAAGTACAATGAAGTAAATACAATATAAGTATATATCTAACTGTGAATAGTTGCCAAGCTCCAACTTGAACTTCAGTGCGGCTCCAACCTCCAGAGCACCAACTCTATTTAGCAGTGGTTATGGACTTAGGAGAACCTACCCCTAATGACTTTAGTCCTATTGAGTTCTGAGGCTTCAACCTCTTGGGCTCCAACTCAACCTTGACATAAATTGTTATGCTGTTGTTCTCTACTCACAAGCTTGCTGAGCTTCAGCTATTCTCCTGTTCTCTTGCTTTTCAGGCCTTCCCTTCTTCTTTCCTGTCTTTCAGCTTCCTCTCTCACTGATTATCTATATATCAAAAATCACCATCTCACTTTGTTTTTATGTTTTTATGTATCTCAGATGTCTCTGACTCTTCGTTTCCGCTTTCCACCGCCTCTTTGGCTTCCTCCTCGATCGCTGTCATTTCCTCTAACTCGCTTGATCTTTCAGCTTCCCGATCCATGGCTTCCTCTGTCTATTCGGATTCATCAAATTCTTACAGGTCACGTTCAGGGTCAGATTTTGTGATAACACAGTTCCATGTGCAATATATGTGAAAAACAAATGTCGATCTCGTGCTCTTGGAAAAAATACTCCATACGAAATGTGGCATGGCTATATTCTTTTGGTGAGGCATCTTAGGGTCTTTGGTTCAAATATTATGCCTTGATTCCTAATGAACAAAGAAACAAGCTTGATGCAAGGAGTCTGAAGTGAATCTTCTTGAGGAACTCAAATACAACCAAGGCACATCATCTTTATGATGATACATATAAGAAGTCCATTCTTTCCCGCAATTAAATGTTTCTTGAATCTTCCAAAAATGTCAAACAAATTGAGTAACAACTTTATCATCTAGATATATTTGATGTAAAGACATATAATGAATTTGATAATGAGATTCCACATCTTGAAATTGGTATCCCTTTCTTGAATCAATCTCTAAAATATTATTTTGAAGCACTATTTTCCCCCTCCCCCATGAAGTTTCAACCACTTCATTAGAACATGAAGATCCATTGTATGATGTGATTGGAAATATTGAAAGGATAAACCTCGATGGAAATGCAAGAAACATCTTAATCTATGGGGCAATTTGGACTATGTAAAAGAGGTCTAGATTTGGACTATCTAAAAGATGAAGGAAACTAAGCCTTGACATCCTTGATGATTTCCTTGTTGTTTGCAGTCAACAACACATCATCAAAATGAAAAGCCAGATAAATAAAATGATCAACAACATGGTTAGAATACACACAATAATTATATTTATGTCTTGAGAAAACAAGTCCCAATATGTATGTATTAAACTTTTGATACCATATTCTTGGTTATTATTATAGTCCATATAGGGACTTCTTCAACTTGCAAACCGACTCCTTTCCCTTCATTGCAAAACCGTTTTCTTATTTAATATACATTTCCTCTTCAAGATCTTCAATATGATACTATCATCACATCCATTTAATCCACTTTAATATCAAAAGAAATAGAAATAGGGAAAATAAATATAACAAAAGGTAATTTTTCCATAGGAGAAAATAATCTCGCCAAACTCAATTCTCTCCACCGGGAAATATCCCTTTGCTACTAGGAAATATGTGTACATGTCCACCTTAACTTATGCATTCAACTTCATCTTAAAGACCCATTTTATACCAATAGGTTTTCTTCTAACTAACAAATCAAATAGATCCCAAGTCACAATTTTAATCTAAGACATCTATTTCTTCAACCACCCCCTTCTTCTAGAGTCTACTATCTTGTAAAACCACTACCTTCCTAATATTTATCATATCATTATCAATAATGGAAATTAAAATAGAATGAAAATCAAGTGGGAGATACTTCTTTTGTTCCTTCTATCTCAAAATCAATCCTTTCAAGTTTGGAGTCTAATATTCTTCCTCTTCTAGTACATCTTATTTTGTTGAGTTGGATTCTTCACCCTCCAACTCAAACTGTATTATCTATGATTTTGGATTTCCTACTTGGGAACAACTTTAACATCTCTAATTAATACAAATCAATTGTAAATAATATTCTTTATTATTGGGTTCCAAATTTTATAACATTTTATACCGTATTTATGAACCAATAAATATACGTTTTTTTATCTTTATTATCCATCTTACTCCTATTTTCCATTTGAAAGATAAAATAAGAATTATAAAAGAAAAAAAAAAATAACATGTTTAAGTGTGGGGTTTTACTACTCCATGCCTCGTGCAACGATTTATCTACCAATGTTGATATTAATGATCAATTTACCAGGTAGCATGTGGTAATCAATGCCTCTACCCAAAATTCTTGTGATAACCCTACACCATTGAGCATAGACTTGCCTTTTCCATCACAATCATGTTCATTCCTTTTTTATCTCCATTTTGGTGGGATGTGTATGGATTAATCTTTTTACTTGATATAAAATGATTTTTACAAAATCCATGAACTCATTTCATAAAAATCACCACCGTTTGTCCTCAACACCTTTATTTTATTCTTTTTATGGTTCTCTATGAGAGCCTCAAACTCTTTATATTTACCAGATATCTAAAATTTCTTTAAGAGGAAATAGACCCATGTGTTGAGATATCATTTATGAATGAAATAGTACATAAATTTGGCATTGATTCTTCTGGTGAGGTTGGATATTCCCAATATGAGCTTCTTATGTTCTCATCAGTCCTTTGGCCTATCTTTGGTTTGAGTTTGTTGTCTCTCGTTGATCCATCTTGAATTGGGAGAAGGAATTGTCTCATTCTACTGTTATAGAAACAATTACAAGAATTGGTAAATAATGGTAGGTCATGGAAATTTTGAACATTATGTCCAAATATGAGACCTCTAATTTGGGAAGACCTCACTAAATATGTGAACATCATGTCACTAAAATCTAGAAAAAAAATTCTTCAACAATCGAATGTCCACTAAAATTGAAGATATAGTTCAAGGAACTCATAAATAACCAAGACCTTGGCTCAATAAAGAAAGAAAATTAAGAAGCTTACATGGATAACTCATACTTCTTGATTGTGACTTTTAATGTGTTCATTGTTTCTATTTGAATTGTGGTGAAAAATGAGGAAGTTCAAGAAGATCAAGGCAACGGGGAGATGGGAATTGTAGATAAAAATCCCAACCTTCATTATGAAATCAAAGAAGAAGCACTTAATGAGCATGACTTCAAAAAGGCTCACGTTGTTAATTTTTTGAAAAGTAGTATTTGTGTTAGCTCGATATGTTAGGAGATATTATAAGTGGTTGTAATTGTTTATCTTAGGATAACAAGAACATATTAATTAATAAGTAGCAATTTTGAAATCTTGGATCTCTTTGAAGTACTATTTTTATAGCTATTAATCTATGCTTTGTATTAACTTCTTGTATGATGTGAACATAACAAGCTTTTAATACAAAAGAAAGTCATTTTGTTAATTTTTTTTTAACTCAGTGAATGTTTGAATGATCATCATAAATCTTGTTTGGCCTACAAAATCACTTTTCATTGATTTGAGGATTCTCATCAAGTTTCAGCTTACCAAGTGCAATGAATAGAGAATGGATCTTCTTAAGAAACTTTCTTATAGGAATCCCATAGATGGGTTTCTCAAAATTTACAAATGTGCTTGTGATATGAAGGAGGATAAAATGTGATAGATGATTCATTCAACTTATAGAGTATGGATTATTTTTTAGGTAATTTTTAACAAAAAATAGTTGAACAACAAAATAAGAATGCATATTAACGATATTCCACATATCAACATAAACAATTTAAGACCATTTAAGAAGGAGACAATGCACTTAGATAAATATAATTTCAAAACCCATCCTTATTTTGTTAATTTTAATTACAATATCTTGCAACAATTCACATCTTTCCAATTTCAAAAAATTTCTTCTTAACCGATTTAATTACTTTCTCTTTTTCGAAAAGCTATTGCAATTGAAATAAAAATATGATCCCTATTTTGATAATGATATTATGAAATTCATGTGTAGGGAAATCACAGAAAGAGTTCATTTATTCACATTTTTTAACTCTCAATTACATAAAAAAATAATGTATGTCATATGTGGGAAGCTATGGAACAAAAATTATTAAGAAATTTATTTTAAATTCAAATGTTGGATAGGCTTGTAACAATAATATCTTAAACCTTAAATGATTTGACATTAAAATTTTCAACATCAAAATCAACATATCTTAACAAAATTAGAAATTAAAAGAAATGGGTCCATTTCTTTACAAATGATTTTTATCTTGTTACATGAAAACAAAAATGTCCAAAATGCATAGATGGGAACTTATGCTAATGCGTAGCCTTCTAAAGCTATGAATAAAGTTTTCTTTAAAATTTTCATGTAATAGGATACTCTCAGTTGATTTGTGGTATCATGGGTAGAAAGATACCATTAAAGACAATGACGCTTACAAATCCATTAATAGTTTTGTTCTCTAGATTACCCATGATTTTACCCCTCCTATATAGATGCTTAGCTTCAAAAAGATATTTTAATTCACCGTAATGCCACATTATTAAATTCATCTTCATAATTATATAGAGAAATATGGACATTATTTGTTAAGTTCCAGTTTTATTATTTGAAATAATTATAATAAAGACTATAATACAAAATAAATCAAATAAAGGAGAAATATATATATATATATATATATATATATATATATATATATATATATATACACATATCGAATTGTAACACTTTGTATTCATTATAAAAAAAATATTACATGGCTTTTATTTCCAAATCACCTGAGTATAACTTAAAGAACTAAAAGATCCTGAATGCTCACATAAAATAAAGCCATAGTCCTCTAATCATGAGTATACAATAACACAAACCTTCCATAGGTTATTTTCCAACCAGCTGCATCACTGAGACATAACCCAAATGAGAACAAAACATGAGGATAACACTCACCAAGTTGCTCATATCTGAGAATACGAGACTTAAAATATGAATATCACCCAACTAAAATCTAAATAGCAATCAAGTCCTAACATCTCCAATTCTTCATTAAAATTTCAACAAGACTATATATGTTCCCAGAATAGGAGTTCTACATAATACCAACCATGCCCTTACACTTTAAAACCAACAATAAGTAGCTATAACACACCTAGAACATAACAGAACTGTGTAGGCCATAGAACACCCTTGTTTAGCAAAAAATTTAGTGCCAAGAGATTCCTCACGCGTTTGGAACAACGCAAGCACCAAGAGAAAACAATAGAGCCATAATATTTCTTAAGACAATATATGCCCAAATCCAAATATAGAAACACCATCCAAGGATACTTAACACAAAGGAGCCCAACACAAATACAAAACCAATTACAAGAGTGACACTATTGAAGTTAGTGTATGTGGACCATAAAATGATCTAGAGATGGATAATTAAACAAAGTCTCTTCCATCTTAAAACACTGAATAAGAAAAGCACTAAATTGGAGTCGCAAGTAGCTTCCAGACACTTCGTTGAAATCCATGGTTACATCATAGCAAAACACAACCCTAAGGTCATATAAGAACTCAAGATCATCCGTAAGTTCGAAGGAAGAACAATAAAACCAAATATGACACTATGATATCCAAAAACTGGAAAAAGAGACAAGACAACTTGTCCCATAATAATTAATATTTTCAAAGGACAACATAATCAAGTATAATAAACTTTTGAGCCAAAAGATTATGAGAACCACCATGAAGAGACCATACTTGAAGAATGTTTTACCAAAAATTATGACAAAATGACATGAAACCCACCATCTTTAGTCATGATTAGAGGATATTATAGTCGATTCTTGAGCACTGTCATCCAAAGGATCTGTGAGATCACCAGACACAAAATCGCTTATTGAAAAAATTTCCGCACAAGCCAAATGAGAATCCACATTATCTAAGCAGAACCTTTGGTTTTGAAGCATGTGTTTAATTTCAATGAAAAGAATGCATTGTAATTCTCCACTTTATTATACTTGGAAATCAAATTTAACAGGGTAGCCATCTATTGGTGTAAAGCCAAAGAATTCATAAAGTGAAGTCACCTCTTCTTAATTCTATGAGGATCAGGAACTTGTTTCATATCCTCCCCCACCAACTCATAATCAAAGTGATAAGGTTGGTTTCCTACGTCTTTGCATTCCAAAAATAGGGTTTCTTTCCTCACCTCTAGAAGAATAACATCAAATAAGGTAGCGACAGAGTCATAGGAAAAAAGACGAACTCTTTTGTACCTGACATTTCCGCCACCACCCATCCTATTAATCATTCTTTGTCTAAGAGGCATGAGCACAATTGCAATGGAAATGTGGCGACAAACACTGAAAGAACCTCTACTAGAGAAGTAGGAAAAGGGATGAGATAGAGAGCCTTGAACACCCAACCTAAACACTACCAAATCATCCCCCAATTTCTGCACAACAAGAGAAAATTCTAGTAAATTCTCAAGCTCACCACATCCCAAAGACATAACACATTAGATTTCACAAAACCATAACATGCAATGAAAAATCCTTTTCCATAGATGTAGGACTGAGAAACAATTGCAATAGCCAGATCACACATCGCCACCAAAAAACACCAAACTCATAATAATTTGACAGGATTGCAATTAAGCAAACATTCTAGGACCCAGAGTGATAGACTCAAATCCCTTCTGAGATAGAGGAAAAAAGAATCGCAATATTACCCAATTAACAGCACACACTTCTATTGATTGAGAAATCACCCTCCAAAATCCTTGCAAACACAACAAGGAAACAAGCTTACCATAATAGTGACTCGAGACCAACAATAAAAAACTGAAATCCTTGACAAATGCTATTGAACTCACTAGACCAACAAGAGTGAAAAGAGCACACTCTAGAAGAGAGAGGAGCCAAACATCATCTTAAAAAAGGAAATAGATATTAAAAAAAAACGAGTAGAAATATTAAAATATGATATTTTAAAATGCAATCCAACTTTCATAATACATGGGTTGTTATAAATCTCAAATGACTATCGTGACCAATAAATATTTTTATTTTGAAATGCAATCCCACCCTCATAGTACATGGATTGTTACAAATCTAAAACAACTATTGTGACCAATAGATATTTTTATACGGTTGTATTTCTCTTTTCTATCACAATTGCATAATCACTTAATAAGCAAACCAACTTAGATCCATCTAACACTAGATCTATCATGAGTCGAGAGCACTACAAGGAAAATACCCTCTAGCGAAGGTTTTTGCGAAAGCCCCTATAAAAATAGCGCAAAAGTATGTTTGTAGCAAAGGTCACTAGAAGATTTGGGCGAGCGGAAGTTTTAGCCCATGATTTCTTAACGGTCTGTCTATAATACACAAACGCACTAGTACCTAATAAAACATGGTGCACCATGGCACATTTTTTAATAAAAAAGTAACGATGCGCTAAGTAGAAAAGTGCACTGGTGCGTATACTACTCAATAACACTGGAAAAGGGATAAATTTACAAAATACTGGTTGTAAAATTTATTTTTCCTAATCTAATACTATATTGTGATGATGACTTGGTGCGAAACCAGTACACTAACACCCCAGTACATACATAGTATAACACACCATTGTGGAGTTTTTAACTTAAAAATAATGGTGCACCTATTAGATTATATGCACCCTTGCAGTTAATTGAACTAAAAGCCCTAGTGCTTAGTAGAGAGTGATGCACCATTGAAGCGTTATTTTTTATACAAATAATAACAATGGTGTGCCACCTATATATGACGCATCAATCCTTACACTACTCTATAGCACTAGACAAAGGTTAAATTTAAAAAACGTCAGTCCTAATACTCTTTTCAATATATCGGTGTTATATTCCCATGAAGCATCAATGTTGTTCATGTATTGAAATTCCATGATGCATACTTAACAAGTGCACTGTTATATGTTTTTTATTTTAAAAAAATTATGGTTCTCTAGCACTTTGCAATAGCAGAACTATTCAGAAGATCAGAAGCTGAAAGGTATGATGATTCACTCAAAACCCTGCATAGTAAAAATTATAAATTTTATTGTTGATTTGACTAATAATGTTTTTTACAATTTTTGTTAGGGTTTAATTAAAAGACAGATCATTTAGATTCAAATAAAAACAATGACTTGAGATGTATGAGAAGGGGTGGTCAGGATGGATCGGGCTAGGGTTTTGAAACGAGGGTTTCGGGCGGAACCGCGCTCAGGTCACGGGTAGGAAGAACGCAGTCAGGTTCCATGAGCAGCTGTAGGCGCAGGGGTTTTTCTCTTTCCAGATGACTGGCAGGTGGAGGTGGACTTTTGCTTTGGCGTAAGTGATTTTTGTTTAAAGAATTACCCACTACAACAGCTGCAGTTTTCTCCGTCTCATTCCGTTCACAAGAAGTCGTGTAAGGGTGTCTATCTTTTTGACTGTTGGCTGTCATTTTTTCTCGGAACGGCCCTTAACCATGGTTAATCCCTCCGAACTAGTGGACCTGGATCCAGAATTGGAAGATATCCTCTCCATGTGGGGGAAGGATACCACTGCTCAAAACGTGGAACAGTATTTTGGAGCTTTCGAACTTTCAAGGTTGGAGTCTTTATCCCAGGAGGCAAAACCATCTTTTCTGCATCAAAGTAAGGGTTCTGGCAGTGAGGCCTTCAAATCCAGTAATCCAGCCTTTCCCAAGCAGGTGGTAAGGGAGAATGCGACAGATGGGTCGAAAGCAGATGTTTTTCTTCTGATACAAAGGGAAAAGCAGAATCAAGCCGGTTTGCACCATCAAAGGGTTTCGAAGATATAACAAATTTGGGGCTTTCTTCCAGCATCGGTCCAACAAGGGTTTCTGGAGGTTTCCCCTCGCTCTCTAGGGTTTCTCTGCCAAGAGATTTCCCTTTACCAAAAGAAGGTTCTGTAGGAGGTTACGGTGACAGTTTAGTAGGGGAGCGGGAAGGCTTCGATGGAACGGCGGCCGGTCTTTTACTGTCAGGGAACCCCGATCCCGGTCTCTCCGCCCAGTTTCAGTCACAGCCGGAGATAGAACCCCCTGTGGACTTGGAACAGGAGGACCCAGAACGGACTGATGAACGCGGGGAAACTAGGACCTCTGTGGACGAGTTAAGGAGCAAAGGAGCGAAAAGGAAAACTCAAAGGCCAATGGGATCTCAGGAGATTGAAGGAAACCTTGTCCTAGGGATGGAGGTATCCATATAAGAAACCCTAGCCGTTGCAGACTGTACCCTAGTCGGAAGGGCAAGAGGTAAGAAATTCACATCGGAATTTCTTCAAGCATGGGGTGAAAATTGTTTTATATCTGATAGACCATTTCAGTTTGAGGCTCAATGTTTAGCGAAAGGGTGATTTAAGCTCAGTTTCGAAGACAAGGAGTCGGCAGAATGGGTGCTTCAACGAAACTGGAATATAGGGAACATTCCAGTACTGCTGAAAAAATGGACACCCCTTTTTGACGGTATCAAAGAGAGAACTGATGAGTTTCCAGTTTGGGTGAGAGCTTCGGGTCTACCATCTTTTCTTTGGACAGAAGCTATATTCAAATCCATCGGGAACAGTCTGGGTGTCTTCTTGGAAGCAGATATGTCCTTCCTGGAAACGAAGAACAGAGCGATGGCCCGCATTCTGGTATACCTCAACCCGAGCAGAGGTTTGGCACAAAAAATCAATTTACAGTACAAAGACTATGTGTTCGAACAGCTATTGGATTATGAACACTTGCCATTTAGGTTCCATCGCTACCATGAATATGGGCATCTGGCAAAAGACTGTCCGCTGCTTAGAAGAAGGAGGCGCTTTCGGAGGACTACAGTTTTCAGAGAAACTATTCCAAACCATTCTCAGACGCCTAAGGAGAAAGAAATTCCGGCGAAGCAAGGTACAGAGGAAATGGAGATCAAGGAGACACCAAATGAGCCTATGGCTGAAGACTTCCAAAACCAAGAGGCTGCACAGACCACTGACTCTCATCCGGTGGAAGCTGTGGAGGAGAACGCAAAGAAAGCTCCTGCAGAACAAAATCCTCTGTGCGAAGATGAAAAGGGTATGTGCTCAGGGCTCCCTTTTTCCTCTCTTAATTCTCCTGAGCATGTTTCTGTTTCAATGCATGTTTCGCCTTCAAACATTCCATCTCATATAAATATCATAAACGAAAACATGGAACATGCAAAGACTTCCCCGGATGTAGACTCTATTTCGGCGGCCATGCCATCTCTTGATTTGAATTGTGAAGATATATGGCCCCCTCTTGCTCACCCAGTTTCTCGTACCCCATGTCCATACAACCTTAGATCTTTGGGAGGGAAGCCTGGTATGTCGGGGGTTATTGGAGGTTTAGGACAGTCGCCCTCTCAGAGCTGTGCCAAAAACAAGAGAGGTAGGAAATCGGACATGTCCAAGGAAAAACTTAAAGCAAAGCTGGATGTAGCAGATGGAAAACAATATTCTATCCCCGGGGTTCTTAGAGCTGTGCAGCCCCCTGTTGCTGTTATTAAATGATTCTGTCATCCTGGAATTGTAGAGGTTTGGCTAGAAAACCTAAAAAACTGGCCTTGAAAGAGTGGATACTTAACTCAAATGTTGATATTATTTTTTTGCAAGAAACCTTGGGGAAGGCTTCTGAGATAGAATCAATGCTAAAAACCCTTCTGCCAGGATGGACTTTTTTTGCACTAGATTCATCTGGACAGTCGGGGGGCCTTGCAATTGGGTTCAAAGAATGGCACATTAAGGTCATTAACCAGTGGGGGATGAAACAAGTTATGGGTATGGAGGTTTTTTCTCCTGATTTCACCTTCCCCATCTCTTTAGTAAATATTTATGGCCCCTGTCAAGGAAGGGAGTCTTTTTGGGATGATTTGATGACAAAATCTGTGTTGAAGTCCTCTTTGTTGATTATGGGGGGTGATTTAAATTTCTCTATAGGCAGAGCTGAAGCATGGGGTCCATCAGCTAGAGAAGATCCCCTATCGGCTTTCTTCCTTAATCCTCTATCGAAAAACAACCTCATAGATCCCTCCCAGAACAAACTAAAGCCTACCTGGAGTAACAGAAGGATAGGGGAGGATCAGATCGCCAAAAGATTAGATCGTTTCCTGTTATCTGAGGACCTAACTTCCAAAGCTCCTATTCTCAGGCAGTGGGTTGAGGAAATAGGCAATTCAAATCACTTCCCTGTTTTTTTGGACCTTTCTTTTCCTCCCCCAAAACCTCCTGCCCCTTTTAAATTCAATTCATCTTGGCTCCAAGACCCTTCTTACAATAACCTTTTTAAGGAAACTTGGATTCATCCTGACAGAAATGCAAGAGAGGATAAGAGCTACCTGTTCATGGAGAATCTCAAAAGATTGAAGAAAGCAACAATCTCCTGGGCAAAGGACAGGAAATTGAAACAGAATGAAGAAATGAACAGAATCAGGGAGGAGCTGAAGCTTATGGAAAGCACTGAGGAAGATGGATATTTTTCGCAGGCTTCAAAGGGCAGAATCCTTCATCTGAAGAAGCTTCAAAACAAAATCCTCTTGGATAAGGAAGAAGAATGGAGGCTTAAGAGTAGGGAAATTTGGCTAAAATCAGGGGATGAAAATACTAGTTTTTTTCATAACTATGCCAAAGGCAGGAAATCTGTTAATACTATTTGGAGCCTTAAAGATGAAGAAGGGATGGAAGTCAACTCTTTTTCAGATCTCTCTGGTTTAGGACAGAGACATTTCCAGAATATTTTCTCTGATCTGGGAGAGGCTACCATAGTAGAAGTCATAAGAACAACACAATGTTTTGCAAGATTCATTGAGGAGGATGAAGCAGAAGAGCTTTCAATTCCTGTTTCCAAGGAGGAGGTTGAAGCAGCCATGAAACTTATGGCCAAGGATAAAAGTCCAGGCCCTGATGGCTGGACCATAGAACTCTTTCTCTCTTTTTTCGACCAAATAGGCTCTGAAATCACTGAGGTAGTAGAAGAGTCAAGACAGAAAGGAGAAGTCTACAGACCTTTCAATTCAACTTTTATTGCTCTCATACCAAAGAAGGATGATCCAGAGAGCTTTGAAGATTTCAGACCAATCTCCTTGTGCAATTGTATTTACAAGATCATTGCAAAGGTTATTGCTATCAGAATTGTTCCTATCTTGTCAAGAAATATCTCAATGGAACAATTTGGTTTTCTGGATGGAAGACAAATTCATGAAGCCATTGGAGTAGCCCAGGAGGTTATTCATAGTGTCAGACTGAAGAAAAAGAAGGGAGCGGTCCTCAAAATAGATCTCTCTAAAGCATATGACCGAATAAACTGGCTCTACCTCCGGATGCTGCTTACTCATGTGGGTTTCAACTATACTTTTATTAGTTGGATTATGGGTTGCATCTCAAATGTCAGTTTTGCAGTTCTGATCAATGGAGCAGCATCCCCTTTTTTTAACAGCCAAAGAGGCCTCAGGCAAGGATGTCCGTTATCCCCTCTCCTGTTTCTTCTAGTGGCAGAAGGGCTAAGCAGATTGATTCACAAAGCCAGAAGAGAGGAGAAAGTAAAAGGTATTGAGGTAGCAATTAATATTTTTATCACTCACCTGCTTTTTGTCGATGATATATTGATTTTCACCAATGGATCTTTCAATGAACTTAAGGAGTTAAAATGCATTTTCGATCTATTTCTGAAAGCTACCGGAATGCAGATAAACTTTAGGAAATCACAAGTTTGTGTGGCAGATTTTGACAGAAGAGAAAGGACTAGGATGGCTAATCTCTTCCCCTTCCCCCATCAGTCACTGGACTCTCCTTTCAAATATCTAGGATTTTGGCTAAAGCCAGCAGCATACAAAAAAGAGGACTGGAACTGGCTTATAGCAAAGATAGAAGCCAGAATTTCACACTGGAGTTTCAGGTGGCTCTCCAGAGCTGGCAGATTGACCCTTATCAAATCAGTACTGTTAGCCATCCCAGTATACTGGGCTGCTTTGACTTGGGTCCCTAAAGGAGTGATGGAGAAAATCAGAAGAATTTGTTGCAGATTTCTATGGGTAGGAACAAAAGAGTCCTCTGTCTTACCCTGGGTGGCATGGGATAAGGTGGCTAGACCAAAAGATTGGGGAGGATGGGGAATAAAAAGACTCCCTGAGTTCAGTCTTTCGCTAGCAGCTAAATCAGGCTGGAGATTAATCTCCATGGAGAATATTTGGACAACGGTGGTGAAAAGGAAGTACATCGATCCAGTTCCTGTGGAAGACTGGATTCGGAGACAAGATAAGAAAATGAAGAATATTTCAGCTATCTGGAAGGCCACGGTGGAAGCTTTTTCAGTGATTGAACAAGGACTAGCATGGAAAGTGGGAGATGGAGGACAGATCAAAATCGGCAGAGATCCCTGGGTAGGTTGCAATGAAGCTTTTGCCTTGTCACCTGGGTTTCTTAGGCATCTTGACAGCAAAGGAATTACAAATCTAAATCAGGTGGAGAAAGTAGGCCAATCTACCTTATGGGGACAGGCTTGGCAGAATGATGAAGACCTAGGAATAAATGTCAGATGGAAGAACGAGTGGGTGGCTTACGTCAAAGAACTGCAACGCTCAAATGTCAGGCTTAAAGACGAACCAGATCGATTGATTTGGGCTCAAGGCAAAACAGGGGACTATTCCCCAAAAGATGGGTATACTTTCTTAATGGGAAAGAAAGGCTGGGGAATACCAGACTGGTGGTCAAAAAACATATGGAAACTAAAATGCCCAGCCAAGGCCAGGCTCTTCCTATGGTGCATTCTAAAAAGGAAGGTCCCAACCTGGGACATCTTACAAGCCAGATTCCTAGTCGGGCCTGGGAGATGCCCTTTGTGCAAGTCTGAAGAGGAATCTATCAGTCATCTTTTCACAGCCTGTGCAGTCTCAAAAAAAAATTGGGAGGAGGTAACTTTTTTTCTCAAGGTGAAGGCTCAGTGGGGTCATGATCCTCTGGAAGAAGCCTGGAGGAAATGGTGGCAAAACTACCCGGAGGGAAACATGAGAAACTTGCCTCTTATTTTCTTTTGGGGAGTATGGCTAGCTAGGAACAAAAGTCTGTTTCAAGACAAGGACACCCCCACTTCCGCCATTGCTATCAATTGTGCTGCTATATACTCTGCCATTCCGATCCCTGAAGCCAAAAATCCAAAAAATAATCAAAAGCCTGTTAATATTCTGGAGGGCATTCCTTGGGCTTTTTTTGATGGGGCATCCCAAAATAATAAGGCTGGAGCGGGCCTGTGCATCCACTTAAATCCTGAACATACTTTAAAAGCATCTGTAGGGCTTGGACCAGGCACAAATAACTATGTTGAGTTGTCTGCGTTGCGCTTTCTCCTATGCTGGTTACTTCACAGAAATATCTTCACAATTCAAATCTTCGGGGATTCATTGAATGTCATAAAATGGGTCAATGGAAATGCATCTTGTCAAAACCAGATTCTGAAGACTCTTGTTGAAGAAATTACTTTTTTAAAGACATCTTTTAATAAGGTTACTTTCTGCCACATTTACAGGGATAAAAATGAGGAAGCAGACCAGCTTTCTAAGGCTGGTCTACAACAAGATTTGGGCAGCTGGACAGTAGAAGAAATCAGACAGGGGCATTCATCCATTTCACATCAGCCCCCTTATGCTCCGCCTCAGTGATCACAACACATTTAATATATTTTTTTGTCAGCAGTTCCTCGGTCATTTTGTTTTTTTGTTCACAGCTTCTTTCATCATATCACTGTTTTTATCTTTTTCATGAGCTGTATAAACAGTAAACAAATCTTCTATGATGCAGTTTTTTCGTTTGTAACTCAGACTCTTTATAAATCCTGTAAGGGGTTGTTTTCCTTCTCTGAAGGAGACCCCAGAGTATGAATGTATCAGTTTGTTTATAAGCCTCCAGCCGGGAGGAAGACTTTACATGGTTTTTATCAGCAGTATCAGTTCATATGAAGAACAAAACAGCAACTAAATGAGCCATTAGATCGGCTCAAGATCTCAATAGAATGTAAACTTTTTACAGTTTCTCAATAAAAAGTTTTGCTTTTTTCTTCAGAAAAAAAAAATAGACAGATCATTTGCTAGAGAGACATACATGGAGCATTGTGGATCAACAAAATATTTTGTAACTGCAGAAATATCGAAATTTGAAAGGTATGGTGATTCACTCAAAACCCTGTATAGCAAAAAAATTAAATTTCACTGCTAAATTTTTTTACAAATTTTGTTAAATTTATTCAAAATTTAGAAAAAAAAATTAAAATCCCCATATAATAAAAAGTATACTACTAATTTTACTAGTTAAAAATTTTAATATCAAGAAAAACAAAAAAAAAACGAAACAATACAAAAAAATCAATACTTGCCTTAAACCTTTACTTCTTCTTTCTTATATGACCCACTATTGATGCCTCTAAAATCGCTACATCAACATTGGGGAAAATCGCCCGGTCCGAACCTTAAAGGCAGCTCCTTTTCCGTTTGGTGTGGTGGCTCCGACTGGATATAATGGGATCAGTTTCCCAATGATTTGTAAATAGGATGGATAAGTGATTGATCTTCTATTATCTAATGATAATGATGGATGATTTACTCTAAGACACAAAATTATAAACAACTAATCTATCCCGGGGAATTTCCACTTTAGTGTAACTTTTGATGACCTTTATCTACAAATAGGTATATAGATGACTCCACTTATAATAAAGATATTCATTCATATGATAATTACTTTGTTCAAGTAGTTGAACAAAGTAATAATTAAAATATTATTACACTATTCTTCATATACCATTGACATAAATACAATTAAAAAAAATAACATTCCTTAAAAATTCAATAGTGATAAGTAAAAGGACTGTTGTTAAAACACATACATATATCAAATGATAGCAATAATTAAATAAACACCAATTCATATAAAAGAATGGAGAAAAGACATAGATAATAGTATCATATGTGATTTGAATCCCTTCCGATATCAATCGCATTCAGATCCCATCTTTCTACTTAGAAATACTCTCACAAAAAGCAATAGTGCATATCTCATCAAAGTATTCTTCATTAAAATTCAGAATATAGGCTCAGTGTTCATAAAAAAAAATATATCATAAGCACAATAGTGCAACTCCTGATTCAAGTTTTGATACAAAAATTGAGGACCCTTTCCAAAACAATGAAAGGGTCTATAAATACTTACTAAACTAACTAACTATGAAATAAAAATGTTGTGAGGTGGTACAACCAAAACATGGAAATCTCCTTGAAATAGACATGCTTGCAGTTGGTAGAACAATTCATTGTTTTGGCTGATTATCCTTTGGCTTGAGCTGGCATATAAAGTGCATTGGTTGCAATTCTGGAGGGTGAATCATACATTAATGCAGTTGGGTTGAATACGTAGCATCATTAATTTCAGGAATGATGTAACCGATTGCATCGGTTAAACATTTCATTGTTGCCTTTTGGCTATGTGGTTTAACTAGGAAGAACCAAAAGGTGTCCTAGGTTAAACTTTGGATGCCCGCGATCAACCTATCCTTATTTTCCAATTCATGTTTACATGTTTGCTCCAATGCTTTGGCTGATGGTAGTTTACCTGGAGTGCATTCTGAAATCAAATTTGACAGATAAAGAGTATCGTTAATTAATTCAATTAAATTACCAGTCGCTGATCTACATCTTGAAGTTTCCCTCTCTGCCTTCATCAATTGAGATTTCCATTCTAGAAACATAATTTCCTTATGAGATTCCAGAATTTGAGGCAGATTTGCAGCTTGTCCTTCCTTGGTTTCTTGCCAAGAAAGAAACTCTGTTAATGTTTCATCGGCCTTTTCCAATTTCTGCCTTACATCGACTGATTTATCAATCATTGATGAAGAAATTTCACAAAGGGGCTGAGCAAGAGAAATATTATGACACAACAAATTTAATTGATTAATCAATGCCTTATTGATCTAGAGAGCTTCTGATTTAAAATCTGATACTTGAGGAAAACCTTTAAATCTTTCTATTTGTTGTGACAATTGAGCGATTTGTTCATCTTTTGTTTTGCTCATCTGTTCATTCATTGTCTTCAGCTTGGCTAATGCTAGGGATAATTCTTTTCGTTTTTGAACTGCACTTTGGTCTATCCTCTACTTCTCCTTGAGCAATTGCTCATTTAGCTGGTTGTTTAATTGTTGTTGCGCTGCTAACTTCTATTCTAACTATTCTATCCTCTGCTGCTTTTCGAATACTTGTGCTTCCAGTGAAACAATTGTCTAATCTTTTTCTTTCAGCAAATTGCTGACTTCTGATGCTTTATCCATAGTAGCTGCCAAGCATGCCCCGACATATTGAGAGAATTTTGTAAGGTCTTCAGAAGGATTGACTTCCTCTCTCCATAACACATTAGCCATTTCCATCTGTGCAGGTAAAAGAGAAGGTTGATCAAGCTTTCTCTTTTTCCTTTGTCTTTTTACTACAACCCTATGCTTAGGGCTATACAAGACATCTAAAGGTGGTATTTCTTCTACATGTAGGATGATCTCATCAAATGGATTTTCTGGAATTATCTCCATATCCTTTTGATTGATGGGTGGGCCACTGGTTCCTTCAGTTGGAACCGTATTAGTTGCTGTCTTGTGACCAGTTGTCACTTCAGGCGTGCTAAATCCCTGTAAGTCTTCAATATTGCTTATAATGGAATTGAATTGTTGCCACTCTTTAAGTAGCTTGGGATCAATCTGAGTATCTATATCCAAGAGTAGATTATCTTTTCCCTCTTCATGTTCCTGTTCTGGCACCTTTTCTTTCTCGGAGACCTTTTCTACATTGGAGGTCTTACTAGTAACTATTTGTTCAGCTTGACCTGATGACTGTAGTGGCTGTGGCTAAGAGGTCTAAAGGCAGAGTTTGCAACCTCTATTCTCTAAGCCTATTAAACACTTCTAGTCCTTCATCTTGATATTTGATTCTAGCCAATGCTTTAACTTGGAATAATGATTTAGTTGAGGCAAATAGATCATCGAAGAGATTATCTTAATGATCAAATTTGGCAAGTTTGGCTTGTTCAAGAACATTATAGGCCACCTTTCTAGATCATACCGCCTGTTAGGAATTGTGGCAAGCTTCAGTGTTTGCATTTTTTTTGTCTCCTTCTCTGCGTGCTTGTAATCATGAAGAGTGAAAATGCCGCACCGTAATGGGAATGTAGGCCATACCTGTTTCTTGGAATTTTTAATGGTTTTGGATGTCCCATCTACTGTTATTTGATAAGCCAATTCTCGAGCTAACAGTTTATCGGGTACATACAAGGGAAGGACATGGGGTTTTGTAAGGCTACCAAAAAGCCTTATATAAGTAAATTTTTCCTCCCCAAACCAACTACCTACTACTGTCAAATCTGTTTCTGCCTCCAGGGATATCCTGGGAGCAGGTTTATTGAAAATAGAGTAATAAATAGGCAAAATAAAATCGTTGCAGATTTTATACAGATGATTTTTGTAATTAGCCTTCCATAAATGCTCATGATAGATATGGATTGGTTTAGGGTCTGCGGGGGTCCATCTCCACCCGAGCAATGGAAATTCAGAATTGAAACAAACAATATCCATAATGAATGCACTGTAATAGAATGGGGGAATGGTCCTAGTAGTATGATATACATTTGCTCTGTATTCTAGAATTGTTGTGGCTAGTTTATCAAACAAAATATTTTCCCAATCCATCACATAGCCATTGATTGCAGCCTCCATTAGAGGGACCATTTCTATAGTGAATTTAGCAAAATCATATATTCCCCACATTCTACACATCATAGCTTTGTCATAATAGCAAGGAGAAGCCAATGAGTCTACAGAGTACTTATCCGATGACTCGTGCTTGTGATCCTCTTGGAAATATCTCCACTACTTAATCGGGGTTGACTCTGACTTGTTTTCCTTTGCAAAGGCCTTTAGGAATGCTTTGTTGTACTGCTTCTCAGTCTCAAGTAAGTGATACATTTTCCTTAGATCATCAGGCTGAAATGAGCCGAATATCCTCCCGTCAGTTTTGCAAAATGTTCTGTTTGTAACTGGAATTTTCTCCACCACCCATCTCACGACGTTCGTATATGGCAGGACTTTATCTCGCATTGCTATTCTATGAAGAAAGGAGCATGCCAATTCTTTAAGAGTTCCTTCAGACTTATCAGTTGAATCGGCTGTGGCCTCTTCTGATAATTCTTCGGGCTCTTCTACTTCAATTAGATTATAGATACTCTCCCAGCTAGTGTTTCCCAATCTGAGACACGTTGTGTCTGATATTAATCCCTTTTTGCTTGGTCCTGGATCTTTCACTAGAGGAGTTGCTGTTGCAGACTTCTTTGATTTCTTTCCCATTTTCTTTAGATTTCTGGTTTCAGAGGAATTCTGCACAAGCGATTGAAAAACCGTGATACAAAGAAATGTTGCTACAGACCAATATGATAATGAAAAAGAGTTACGTTGATTGGCAAGAATATAGTTAAAGATTACCGTGGATAAAATCTAAATAAAAGATCTACCCTTAACTGCTTCATTGAGTAGTCGTTTAACCTGTCAATCATGGTAAATGAGGTCTTAAATGCCCATCATGTCGCTTATATGCTGAATGATTGATTCAAGCATGCCTTAGATTTCTTTGATGGATCATCAGTGATAAATCGCAAATCAGCGATCAGGAATGTCAAAGGAAAGGCTTTAACACTTGCTTTAAATATCTCTGATCACCGAAAGGTGATACAATGCATGAAAACCATTTTAAACGTATTTTTAAGATGTGCGCCTAATTAATATATCGCAGTCGGGAGTGGGCTTGGGCTTTATTGTTTTGTCAATGTCATTTCGCCGATTGCTGATTGCGATATGCTTTATTGCATCGGAGGTTTTAATCATGCCTTTGTTCATGTGTTGGCTTATTGTTGACATTTCCAATTTTCCGATTGCGATATGCTTTATCGCATCGAAGGAATTAAGGGGCTCCATTTTATTGTGCTTAGCATTTGGCTTCTCCAATTTCCCGATTGCGATTGCCTTTTCGGATTGGAGAGAATGGTTGTGGTTCTTTGTGGCTTTGCGTATGTTTCCTTTGCTATTGTGATATGTGATCTTCCAATCGCTTTATCGCAATAACGAAGAGTTTTATAATATTTTTAAAGTCACACTTTTATTTTTATTCAAAAGGCTTTTAAAATGATTCATTTACCTTAAGCCTTTTAATAAGGGTTTTTCCTTATGATGGGTTAATACCAATTTTATTTATGAACACACAAATCTTATCTAATTTGATTTAAAGGGACCCATTTCTTATTTAAATTTTATGTAAAGATTTTTTAAGAAATGGGGGGTTGTTGTACAGCACAACACCCACACACCTTCTCAATTTAAAAAACCCAATACGAACCCAAGTCTACCACACCTTCAAGATATCCAAGATATATCTCCCTTGACCAAGGAATATTTCCCCATCTGTTTACCACACCTTGAGTCTTAGGAAATAGTGCATCAACCCCAAGTCCTTCATTTTAAAATTTGCTGCCAAGTCCCTCTTGTAGTATTCTATGAGCCCAATACAAACCCAATACACCTTCTCAATTTAAAAAAACCCTACTTTCACTAGATATTGTAGGTATCCATTTTTTCATTAACATTTTTTACACCCTTTGCATTTTTTCATGTACTTTGACCTCCATTTTTTATACCTGCCAAGCATAAAAACCTTTACCCCCTATTATTTGCTCAACATATTATGTCATTTTTTCCTGAATATATATCCCCCTATATGAATACACGTGGTATGGTATTTCTCCCCCAACGAAGCCCCTGTGGCAGAGGATTGGAAGGATGGCTTACAAATTAGAGTTTCCTCCATATTCACAGTACATCCATTCTTCCAAGTTTCCTGATTAAAAATGGTAATTGGTGACAAGATCCTAGTCGAAACTATTTTTCCAGAGATTAAAGAAGAAGAAAAAATCATACTAGAATAGAAAACAATATTTGCAACAAGGATTGGGAAGCTAAAAAATTGAGCAGTTTTTATGTATCTCATAAATTGGAAGTACTGCCAGTGGAAGAGGCGACATGGCAAGATGAGTTATCCATGTAGAAACATCCAAAGTTAGTCAAGTGTTGAGGAGAACACTTGTCTGAAGGGGGAGGGGTATGTTAAGCCCTATACAAGCCCCTTTTATAATCCTAAATCCATGTAGTATGCCTATATATTGAATTATCACATATTTATTTTTATATTATTACATAGGCCAGAACCTTTCATTATAATTGTATGCTTTGTCTTTTATATATACCAATGAGACTTAGTCTTATGATATATCATTTTTTCATATACATTGTATTCATTGTAAAATGAGGTTTACACCTTAAAGTGGATTGTAGTTTTTGGCTTCTCATCATTTTTTAGGTGCATGGTTCATAACATCTATTACCTTTTATTTGTGTCGACACAAGAGAAAGAAATAACCCCAAAACTAGAGTATTTTTGGGAATATTAAGAAGTGGTTTTATAAATTGTACAAAAGTCTTTGATGGGGTTCACTATTAACATGTGTGCGTAGAGTGGTTTGTTCTTTTAGGTGTAAAATATCTCATTAAGTCTATCTTAGGGAGATGAATCAATATCCACCTTAATTGTTGACTTAGTGTGAATATCCACCTTTGGATTATTACCTTTGGTAAATTAATGTGGGTATGATGTAATAAATAGTTTTTAAATTCATGGCTATTTATATTTCTATTTCAAATTATAGTCATTGATCTCACTGGATCACAACCCTCATATTAATATACCCCAAACTTTATATACTTCGCAAGTGTTTTGCACTTGGTTAAGCCACTAAGTTTTTGGATACAAATATTAGGCTCTTAGTCCCTCATAAATAAATTGGAAATTTAATTTAAAAAATAATTACAACAACTGAATCTAATTGGGGATAATGCTCACTTTTGCATTATTAAGGATCGTAAATCAATGTGTTTTTGTGTCTTAGGTTTGAACAAACTATGCCAATAAACTAAACTAATATACTTCATCGAACATTGTTGTGCATTCATCAAAATGAAATCGATAAAATGTTAAAAATTTCGCCAAATGTTCTAGTGATACTTACCATATGACTTCATTAATGAGTTAGTAATGGAAACACTACATTTGGGGTTAGTTTGGGCTAGTTTGGGTTAGAACCTACTAAACTACACGAGTGGACCAAACTAGTAAATCCTCAATTTGAGGGCCAAAAAAGTGATATAATGTTGAGGACCTAGGTCTTGGGATTTTTTTCTACTTAATAAAGGTCATTTATAGTAATATTTAAATACAAAAATTGAATAGCCTAAAGGACACAATACAAAATAAGGTATTTGAACTCTGATATTAAAATATTCCAAGAAATCTATTGAAATGCTAATCAACATATTAACCAAGTTTTTCTTCTCGAAACTCAATAGGAATATTACATAGTAGATTATCTTAATATAAATACAAAGAGATAAAAATAGTACCATATTAAAAACATAGAAATTATGCATCACAATAAAAACAAGAAACCAATTATGGTGTGCAAATATCATGGTTGGAGTTGGGGTTGCAATGGGAGTAGGAATTTCTTGTTGTCTTAGGAGTAAATATGGATTGGAGGCCATTTTTTGTTTGAAATCCTTAATATCATGGAGGTGCCTCTTGGAAAATTGTAAGATTCTCATGAACCAAATGTTGAATGTGAAAAGGGTCAAGGAGGATGCTTACCTCACATGGTTGAAATTACCAGAGGTGTCACTGGATGTCACCCTAGGCTTGTTGATAATGGTGCTATCTTTCATCTTCTGATGTATCCAACCTAGATCTACATCTCAAACCTAAAAATCTAGCATGTTCAATGGCATCCTTAGCGACATTAAATTATTCTTAACATTTCTTTAAGCAAGCATGGAGGGATTTAGTTTCCTTTGTTAGGAAAAAGGGACAATAGGCAAGATCCATGATAAGGGGGATAATAAATCCAACACATCCATTGGTATTTTTATAAAACCCATGGAGACAGATCCTAAAAGGATGAATAGGACACACAAGGTTGAGTGGGAAAGGAGGAATACTTAAGAAGTAGAAGGACGGAGGAACATGTCACCAACATTTCCTTCTAAAAGATGGATGTAAAGGGATGGGAGGAGCTTATTGGAGCATGGGACGTAATAAATCCTCTCCCTTATAAATTTAAAATGATGTTACCTATATGTGGAAAGGTTGACTGCCCCTTCAAGTCTAAAACGAAACCCCACCCAATTGCTACCTGCGTATGGTGGTTATGCATGTCAATCTATGTAATGTTGAAGAAAATCGTATGCATTAAAATGAAGCATTCCCTCTTCCATTGTGGAAACTTGATTAACCATTACAACTCTAATTGGATTTTTATCACGGGAATCATGGGAAACTGAGTCTTTTTTGAAATTCTTGGAAATAACCATGGTTCTCTAAAGAATACATAACATAGAATAAAAGAGGAGATTTATGTTTCCTTTCAACACTCTAATGACAACCATGGAGTTTCCTATCATGGTGGTTGTTGATAGGGCTCTAAAGGTGAGGATAGAAATACCTTGCTACTAATAAGAAATCTTCTTCAATGATTATGGTGGTGACTAGTCATGCAAAAGAGACAACTTGCTTTCTAATGAGGTCAATTATGACCAAAACTCCCCCTTGGGTCTCTTACCACCCTTAGATCACCTTTTATGGCTCCACTATAAAATGATAATAATGAGATCTTCCACTTAGCTAATTATCAAGCTCTCCTTTACCTAATTAGAGTTTCCAATTGTTGTTTCTCCAAGAATTGTGAGAGACAAAGGGAGGAACTTCTGGTGAGAGAAGGATGTTCTAGAACCATGTCCTCTCTTGATTTCTCCAGTTCTAGTTAAAGGATGCTTTCATACCATTTGAGATAATCATCTCCTCTTCTATCCTCCAGGTCGAGGACACAATCTCCATTGGGGACAAACCTTGTTCTCGAAAAATTGAAGCCATTTCTTCCATGGTAGGTTCATTAACGGTGTAATTTGGAAGTCCAACATTCGCTTCACACTATATTACGAACTTATAAATATCAAAAGGACTTAAGGAAGATCTTCATGTTAGGAGAAATTTAAGTAAAAACTATGTAATAAGGCGTAAATCTTGAAAATAACACCTTTTAAAGGGTGATGTGATCTTAAAGTGGTCAAAAGAAGGTCCACCTAAAAAACATCAATGTGAGAAAAATACAATTTATTTTTCTAATAGGCACTTTAGTAACACCATAGTATTGGAGAGATATTGTCACATAACATTAAATTAAAACATAAAAATAAAAATACATTAAAAAATGAAAAAAATAAAAGTAGGTTTTAGAGAAAACAAAATACAAGTTGGTTTTCCTTCCTTTCCATCCTCCAAAGAGGGTTTTCTCATCCACTCTTCTTGTTTATTTGTGAGCATTCCCCATCCTCCCTCTCGGAAACCTTGAGGATACACTCCAACTAAAATGAAGTCATTTTAGTGTGTCTGAACTTTTGCGTTAGGAGATATTATGGCTGATCACCTGCAATGATTTCCTCATATCTCTTTATGAGTAAAAAAAAAAAGGCAATCCACAGATCATCTTTGGCTTAACAACTAATAACATTAACATGACTAGGGCTTTATTAACCTAGGACTTTGTGGATGTGATTGGAATGGTTATAGAGCGGGTATAAATACACAAAGGGTTGCAGAAAGATTGAGATAAATCAAATCAAGAATATTATAAATTGTTGCGTGTCTTTCTACAAGCATAAACACATATTGTTGAAGAAGGCATATGAATTGCCTATGCTTTGCGCGGTTGAGGTGGAAATCATCATCTTTTCAAGATGCGAAAAATTGTGTTAGTTTTCTAATAACAAGTGTGGATATTGCTTACTCAAATTCCTTCCATTCCTTTCCATTATTCTCCTTCTGAATGTGCATATCAAATTATGGTAAATGTTATTAAAATAACTTTCTTAAAATATCTTATGAAGTGTGTATCAACATATAAAATATTCCATACATAATATGCTAAACATAACTTGCAACATTAGCTAGTAGGCTCTAAACTCATTTAATGGATTTTGATATATCCACGGCCAAAGTATTTGGACCCACTATCTGAAACAACGAAAAATGTAGAAATGTGCCACCCCGCTATTGTCTACAAAAAATCTGTGTATGAGCAAAAACACAACCAATATGCAAGAATATAGAATCAAATTTTACCATACATAACATACAAACATATAGGTCTATTTTATATTATGGTATTATAATTCTATAGATGTTTTTAAATCAACTTAGATCTATTTAATCATAGATTTATTTAGCACTGAGAGGGGCAAATCTCTTAGGGTGCAAACCTTCATTTAAATTTTGTAATCCAAAAAGAAGTTTGCACCTGGAAAGATTTGATATCTAGATACTTAATCAAGTTAAGACTAAAGATATAACAACTATACATAAATGTCATATATAACATACAACTAGTAAGCTAAAATGAAACTAAAATGAAAATCCCCTATATATAAAAGTGGAAAAACATATAAAAATAAAAGAAAAGCACAACAACGTTAAAAAGAAATAATAAATATATCTTTATTTTGTTATTTTAAATGTCAATAAATAATTCACATAAACTATTTTCTATGGTTATTGAATTTAGGCTTCTGTGATCCATATCAAGTTTTTGAGACATGAAATAATAAATATATCTTTATTTTGTTATTTTAAATGTCAATAAATAATTCACATAAACTATTTTCTATGGTTATTGAATTTAGGCTTCTGTGATCCATATCAAGTTTTTGAGACATGTTTTAGAACCGTGACGATGAATTTAAACATGTCTCAAAAAATATTTTATATTATATTTTAATAAAATAAACTATTAATACAATTTTCTACTTAATTTCTATTTTATACAATTTTCTACTTAATTTCTATTTTAACAAGTCAATGCTAAATTAAACAATACAAAATCATGGTAAAAAACTTATTAAATAACCTATAAAGTTTTTTTAATTAAGAAACAGGATAACAAATTATGCATGAGATAGTTACATATAGATTAAAGTTCCAAAAACCAAAATATAACTTCTTACAATGTAATAGACCTGAAGAAACCACGAATGATACCTGGCCTTTGTATGAAAAAAAAGATCATACATAAAGTAAAGGCATTGGCATTAAATGTGTCATAATATCTTTAAGTAAAATCAATTTTTATTTTTATTTTTAAATAATTTCAAATAAAAATTAAATCGGTAGAAAAATATTTTCAATTTTATTTTTCAAACCATTTAAAAGGGAAATGATGGCCGACTTTAAGATTGAATCCGGCTTTTCCAGCATTCAAATGACTCAAACAATATAAAGCGTTTCCATATAAATTGAGTTAAAAGCATGTTACCATTTACTATTTGAAAAATTGAATTCAAGCTTGCTGTACGCGGCATTCATTGATTTTCTTGAACGCATTTCAATAAATCCTTGGAGTTGTCGGGGCCAGAGCTTGCATCCAGCTGTTTGAGATATTCAATTGGATTTGAGAGTCTTCACTATCCGCCTACACCTTTAATTATCCTTTCTGCTGCTTTGAGACGTTCTCGGCGCCTTTAATTTACAGGAATCGGCTTTTTTTTTTTCCAAATGGTCAGTATTCTGCCTTTGCTTTAATTTTCCTTTAAATGCTTAAAGGTCCACTGTTTTGGTGAAACAAATTCGGTGTAGGTCTGTTTTTTGGAAGGTTTTCTCTCTTAATTCTGACAAATCTAGAATATTTGCAGGCGAGTGCATGTTCTGGGATGGCTGTCAGTGATGAATGCAAGTCTACATTCTTTGATCTGAAGAAGAAGAAGATATATCGTTTCATAATATTCAAGATCGACGAGAAAGAAAATGAGGTCACAGTAGATAAACTTGGTGGCCCTGGTGAAAATTATGATAGCTTTAGGGCTTCTCTTCCCGAGACACAGTGTAGATACGCGGTCTATGACTTCGATTTTGTCACCGAAGACGACTGTCAAAAGAGCAAGATATTCTTCATTTCCTGGTAAGTAAGCCAGCGTCATTAATTTATTTCCTCGTAATATAAGAAATTTGATTACGAAATGGTTATTTTAGCAATATTTTAGGGTGGTTTTCTTTGTACATGTTCTTTCAAATATATTACATGGATTTTGAAATGCGTAAACAAATTTACAGGTCCCCTGAGCCTTCAAGGGTGAGGAGCAAGATGGTGTATGCGAGCTCCAAGGACAAGTTTAGGAGCGAGTTGGATGGTGTGTACCGTGAAGTGCAGGCAACAGATCCCACTGAGTTGGGCATCGATGTTATAAGAGAGCGGGCAAGATGATATCTAATTATTGTTACATTATTATGCTTAACGTGGAAGAGGTTTCACTTATGATCTCTATTAGACTATTTTCAAGGATTTTAATTATGAACCTTAACAATGAAAATTCATAGCACAAATAGTTAAAAATCATGCATAAATATTGCAACTACATCAAAAAATTATGACAAACACAAACTCTACAATAAGACCTTCAAAGTTATGACCCAATCAAATGTTTAAAAAATAATTATTATTAAAATTAAACATTATAATTTGGATTAGTCATTGCTAAACTAATAACGGTCAATAGGAAAATCGACTGATAGCCAAGGTAGGAACTAATAATATTTGTGCTTTAATCGATAACAACACTAGTTAAATTTTGTATATTAGTTGTTATTTTTGGCATATATTAACTATTCAAAATGCCAAAAATACAAGATTTGTTTGTAAAGGAGGTCATAAATTTTGTATATTAGTTGCTATTTTTAGCATATACTCACTAGTCAAAATGCCAAAAATAGAAGTTTTATTTGTAAATGAGGTCTTAAAGGACCATCATATTTAGGCTTATGCTGGTATATGCTTGTACATGATATTTTGAAATATACATCTAATTCATATATTTTGAGTTTGGGTTTCAGAGTGAGATTATAGTGGGAAACTTCTCTTTTTATTCTTATAGCTATTATCTTAGTTAGAATCTTTTAAACACAATTACATTATTATTTTGAGTTTGGATTTTGAGAGAGAGATTATAGTGGGAAACTTTCTCCGTTTATTCTTATAGCTACTATTTTAGTTAGAATCTTTTAAACACAATTACATAAAGATATTGGTTTAAAGAATTTTGGAGCTAAGTGTGAAGGCACTTAACTGCTCATTTTTTCCCTCTTTTTTCTCTAGTGTTTTCCAACCACCATGGTCGGGAGTGGTAGTTAAAATAGCCATTTGATTCTCTTCCATGTTCATGGCGACTTGTTTATCTAAATCTGAACTTTTTGATGCATGGATTGTTTCAACGCTTCCCACCTCTTTTTAGGGGAATCTTCTCATTTTGTTGCATTTGAATTGTAGATTTTTTTTTCTTTATTAATGTTTGAGCTTTGAACCATAGTTCCCCCATCCTCAACTCCTCCTACTAATATTTCTAATGGATTCTGATCAACAATACTTGTAGAATTCTTTATATTTTCTTCATCCTCCATTTCAGAGAGATGTTGATCTGAGAAGTGATATCCTTTTGGCCTTTGGGGTTGTTTCTTTCTTCTTTTTGGCTCTTTCTCTTCACAAGGACACATTTTTTTATATGTTCTTTTTGAAGACAAATACAAATGACTTTAGATTTAGAAAATGCGAATCTTCATGCAGAAATCAATCGAGAGCCCAATTAATGAAATGGCAATACCTTTATGTGTTCGATAAACAACATACCCACAAGAATATCCAAGCAGGCTTGATAGCCACAGTTATCAACTATGTAAACCAATTTCAGACATAGCTAGAATTTTTAGAGAAAGTTTTAACAAGCCATAATATATTACAAGCAACAATCATTGCAACTAGCATTTCCCCCAACAGTACACAACGAAAGGCAGTTGAGCTTTCTTGAAATATTTGAAGAGTACAAAAAGTTCTTGTGTAAAATGTGCAAGAGTATATAACGGAAAAAACTGTCTTAGCATATAAAAATAGCTCTGTAATGGTCTATCTGAACCTCAGGAGGAGCAAGAGCAGGTGACTCCACAGAATGAAGGTTTGGATCCCTATAAAAATAACCCATTATAGAAGTAATGCAAATTTTTTAATATAACATTCATATTAGGGAGCATCAGAAACTAAATTAAAGGCTCACCCTGAGAGCTTTCGTGCCAAATACAGGAATGGCTTCTCAAAGTTGTAGTTACTTTTTGTAGATATCTCATAGTACTGAAGATTCTTCTTTCTATGAAAAGTAACTTGCTTAGCTTTCACTTGCCTATTCTTCACATCGACCTTGTTTCCACAAAGAACAATAGGAATGTTCTCACGCACCCTGAAATTCACAAAGATATTTAGCTAATCAGTTCAGGCAGTTGTGCCACCACATAATTAAGGAACCTTCATTTCTACTTAGAGATCCAACCCCTCCTGCAAAAGAGATACCTGTAAAGATCTCTGTGCCACGTTGCGACATTCTTGTAAGTCAATTGCGTAGTAACATCAAACATGATAACTTCACATTGCCCATGAATACTGCAACAAACAAAATCCCAATCAGTAAATAAAAAGAAACAAATAAATATAACTGGAAAAACACGGAACCCTCACCAATTCAATTAGGAAAATGCCAACAGAAACAGGAAAATCAAACCAGTATTGATCAAAACAACCAATAACAGAGTTTGTCTATAAATTCAAAATTAAACTAAATTAAAATTCAAATAAATATAAGTGGAAAAATACAGAACTATCACCAATTCAACGAGGAAAATTCCAAGAGAAGCAGGGAAAGCAAACCAGTATTGATCAAAATAACCAATAACACAGTCTATCTATAAATTCAAAATTAAATTAAATTAAAATTCAAAATAAAGAGACATAAACGAGTGAAACAAAGTGCTAATAAAAAGGAACCAAAAAAGGGCTCATAGTTGCTCCATTGTCATTGATATTGAGGTTAAAAGGTGTTGCTACTGAGCCCACACTACATACATATCAACACGGGAAAATAGAATTGATAAGTCAAAAGTTCTCTTGGGATCGATCCAAGTTTAAATCCATGTAGGACCTTTTTAAACAAAAAGTTGAAAAGTCACCCCAAAAGCTCAAATGTACAGTGCTCCAATCAACAGGTGTCTACTACACCTGCAGAGGATGACAAAAACCAGTACTTTCGTAAAGTCCCAAGAGACTTGATTTCAAGTGAAAATCAAAATCAATCTGGCAAAATACAGAAATGGGAAAATAATAAAACTAATTATTGACGTACCTTAGCCACATTTTGTCATTAAACCTTACTTGACTAAGCTATAAAGTTGGATCATCATTTCATCCTTGGCTTTGTCAACTTGACAAAGCACCATAGCCTGCAAATCATCAAATCATCAATTCAAGTATCATGGACTGAATAAATAGGAAAACACATAACTACGGTTCTTTTACAAAAACAAAGAAATGAAAACAGACACAGATGGAACCACATTAGAGCTATGCGGTACAAGTGTTTTTCTTGAAAATTTAGACATATAAAAAAAGGAAATATAGGAAGTTAACCAGAACATTGCTCAGTGTTCAAATCACCTCTGCAAGTTAAGAGACTTCGCGTCAGATAATATAAGAGTTGTTGGTAAATAACTATTGCATGAATAACCTATTAAATGGGGTAGACTCAAACCCCGAAGTCACTTAGGGTTTTCAGGGTTCTTCAGGGTTTTGAACCCTGAATGGACGCAAGCAACTTCCAAGGATGAGAACCTTAAACTTCCCACCTGTTTTGAAATAACTTACCGAGGGGTAAAAACCCTCTAGCGAATTTCCTGGAAACGACAATGGGAAGTGAAACTCAGAGCGGGATTGAAACCTGGAGAAATGAAAAGACCCTAAGCTTTGTTTGGGGTACAACTCCAACAATTCGTATACAAAAGCCAAACACGATTTTACAAGAAATTCTTTTAACAGACACTCAAAACTATTTATTGAACTATTGTACAAGCTAGTTCAAGGCCATATTCTGAGTCTGGAAACTTTGAATTTTCATTACAGAAAACAAAATTGAATAGTACTAGAACAGATAAACATATGAGAACTGTGTATCTGAAGCTCAGGAACCTTGCGAGAACTAAGCCCACTTCAAACCATAGGAACTCTAAAGAAACAGAGTAGAACTCTTTAACTAACAAAGGAAAAACTTCCTTAAGAGACCCTAACCCTTCGGTGCCAGTATGCTTTTAACAGAAAGGCCAAAAAAACTGTGATGGGCCGAGGCTAGATGGCAGGAAGGGGCCATAATTTTCCAACTAGAATGATTCTTACCCAGTCGTTGTCGAAACCTGACACTGGAGGAGCGCCTTCCCCACTGGTATAGGTGCAAGCCTCAGAACAGTAACCAGACACCCTACCAGGTTATAATCCCACATAAAAGAAGGAAACTGGCGAACAATAATGCAAATAATAGGGTTACTTGAAAATAGTCTTGACCACCTCTGGACCATGAGCTCAAACTGCAAAGACATCAATTCCATCGTGCCGAGTGTGTCTAGTTGCATAGGGGGCTAAGGTAAGGGCCACAACAGAGCAGGCTTCGTAGGGAAGCTAACAAAAGAATGAGGTCAATACCATTGCTTTCCGGAGAAGAGTAGAACCTCGGGGTAGTGCCACCGTAGGATCACGAGGAGTGTGCTACACCGTTGATGAGGCAGAGATTCCAAGAGAAGCAAACGGGACCAGACAGTCTGCTCAAGCCACGTACATGGTGAGAGCATAGGAGTTAATGGCAATCGTTGCGAGCATGGAAGGCCATGTGATGGAAACAACGTGAAACACCCTGGGGTGTTGTGCATCAAGCCGCGTGGAATGCCAACATTAAAAAAAACATAAACCATTGCAATTAATCCAGCCAGCTAAATAGCCAAGTCATCAAACATTAATTTGTTTAATAAGTGTGACGAGATGGTAGAAACAAAAACCATTAAAGTTGTAGCAGCGTCATACGTTGAAATAGGTGCCGATAATCAAGTTATGCATTGTACAGTAAATTTTTTTTATGTGATGGTGAAAATAGTAAATTAATATAGTAGAGACATAACACTAATGGTCTCACCACCCTTTATCAGAGACTCAAGTAGAATATGAGCCCCTTCATCACAGACTCAAGTAAAGAATGAGCCCCTTTACTTGAGTGCATGATGAGTGATGAGACCACTACTTGAAACCTAGAACATCAAGAACATTAGTAAACTTGGGCACAACATATATCCAAAAAATAGTCTCAAATTTAAGCTTCAAGAAAACTCACCGTGAGTTGTTGGCGCAATGTTGAAATAAGATAGTTTATGAAATCATCGGGAGTGTATTGCCAGGAATCAGCCTCCACAGGGAGCAAATAATTGTTGATGTAGTCGTTGCTTCCGATGGACATTAAATAGATGGATTCACTAAAGAATTTCTCCACTTTGGCATGCCCGATTTTCTTGGAAATGGACATCTTGGTCCCTTGAAACAACTCTATTTGGCTCCACAAACAGAATAGTTGAATCTACGTGAGCATACAGTCAATAGGTGAGAAAATGAAATTAACCAAAAAAAAACCATAGGAGTGAGTAATGTTGAGTAGTTATTACAAAAATATATCCTGTTTCGTTTAGAATGCCTCTTCCACCCGAAGCATAGTTGACACCTTGTATCAACACAGTGTTGTCATCAGTGGATGGATCTAGGATCGGCTCCGGGATTGGAAAACCTGTTTTCTCAGCTGCAATATTAGCAACACCTAATCAAATCAATACCTCCAAAATGCCCAATATACAAATAAATATTCACAAGGTGAAAAAAGTTGAATTGTGGAAGCTGGGGGATGTAAGAAATACCAACTATATCACAAATGGTTTGACCATTGGTGTATCTGCCGGTAGGCATTCCGTTACCATAACCAATGCCATACCATGGATAATTGGACTTGGCTAGACTCCATGGTAGGTGATTGTTGTTTCCAGCATCTGACAAAGAGTCCCCGAATATAAAGGATACAGGCTTTATCTCTCTTTTTGCTTCACCTATGATAGCGTTTAACGCCACCACCATCGTGATTTCCATGAAACATGTACTCACTACCTCAATCATAAGCCTCTCCATTGCTACCCTCATATACTCAAAATGCTCTGTTGCAATTTTTTTTGTGTTCGAATTACATGTCGCGATCCTCTCGTATTTATAATAAAAGGTGGTGATTTTAGTATTACTGTCCGATACATAGAGTCAAGTATGAATATGACAAGAAATAGACGAAAAGTGGAGGAAGTATTAGAATGAATAATCGTTAAGGTGTACTATTCAGAACAGCTTCCACATAACCACAGACTTTCATGCAGAGGGTCGTGGAGTAGTCTTCATGAACTGCTGA
The DNA here is from genome assembly GCA_031772625.1 of Pinus tabuliformis. Classification (NCBI taxonomy): domain Eukaryota; kingdom Viridiplantae; phylum Streptophyta; class Pinopsida; order Pinales; family Pinaceae; genus Pinus; species Pinus tabuliformis. Next base: position 820,176,461 of record CM062818.1, read on the forward strand.
TATTTTTTACATTGCGGGAAATCATCCCCGCCACCTTCCTTATTCCATGTCATATGAACATGAGGTATAATTGTGTTTGCCACCTCAGATTGCCAATCTTTACGTAATGATCCACTACCAAAGGCTTTCTCTGCCTCTATAACAGCCTGCACCAAGGCTGATGAAGCAGACACATCAGATGGGATTTCCATATGTACTACAGAGAGGGACAAAAAAAGTACTGGAGACAGCTCGTCGTAAAAAAGAATGACACACGTAGCTCAGAAAGTTAGGAGGATAATAAAAGCTACAGGAAATATAGAGGGATCAGATATACGGATAGATATGGAAATGGTAGTGAGAAAATCCTATCAGATTCGATTAAGTGGAAATTTTTGAAAGTTGAATATTTTTAGGGAAGTACGTACAAGTTTACGCACTGATGAGATATATATATGTGCGAGGGTATACAAACTGATAGAGCTAATTAAAAACTTAAAATTAGTTGATGAAAGAGATCATGTCATAGCCAAAATGACGGTTAAGAAATTCATCCGAAATGTGCCAACCCATGTGTCACGAGTACCAAAACATGAAAACTCGAGTCCATACCATTCCAGAGAATTCTAGAGCAAGGAATCGGAAAACCGAAACCTTACCGGAAATTAATTCCAAAAAAACTAGGAAACCTGTAAACCTAAGGACCCATCTAGAACCCTGAAGCTAAGAGTTGTCCAAGTGAAACAAAAATGGAAAAGCCTTAGACTGTAGCAGGAAATATGCTGAAAAAAATATCATAGTATCATGGAAATCAAGAACAATAAGGACAACAGCATATACAGCTATAGCATATACACTAGGAATTCCCTATTCTACAACGAGCATCAGTGCATGGCTGGGAAATAATGAAATGGTTTGTAAATATTGTGCATGGGAATTTCGAAACAAAGACTTCCTTAAATATCAGGTAAGAACTCTGCAATAGTAATTCTAACCGAGCAAAAAGCATTTCAGCTTTACCATATCAATTGCAAGGAGTAAGGAACCACTCAGACTGAAACTAAAAAACCACAGAGAGGATATGGAAAAAACTGAAATATAGTAGCACAACTCATCAGATACAGGAAGGAGAACTGATACCATACCTCTGTGCTCTGCGCGAGGCCTTCATTGCAAAAAAGAGAAGCCTGAACCATCAATACCACCCGCAAATCCAGACCCAACGAAGAATGCTCCTCTTCAACAGGAAATCTCAGAACCGAAATAAGACTGATACTCACTTAAACGGGGAAATAAGGTTATCAAATACCCATCCAAAGCAGAATTAAGATGACCAGAACCATACTTTCTCTTGATATACTCCAAAGAGTATGACAGAAAGAAAAGGTTCAATCCATGCTAAACATGGACGAGAAAAGAAACCCGCTCAGGATGATGAGAAGAGGATTAAAACTGGTAGGAATCTATAATCATGGAGACTCAAATCTATGGTCATGGATGTGGGTAAGGAAAAAGGTGAAAGTTCAATGAATGAAATGAAAATGCGAGAAAGTCCTACAATTGTCAGGCCATAACTAGTATGCGAGGCGCCAAAAAGGATCTAACCAATTTAGAATCATACCACGCGCCAGGAAAAACAGAAAGGGAAAGGCCATACGTGAGACTAAATTTGGCCACGCGCAGCTATAAGGATAAAAACTGAGATCCACTCGTCTAGACAGGAAACATTAATGGTAGACTAACTAGACCAAAATGATGTTATGAATCATGAAGACATCTTACCTGAAAAACAAAAGACACGCGTAGGGTAGCTGGATATAGGGAATGCCACGCGTAGAGACATGGGTCGTACCCATAAATCAATTGCAGAGAGATATTCCACATTCAAAGCCACGCGCCGAGAGATGGTTCAAGGCATAAGGCCTTGCACAGAGCAGTAGAGTTCTCATGTTGTGCTTCAACTTCCATTTTCACTCAAACAACTTTATCCATCACTGCGAGCCACTAAAATCCTACAATTGAAGTCATAGAATTAGACAATGCGAATCTTTATTACAATATCTCCCACTTCCAAAACTCACTCTGGTTAGTATTGGAGCTTTGTGAAACTTTCTTTAAATAGTCACAAATTAGCGCTCAGAAAAAGAAAACTAGGTTTCCTTAGAGAAATCTTGGAATAGGGCTCAATATTAATATAAAAATATCCTTGGACTACCAATGAAATTACCTCAAAAAATAGTGAAGATTCCTTGATTATGCCAGTGATTTCAGCCACAATAGAATATGAAATTATTCCATAGAGGTGATTCAAATTAGGCCTCAAAATAGGTTAAAAAACTCCACAAAAAACCTCAAGTATACTCCTCAGAAAATCCACAATAGCCTTAGATCAATCTTAATAGCTCACAATGAAATTCATCCTCATCCATAGGTGAATGCGACTATTCCTCACCTACTAGAATAGAGATAATTCTAGGATTGGATAAAATTTCAATGCACTCCAAGGAGATGTCAAGCTCAAATATAAAGTGGAGAAAGCTTCTAGAGGGGTGAACATCATCCTAACACATGGCACCGACATAGACAAAATGAAACTTGAATTTTTAAATTTTGGAGCCAAAAAAATCATCCTTAAAAGCTGACATGGGATTCAAAGTATTTAATCAATAATCCCTTTACAAAGTCTTTCTTTGTAAGTTAAAATTAACTAGGATGATCCTTAATAATCCCAATATTAATGTTAATCAACCATTTGAGAATAAGTTCCATTAATTCACCACAACATCAAGTTGCCTTCATCAACTCATTTTGGGGATATTTACCATACTTTTGAGGCACTAAATTTAATCAAGCATATCTCGTCAAAAATGAGGAGTTATGTGGCATTCCACCTACCATTGGAATCGAAACAATGAGGATAATCAAATGAAGATGGTCTTGGACCCAAAAACATTGATTCTTGCATGCAAATTCCTAACTGCAGAGTATCATGGCTACACTACAACGGCTTGCTTTCTTCTCTTCCTTTTAGGATTTCGTGACCATTGGGTATTCCTATCAATGAAATCCATAGACAGATAAGAGTGTTTCAAAAAATGAGGTTGGGTAAATGACAACAACATTCAACAATTGATTGTGTCAATTATTTGACTAAGCCATCTACATATGCTATAGTTCTAACTATATCCATCCATTTATGTTTAGACTGAGATAAGACAATAATATAATTGTGATCCCTCTTTTCTAAAACATTTATGTAACTTTTTTTGTAGGCTGGAAGTGATGGGGGATTTTAACTGTTGGCCTAACGCAAAGGGTGCCTTAATAGTGGACCCATTAACCATCAATCCAAAGCTGAGTGAGAAAAACGTTTCTATAACTTAATGTTGATAGATATTATTAATTTGTTGATTTTGTGTATAACCATATTTATTCTTAGATGTGCCTATAGATAACTTTTAAGGAAACCCATTAGATACCTTTAATGTTAATCAACCATTTGAGAATAAGTTCCATTAATTCACCACAACATCAAGTTGCCTTCATCAACTCATTTTGGGGATATTTACCATACTTTTGAGGCACTAAATTTGATCAAGCATATCTCGTCAAAAATGAGGAGTTATGTGGCATTCCACCTACCATTGGAATCGACAAAATGAGGAGAATCAAATGAAGATGGTCTTGGACCCAAAAACATTTATTCTTGCATCCAAATCTATCTCGATGGATAAAGCTCGTTTGCCCGACTTTTATCTTTTGGCCCTAGGATAGAGATACATTTTGATTGAATTAATAGAGATCTTTTTCAACCCTCTTTGCTAGGGGAAATCTAAGCCCTAATTCTCACAAGTCAAAGCCCTATGTCAAACACTATTCTGAGGCCTAGAGAAGCCTTTGCTAAGGATCTTTCACAAGAAATTAGGTGGCTATGTTTTGAGTCTCATTCAACCCTCTATGGAATTTAATATAAAGCTACTTCATTTCTTATAAATTTGTTCAGTGGCATCTTAATGAGTGTAGGAATTTGGTTGCATTTCAGACCTCCTAAGGCAGCTTGAGACTATGTTTCAAATATTTTTGGGAGGGTCTTTTACTTCACTAAATATTCCTCTTCTCACTAAAGTGGGGCATCCATGTGTTCTCTTATGTTGGATTGGATATTGGAGTGATATCACTTGAAAGGGTTGTTCAAAGTTCTTTCTGAGGTTGGATCGAGGCCTAATCAGAGGTGGGTCTAATGAGCATTTATTATAAAGGTCTTCCAAAGGGTTTCCTTAAAAGTTATCTATAGACTTTTTTAGTTGATGGAATTTTAACGAGTTGTCATTTAAAACTCCACAAATCTCCAGTTAGTATTGGAGCTTTTCACCTTATTACAATATGGCTCTCTAGAATTAGAATATGGGTCGATATTGAAGTCAAAATCCTCCCTTAACCCTTTAGCCAAAAATATGTCTCCTCAAGTATCTCCAATAATATCATATGAAGAGTCATAATATTTAACTTGGAATTATGGCCCACCATGATCATCTAATAATTAATTGAAATAGCAGTAGAGCCCAATTTAGGGATTGGGTGGATCATATGGTGGGACTATGCTAGTGGGAACCCTAAATAAATGACTTGAAACCCCCTTGATTTTCTACCTTGATGGCATTCATCTCCCAAATTTCTTGTTGGATACACAAGTCCTAAAAACATGACAAGGAAGATGAGAGGAAGTTGACAAGGACATTAGGTTGTCGTAGAACATCATAAAGTGCATCCACATGGATGAACATGGAATGGGAATTAAGGTCATAAAGCTGTAAAGGTCACAAAGGTGCATCAAAATATTTTTGGAGTGTCCCAAAGGTAAATATACAATTCTTGTCTCGTATAAAATAAAATATACATTTATTGTGGTGATAGTATCCACAAGATTCTTAGAACTAGTGGTATAGTGTTTGGAAATGAATGAATAAGCAAGAAAAGGGGGAAAGTATCTAACACCTGTACACTCAAGGCTAGCCTACAATTGATGTTACATTGCCTTGGAATCTCCACCATATTTGGGTAACTCGAATTCTCCATGCACTAGATATTTTGGGTTGATTGATCAATTAACTGGATGATCACTGAGTTTGACTAAAGTCCCACTGCACAATTGGCCTTCCACTAGTATGGGCTTTGAAATCTTCCATGATAAGTGCTTATTCTTGGGGCTTGGTTTTCAAGGAAACGTCCAATGTTCACCCTAGACTAACTATGATCATCAATAACCACTTGGTGAATGCTAGTAGTCAACCAGTAAACCAACCACACAAGAATTTGAAACCGAATAGGTCAAAATGAAAATTAAGTATGTTAATGCAAGAGTTCAATAAGAACTTGAATTTAGTTACTCGTGCCTACTAGGGAGATATTTCCATTAAAGGAAATCATAACACAAGAAACAACACAACAAAGTATAAGTGATCTGAATGATGATGTTACCAAATATGTAAATGAAGGACTCGGAAATTTATAGTGATCATGGGAATGATAGATCTCGAACAGAGCATGATGATGTTGTTGGGGAGGGATATATCATTATGGAGGGATGGATTTAGTTTCTAAAAGGGTCTCAACTCAATCTACATAGTTGGATGGATTGTTTATCTCAGATACATTGAGATTGGTTAAATTCAGCTTATCGGGTTCATGAGGGTAGGAGAGGGAGGCGAAATAGAGATGGGAAGCTTAACAGTGATCCAGAAGGAAAATATATGCCTGCATTTAAAGGTAGATGGAATGCTAGGGGGGTAATTTGATTCAAACAAAGGGTGAATTATGCTTCCTTGAATGGACATCATGAGACTGTGTTTAATATTCACCATTCTGAAGCTGCGAGAAGACTAGAGTGTAAGCGCAAGAGAGAAGCTAAACATATTGTGGGTTGTGAAGAGGGACAAGAAGGCCCTTTCTGGTTCTTCCTCTTTTATATTGGAGACACAAGATTTAAGAGTGTTTATAAGGTAGCAGTAAATATGAGATGGATTGTCAAGCATATGCTGGTAGGGGTGTTGTTGGACTGTCACAGTGGAAGAAATGATCTAATGGATAAAATGAATGTCTACTGAAAAAGAAAATTTCAATTTTGAGGTGCAACTTGGGAGGGGTAGCTGATGGTTCCCTATGCTAGGTCAAGTGCTTGCAATGGATTAAAGATCAACTTCTGCTGCAAAGTATCACGAGGAATATGATTATGCAATAACTGCACCTGAAGAATTCAAAGTCAAAGTCTAGGACTCATTATAAAGAAGTGGTTCAAACAATAACCACTAAGTTTTGAATGGGATCTAAAATTTGACTTTCTCAAAATTGAATGAAGTTGGAACCACTCTGAAACAACTTGAAACAATTAATGTTAATGTTAAAAATTTAAGTAAAAGCTGACATTATCCTTATCTTTCCTTTTCAAAAAGGAAAGATAAGGAGAATGTCAACTTTTACTTTAACTTTAAAAATTAAATATTACCATTAATTACTAGGGTTACGTTTTGTAGGGCCCTCGAGTTAATAATTTTTTTTTTCCTTTTCAGTATTTTTTATTAAAAAATTATTATTTGGTGGTCATTAGCTATGTTGCACTACATTATTCAGAATTGGTCAGCTTATTAGAGAACTAGTGAATTTGGTGTTTTAAGGTCAGTTCAATACAAGACCAACCTTAGCCAATCTGAACCACCAAAATAGACTAGTACAACTCTAGGCCAATGGGACCAACCAATTCCACTAGTTCTAGGCTAGTTCCAATAAGAGTTTTCCCTTCTCATCTTCCTCTGAAGTCGTTTTGTTGGATCCTTTCAGGAATGGTGATTTGGAAAGTGCCATAAACTGTCGAATTGTTGTGAGCACCTAAGATCATAAGTAGTTAAGCCTTGGCAAACAGAAATTTACAAGGACCTAGTACAGACATCCCAAAAGATATTTAGTGAGGATGTGCATGCAAGGAACTATTACAGACCTCCCAAGACACTTAGTGAGGACATGCATGACCAAAAAGCACAAAAAAAAATATCCACCCTCAAAGACCATGCCCAAAACATTGAATTGTGGTGCAAAACAAATTGCTAGTAGGCTATTAATGCTGCCAACAATAATTCGCTCTCTAATTTCACAAGAAGCTCCTAATCAAGCTACCTCATCCACTAGCGTTATAGCAAGTTCTTGCAACTGTGTGAGCTACAAGAAATTAAAACTACCTTCGAATCTCCACCAATTTTAGGGGACTTGACTTCTCTTCATGCCCCAACTATTTTGGGTTGATTGATCAGTTAACTAGATGATCACCGAGTTTGACTGAAGTCCCACTGCTTAAATGACCTTCCACTAGTTCCTCCAAAAGTTAGAACTAGTTTAACTGATAACAACCTGAGATAATTGACCTTTATTGCCACAAGTTAGCAATCGCATATGCAGAACTGAACTCTAACTCCTCCAACTCGAATTTATTGAGTAAACTAGGTGACACAAGCCACGTCACACAAGTTAACATCATCCAAGTTGTCTGTTGATGTGGAAATTTGAGTTTTTTCAATTTAATCAAGGAAAAATCAAATTGAGAATTTCTTGCTGCATTTTTCAACACATAGTTCATTGGAATGCATTACTTTCACTATGAACTTGGCACAATTCACATGTTAAGTTCATAAGGTTTTGGGCTGATGTGGTTCTATGTGTTGTGTATATAAATAATAGGTGTCCAACTCTTGCTATTAGAAACAAGACTCCCTATGAAATGTGGTATGGCCACATTCCTTCGGTGAGGCATCTCAAGGTTTTTGGTTCCTCATATTATGCCTTCATACCTAAGGAATAGATAAAAAAACTCAGTGCAAGGAGTCACAAATATATCTTCTTTGGGTACTCATACCTCCAAATCATACCATCTCTATGATGAAGTGAATAAGAAGTTTATAATATCTAGAGATGTGATCTTTCTTGAGTCTTCCAAGATTGACAATGTTGTTGAGTGGTAGCTTAATTGTTTGGATATATTCGAACATGCAAAGTATTTTCAAGAGTTTGATAGTGAGATTCCACATCTCCTTCTCTTAGCTATATAATTTCTATGAAGAGCCTTGAAGAAATCAGGTTGAAGGAAATTCCTTCACCTGCTTTGTCAGGAAAGAGCTAAGAGACTATTGGCAGCAGGTAGCCAAATCTGACAAGCGGTGAGGGTACATGCAAGATACAAAGCAAGGATTAATGCAGAGGAGTGTACTGACTACATACATATCATCAAACATCTTTCATCCCACTTAGGATGCCTTGCATTGTGCCTGGTTAGTCATAATATCATGTTGGTCACAACCTCAGTAGCTTAAATAAACAAGTGGTAATACTCTTCATCTTCTAAGCTATGTAATAAACAAGTGAAAGGGAGCAAGACACGTAGATCAAACACATGGAATGACTTTCAGTTCTTGCAACCATGAATTTCATTGAAGACGGAATGATACGACAATGATAAGAAAACTTTAAGCTACATTAAGAGACGTATTTCAAAAGATGTGCTTTGTTTTCCATACCTAGCCTCCAAAGGGTTATGCATCAGATGGAGTCTTCATGCAGTCCTAATATTCTATCATACCTTGGGTTTCTTGGTCTGCTCATTTTTCTCCTTAGCTCCTTGAGAGTCATCTATCATGTCATCTTTCTTCGTGGCCCTACTTGGGAGGAGGCCCTGGGAGGACACATCTATGCAATTTCAGGCTGCAAGGTAGACTGGGTAGTTAAGGGGCAAAACTGCACAGTTTTTGGAGACAGTGGGTTCCGGCTGAGGGAAGGACACTGGAGGAAACCACTACATATTTTTGAATGGTAAGGGAGGTTGGGATTTCTACGCATTGCATGGTTCGAATAAGCAACGGAAAAGCTTGAGGGTTACATATGTGAAGTGTGTATTTCAGGAAAGTTGGATGAGGCTAGGTTGCTAAGGAAACTCTGAAATTTAGCTAAGTGTGGGATCAGTGGAACTTATGTGAATAGTGATAAAACTTCACTATGATCACACACTTGAAAACTTATCGATACAACATAGACCATCCAGAACATATAACACATACTTCACTTAATGCAACAACCTTTGTGGCATCTTACGGCAAGTGCAGCTTCGATTATAGACTTTGGGAGGATAAAGGCAACACTTGTGTAAGAGTGTGTGAAATGAGTGTTAAACATGTCTCATTCTCATAAATATTTCCCCTTGAAGCAAAACAACCTCCCTTTGCGTGACAAGTGATTACCCCCATGCCCAAAGATGACACATTCTATGTAAAGATAAAAGCATAAACGACTCTTAAGATTGAAAAGGGGAGCATGAGATCATCAACTTACCAATAAGTGACTAAGGAACGATTGATCACAATATCCATAGTAGGCTCTGAAATTTAAGTGCAGGCAAAAATTTTGGAGGGTGTTGCAGCCTCTACAACAGAGCCTTCACCTTCTTGCTAGCTTCGTTTTCAACTAGTGTCTTGAATTCTATGAACTCAGAGAATGTCTCATCTTTATTCCACGTGAAGAAGATCCAACACTTCCGTGAGAAGTCATCAATAAAAGTGACAAAATATTTGTGTCTGACAATGTAGGTTGTCGAGAAAGGTCCATAGACATCATAGTGGATCCTTTCTAGGACTGCATGTGCTTTGTTGTCCTAATCATGGAATGTGGATTTTATGTACTTTTGTAATGTACATCCTTTGCATATATACTATTGCCTAAGTGATCCTTTAGAGAGGTGAGTGGTTATTTGTTCTATAATATTCTAGGTACCATGATACAAATGACCAAGTATTTTGTGCCAAAGTTCATCGACATCGCGACCTTCACTTTCTCCGCCTTAGTGCTTAATGTAGCACATTCTTCCAGATCTAGCTTATACAGGTTCTTCACACGAACCCCGATCTTCTTCACCTGCCCCGTGGCTATGTGTCTCAGGAATGCTTTTCCTTTGTTGAATATCACTTCACAACCATGGTAAACCAACCACTCAGTGAATGCCAGTAGACAGACACCTAATCCTTTACCTTTACCTTTTTTTACTATCGCCTCATAATTGCTGGTTTTGAAGGGCATCTTTGATGTAACGTCAAAGACCTTCCGCCATAATAACAAAAGAAAGGGTGAGAGAGGGTCCGCTTGTAGAATACCTCTGGACGGGTGGAAGGGGGTGGAGGGGGTCCCGTTGACAAGAATTGAGAAAAAGGTAGAAGTGATGAGACTCATAATCCATCTTACCCAAGGGGGGTAAATCCAAAGGCTAGCAGTATTTTTTGAATATATTTCCAGCTTAAAGTATCGAAAGCTTTTGAGAGGTCGATTTTTAGGAGCATACCTGCCTTTTTGGTTTGCTTTAGGGAGTGAATGATTTCATGAGTGAGAATTATGCCATCGGTGATCTACCTTCCTTCCACGTAACCTGATTGCTCTGGTGATATAAGAAGAGGAAGCAGGGGCTTGAGGCGTGTGGCGATCACTTTGGAGACAATTTTATACAATACATTGCATAGTGCAATAGGTCAGAATTTGTCCGGAGTCTGGCTGTTCTCCTCCTTAGGGATGAGGGTGATGAAGGTGGCATTCAAGGATGGAAGCATCCATCTGTTAACTCTGGACTCCTCGACTACTTGCTAGACTTCCTCCTTGATTAGATCCCAGAAGTTGTGAAAGAAGTCCGAAGTGAAGCCGTCTGGTCTGGGTGCTTTCCCAACCTTGAGTTGTCGCATAGCTGTCTCCACTTCCTGTAAAGAAATAGGCTTGAGGAGTATTTGATTATGTTCCTCAGTTAGGATCTTAGGAATAATCTTGATGATCTTCTCTATAGCTGGTAGCCAATTAGTCTCTGTTTCCTAATGCGCCCTCCGAAAGTGGGTGAGGAGTTCCTATTATATATCTTCATGCTTCTCTAGATGTTCCCCTTGTCGATTTTGGAGGAGAGTAATGCTGTTGTGCATTCTCCGTTGGATACTGGTATGGTGGAAGAACTTTGTATTGTGTTCGCCCTCTTTAAGCCATCAGATCCTCGATTTTTGTCTCCAAAGAATCTCTGCCTGTCTTGCTCTTTCTGAGATCTGTGTTTGTAGTTGACATTCTTGTTCTGCTATGGTTTCGGATCTGCCTTCAGCTATGATTCTCTGTTGTAATTTTTTCATTTCTTGTTCAAGAGTGTTTGCGCCTCAAAGATATTGCCAAAGGTAAAGCGATTCCATTGTTTTATTTTTTCCTTGATATGTTTTAGCTTTTGTTGGAGCTTGTACATTTTTTTTTTGACAAATTTGGTTGCTATTATAAATCTGAAAAAAGGAGGGAGACTGAGCTCCTAAAATACATGCTGAGGTGCCAAGAAGAGCTAGGGAAGAAAGAGTTACAATTTAAACAAAATTCCTCCTTAATCCTGCCTTTTGGGCTTCTAAAAACCAAAGACCAAAGGTAAATCCTAACAAACTGCAGTAGTAAATAACAGCATTTACAAAGCATATCAATCTATATTATTGTGGCTGATGTGTCGAGCAGTGGACTCTTCAGGTTTGTCGTCGGTGCCGACTTGCTTCAAGCTTGACGAACTTGTTGGAGCTGCGTTTTTCTTTTCTACTGTTCCTTTTCTGTTGTTCCGTTTTTTCTGCTGTACCCTTTCTGTTGTTCCTTTTCTGCTCTATTTTCTGCTGTTCCTTTTCTGTTGTTCCTTTTTTGCTGTATTTTCTACTATTCAATTTTTTCTGTTTTTCCTTTTCTGTTATTCCTTCGGGAAAACAGAACAGCAGAAACCAAAGGCATATCGGATGAGATGAGATGTTTTTCAAATCCAGAAGGTCTCTTCATTATGGTATATGCTGAAATGATTCCATGCCATTGCAGATAAGGCAGCCCAGTGATCTGGCACAAGCTTTGTTGGCTTGACTGTCCGCAATTTTATTGAGCGATCGCAAAACATGATAGTAGCACACATCTTTCATGGTGTGTCCTAAAATTTGGCACCGTCTAATAATCTGCTGAAGGAGAGCATTGGGCAGATCCCTATTCTGAACCATTGCACTAACGACTATCGCTGAGTCTCCCAATATTGTGACTGTGTCTATACCAAGCTTCCCAAGTTGGATAAGACCTTGGTAAAGGGCCAGGGCTTCTGCTATGTTATTGGAAGTGTGGCCAAGACCCCACTCGTATCAGAGTATGTTATCCCCATTAGCATTAAAAATAACTCCTCCCGCCCCTGCTACCCTGGGATTCGACTTTGAGGCCCCATCGAAACAGAGATAATGCCTATTGCTATTTTTAAGCCAACCTGCAAATTCTTCCTCTTTTAGCCTGATCTTCTAGTTAGGGGAAACATTGTTGTTTCTATTGCTAGCAGCGTTGCCCTTCTGATTGCTGGTGTTTTGGTCTAACAAGTGTCTAATGAAATTGCGTTCTTCTATGCTGAATTCATTGACATTTATACTTCTTGGATTCTTAACTGAGATGATATCAAGGGCAAGACTCCTTGCCTTGGTGCAAAGGCTTCTAATAGTCGAGTCCTTATCCTTAAAAACCTTCTGATTTCGTGCTAGCAAAATATTCCATAGCATATTGTGGGGAAGAATGTCCCAGACTCTCTTCACTGTGTTATTTTTCCTATGCTGCCAGGGGTATTTTTTTTCCATTTGTAAAGAATTTCTCCTATGGTGTTTTGGGTGTTCCATGGGATTTGATTGTTATGAGACAAGTTCCTCCAACAGTCGATGGCAAAAGGGCATTCAATAAAGAGATGATGCATTGATTCTTCAACAGCTAAGTAGTTAGGACAACGAGAGGGGCCATTAATTCCCCTCTTTTGAAAATTTTCGGCCGTGAGGATTTTCCCTTTGAGCAGGGTCTAGAGAAAAACTTGATTTTTGGAATTGCCTCGGATTTCCAAACCACCTTCCAGTGGTGCCAACTTGGCATGGGGTAGCTGATGTTGCAAATATAATGGTGAGCATCTTGGATGGTGCAAGAGGATTCAGATGGGTCCCAACAAAACCCATCAAGATCGTTCTTTTTTACAGGGGCTATACTGTGCAAAAGGGATTGAAGGACAGAAAGACTAGTGTTGAGACTATTGGGTATGGCTGGGAAGGCCCAACCTGACCAAAGAAGGGTGTGAGGATCCCATTGGGAGATCTGGTCCAGGTAATGAATGCTTGTTCTTTCAAAAAAGGAAAGGATAGGGTGGACTCTGCCATGTCTGTTTATTGGCTGCTGACCCATGATTCTGTCTGCTCCAATATTGATGCTTGCACCTCCCTTGGGGATTTTTGAAGTATTTTGAGAAATTAGTGGAATTTCTCTCTTGCATAATCGCCAAATTTTGGAGGATTCTCTATTGGGAATATCTCGATCAAGAAGCTTCTATCTAGGAAAATTGAGGTATTTAATTTCCAGAACTTTTTTCCACCATGTTGGGAGTCCAGTAATGAGTCTCCAGCCAATTTTGCCTCCAAAGGCTAAATTGAGAAATTTAGGAGATCTAATTCCAATACCTCCTCAGTCTTGGGGCTGGATCACTTGCTTCCAATTAATCAAGTTGAATTTATTTTTATCATTCCCCCCCCCCCCCCCCCCCTACCATAGGAATTGGCAAAGGACAATTTCCATTTTGTTGTGGAAGGAGGCTAGAGCTTGAAGAAGAGAAAAATGATATAGGGGGAGAGAAGATATACCTGACTTAAGAAGAGTGAGGTGAATAGCTGGGTTGAGCCAAATAGATCCCCATTGCTGCACTTTTCTTTTCATTTTGTCGACTACTGTGTCCCAAACTTCTGCTCTCAAAGGTCCAACACTTACAGGCATGCCTAAGGAAGAGAAGTGAGTCCAATCATACTTGCATGTGACTCCAAAGATGATGGCAATATTGTGAAGCACCTGTACTGTTGTGTTCCAGCCATATATGCAGCTTTTCAAATTATTTACCATTCCGCCAGAGTAGCTCATGTATTTGTCAAGGAGAGATTTGAAGCGCTTGGCTATTGTGGTGGAGGCCCCTCTAATCACCATGGTGTCATCGGTAAATTATGAATGATTTATGTTCTTAACCCCGTCCCCAAATTTTATTCCTGTGATTAAGCCAACCCTCCGGTTGAAGTCCAACGCTATGCTGAAGGATTCAGCCATTAGAATGAAGAGATAAGGTGAGAGGGGGAAACCTTGTTGGAGGCCTCTGGAGGATTGGAAAGCTTCTTCGGGTCTACCATTTACAAGAGGGGAGATCCATGGCCCCGAAATGCAGGCTCAAATGAGGTTGAGAAACCGGTCATCAAATCCCATCTTCTTCAAAGCTACCAAGAGGAAGGAGTGTCTCACTCTATCAAATGCATTGGCCAGATCAAGCTTGAGGATAAACCCTTTCTCATTTCTGGTTTGACTCGAATGGATGGCTTCTTGCACAAGTAAAATGGAATCAGTTATTTGTCTGTTGGCTAAGAATCCCCCTTGATTTTCGGAAATGAGAGAAGGGAGCAAAGGCTTTAGGCGTGTAGTAATGATTTTTGTCAAGATTTTATAGGAGGAGTTACAGAGTGATATGGGCCTGAAACAAGAAAAGGAAGATGGCCTATTTTCTTTGGGGATGAGTGCTAGATGAGTAGCATTGGTATATCCTCCTATTTTTCCTTTTCGTTGGATCCAATTGAGCATTTTTGTCAAGTCCTTTTTAATAATTCCCCAGAATGATCGATAAAAGCAGATGGGAAAGCCATCTGGTCCCGGGGATTTATCAGGTTGAAGAGTCCAGATTGATCTCTTGATTTCCTCCTCATCTATCTCCTTGCTTAAAATTTCATTCATTTCCCTGCTTATCCCTATTGGGAGATGCTGCAATAAATCTGTATAATCCTTTGCTTCCTTTGTTTCAGTTAGCAGGTCCCGATAGTGATCTGTAATAGCTCTTCGAATGGCTTCTTGAGTGCTTTGTCTATCACCTTCTGCATCTAGGATGGAGCTAAAATTATTCCTTATCTTTCTGGCTGTCGTTTGCTTGTGAAAAAAAACAGAGTTCTTGTCACCCCTTTGTAACCATAATTGTCTCGATTTGAGCCTCCATTTTGTTTCCTCTTCTCTGTTAACTCGGTATAGATGTAAGCAGATTTCATTCTCCTATTGTTTGTTCTTTTGGGAAAGGCCATTATCCTCTATTGCTCTTTGGATACTCTCCAGATTTTTCTTAATTTCTTTTTTTACCTTCTCTAGTTCTTAATACTTTGTTTTAGCCAATTCCTTGATGGCTTGTTTTGTTTTCCGTAGTTTTGTTTCCCAAATGAAACCGGGAGAGCCTTCCGCATGTTGGATCCAAGATCTGTAAAAAATTCCTGCAATTGCTGGTATATCATTTTAGAGAGAATTGTATCTGAATGGAATGGGCCCGAGTGGCCTATGATTTTCCAGCGTTAGAGTTACTGGGAAGTGGTCGGAGGCAGAGCACGTTAGAATGTTAGCATATCCGATGGAGAAAGTAGAGAGAAGTGTAATATTGATGAGAATTCTATCCAACCGCTCCATGATGTTACGAGCACCCATCCTGTGGTTGTTCCAAGTGTATCTACAATTTTTTGGAGGGACATCCATAAGATCATGCTCCTGCATGATATTTTCCAACTGTATTCTATATGGATCAGGCGTAAAACTGCCTCCCCTTTTCTCATTGGTGTGGAGGATTAAATTAAAGTCACCTCCTAGAATAATGTTAGTGTTCTCTTCTACATCCAGACTGCCTTTTAGATCATGGCAACAACTATCCTTATCTCTGCAGTGATTTGGCACATAGATGTTGTAGATGATAATGGCTCGCTGATCTGCTTTATTTTCCAGAGTTGTTTTGATCCAGTGTTGATTTATTGTTTCCGAAATACAGTTCCATATACCTTGATTCCAAATTGTTGCTATTCCTCCTGAGGCTCCTCTTGCTTCACTAATGCTTCCTCTATACTATCTCTGCTGCTTAATGACTTTATTCATTTCCTTGTGGTTTTGTTTTGTTTCTTGTAACAATAATTCTTGGCTTCTCAGAAATGATAAGATCCCTTAGGGTTGCTACCATAGAGGGGTGCCCAAGTCCCCTGATGTTCCAAGATAATAATTTCATCATTGGATATGCAGTATGCGGGGAGGTGCTCGCCCCCCTTGGTCCTTGTTGATTGCTTTTCTGTCATGCTGCCCCAGGATATAAGTTTCTATGGGTGTCTGCGTTCCCATTTCTATGTCCTTTTGCGCATTCTCATCCCTATGTTGCTTAGCAGATTTCCTGCCTGGGCCAGGTTTCTTGGAGGGTTCACTAGAACCCGCGTGATCTTTAGATGAGCTTCTGGTGATTCTGTTGAGGGGAGGATTAAGAAGAGGCTGAGAGGAAATAGTAAGAGGCAATGAGGATTCGATAGTGTCTTGACATTGGCTTTCAGGGAGAGGGGGCTCATAGGGATCAGGAGGAGAGTGGGGGAATGAGGGGTCTTCTTCCTCCAAAGATTCGAAGGGGTTTGATGTAGAGGGTAATGGCTGAGTCAAGATGGGAGGGGGGAGAAGGATGCAGCTTAGATTTCTGGGGGAGGCTTTGGTTTTGGGCCAGACTGTTTAGGGTTTACTTTCTTTTTTTTGACTTGTTCCCATGTGTCTTCACTGGCTTCAACATTTTCATTCATTTCATTTTCTTTTAGTTTACTACACCTATTCGCAAAATGACCATATTCATGGAATACCTTACATTTGAACGGGATTTATTCGTAGTCTAGCTGCTGAATATGGGTCCATTGGTCCACATTGATCTTGATTGCTTCCGGAAGGCCCTTTCCTAAGTCGACTTCAACACAGATCCTTGCACATGCGTGCATGTTTTCCTTTGGTTCGAATCTATCGATGTATTTTCCGACAGCATTCCCAATGGCTTTGACCGATTCATCTCCCCAGCAATGAAAAGGGAGATGGGGCAAGCAAACCCAAACCGGGACTGCATTAGGTATATCCATTTCTGGGTCGAAGTCAGGGGACCATCTGTTCAAATAGAGACCTCTTGAATCCATGAAGTAGGGACCATTTCTGAAGATGAGATTCTGGTCTTCTTTGGTTTCAAAGAGGAATGTGTAGTAACCCCTTCCACAGAATCTTATTGCGATTTTTCCATGGATGTTCGTGTTCCAGTTGCACTCCACCCATTTCTATACAGCTCTGGGAGAGGGCCACAGGCCAGTAAATTGTCCAACCAGACCTCTCTCTACTAGAGAGATCGCTGCCTTCCTTAGGAGACTAGGGGGAAGGGAGATTTCTGGGATGTCAGCCAGTTTCTTGACAAACTTTGAAGCTGTGGGTTTGTTTTAGATGGTGGCATTTTTAGAAATGAGAGAGGCGAAGATCTCATCCTGGTCTTCATTCTCTTGCATCTGGGAGGGGTCGATCCCAGCCATGGAAAGGCCAGAAGGGAGCCAGTCGCAGCATTGGCCAGAGGAGGGTAGAGCCCGACTGCGGGGGTGTTGAGGAGGAAGACTGGAGGCCCAGCAGTAGGGGCTGCCAGGTAGGAGGCCTGCGGAGGGCCGCAGGAGACAAGGTTGCAGGGGCGCGAGAGCTCCAGTTCAAAATCTCGCGCGCGATCAAAAGGTCAACATTGGAGCTTGTACATTTTTGTGCCTTCTGGTGGTGTGAAATTTCTCCATGTCTCTGTTATCAAGTTATGAAAATCGGGGTGATTCAGCCAAAAGCCTTCAAAGTGAAAAGGCCTACGAACATTGTCTCCCAGTCTTTGCTAGTGAAGCCTAATAGGCCAATGATCCGAGCCAGAGAGTGGCAATATAGAGGCCAAGAGATCCCTGCCAAGATGTATTGCATTATCAGAGATCAAGAATCTGTCTAACCGAGATGCAATTTGGTGGGCATCTGCACGCTTGTTTTTCCAAGTATAAACGCCATTGTTGAATTCCATATCTATAAGCCTATTGTTATGAGTGTATTTTTTGAAGTGCGTGCTTTCACAGTCCAGCTTGATCCATCCTCCTCTTTTTTCCTCCAATCTTGTAATCATGTTGAAGTCCCCTCCTGTGATCCAAAGTGAGTGGGATCTTTCTGAGTTGATCTGAGTTAGGGTGTTGAGTGTGTCTACTTTGTTTGTTGCCTCTTGGGGGAAGTAGACATTAGTTAAGTGTCCATGAACATTTGTCACTGTTAAATGAAACTTGGCATGAATAAAGTGCTTACTGGCATGTATGTTGGTAAGTGTTATAGCTCTATCATCCCAAACGATGGCTAGCCCTCCTGAGGCTCCCATGGTTTCCACCGCCACTTCTTTGCTTCTTGGCCACACTTTGGCAAGGATCTGATCCAACGTTGTGGAATTACACTTGGTCTCTTGCAAGAAGAGAATTTGAGGCTTTTCCTGTTGTAGCATGTTCTTTATTAATCATCCCTTCCCCGGGCTATTGAGCCCTCTGATGTTCCATGAGATGAGCTTCATGATTCACGATTGGGAAGGGGATTATAGTATTTGGTGAGCTTGGAGTATCTTCCAGATTCCACCAGCATCTCCCCTATGCGGATGGTTCTCTGAAGATCGGTTTTCCATCCTCGTTTCTTGTTGTCTTTGAAGATATTTCTTCCATCCCACTGACTACCAGTTTGGATGCCTAATGATCTTTGCTTCTGTTCTCTTGAGAGAATTACTTCTAAGTTCTCTAGCTGTCGCTCAGGAATTTTGTCATATTCCTTTTTCTTACAAGCCTGTTCAAGTCCCAGTATATCTAGATCTCCGATGTCGAAGCTCTCTAATTCCTCTTCCATGTGCTGTACTATTTCCTGCTCTGCCTCTGTATCATCTATAATCGTGAGCTACATTTGAGTGCTATCTACCTCCATACCTTGAGCAGTCCTTTTCTGCATGTGACTGGGAGAGGGCATTTTAGTGTCCACGGGTTGCTTAGAAGTGAGGGCTTTCTTTGAGCTTGATGGAGTAGAATGGGCAGAAGTCTTAGGAATGGCTTTAGGTTGTTTCTGATTATCTAAAATATGAACCTCCGGCTGGAGCAGGATTTCAAAGCTGTTGCTTGTTGAAGGCAAGGAGGCGCTAGTGACAGGGTCTTTGACTGAGGTAGAGGGATTTTTATGGGTCTTTTTGCGATTGGGAACTTTTGTGAACCCATCCGAGTCGAATTTGTCCATTGAAGGGGTGGTCGTGGATTTCATATTGGAGGGACAATCTCGGAATAAATGGCCCAGGGCATGGCATTTTTTACAGTGGAATGGTACATGCTCGTAATCTATTGTTTGTAACCATTCATAATCATCATGGTAGAGGCTTACCGCGTCCGGGAGAGCTTTGTTGAGGTGCATGTATACACAGATCCACGCATAGGAGGTGTATCCCTTTAGCTTTGTCTCCTCTTCCACTTTGATGAATTCACCTAAAACATTCCCAATGTCTTGCAAAAAGTCTTCGTCCCAATACTTCAGAGGGAGAGAATAAAGGTGCAACCACACTGAGGCCTAGCTCAGGTCTTCTTTGTCTGGGTTAAAGCGCTCGATCAATCCTCTTAGGTCTAGCCCTACTGCGTTGAAGAAATATGGTCCTCCATCCAATACCATGTTTCGGTCCTCCAGACAATTGAAAATGGCAGTAAAGAATCCCTTCCGCCCTAACTACAGTGTTATATGCCCTTTTGGCTTCCATTTGGCTACGATCCAGCCGTGCAAAGCTTTCTCTGTTGGCAAAAGGCCTATCAACTTTCATATCAAAGCATGATCCCTCATAAACTGGATCTGAGTGTTGATGCAGTGATTTGGGAGCTCGATTTTGGGTCTATCAACTGCTACTGGTTTGCAGGTGTTTGACGTCACTCGTGGTTCTTCATTTGTGTTGTTATTCATTGGTGTATTTTCATTCTCTGTTGTTGTATCTTCTGGATGGTCCATCCTGACATTTTCAGTCTGTCGCAGGCCGTTTTCCGTATCAGCGGGGGGAGGCATCATGTCCTCCCCCTGAGGGGATTCCATTGCATGATAGCTATTCCTTATTGTGCTATAGCTGCCTTATGGCTGAAGGTTAATGGTAGAACGACGCAGTCTGTGAAGGTCTGCCAGTTGCAGAGCAACGTCAAACCCTAAGCGCTCCGCTCTCCATTTTCTTTTTTTTGACATAAACGGTTAGTTTTTATTTAAAATTCAGCAAATCAACTGCCGAGGACTTTAACACTGAAACCCCATATTTCCTTGTTACAGTCGGCGGGGAAAGAAGATTTTGCTTTTGAATAGTCCACCGAATGAGTTACATTGTGAATGCAGATAGAGGCTTGAAAAAGAACTTGATTTGGTTTCAGAATGGTGCCTTGAAATTCCGCTGCTTTTGCTTTCTGTGATGTAGCTCTGCTTCCTAGCTTGCAGAGAGGAGATCCAACGCGCTGGAGTGCCAGATCATCCCAAGAATCACTGTGTTTTCTTTTTGAAATGTCTGGAAGAGTGTTATATATTGTTCAAGAATGCCAAGACCAGTAAATTGGCCTTGAAGAGGCCCTCGTGAACTCCCCAACACCTACCCCGAGGAAGCAGTGAGTTCTAACGATGAAGAGAGATCGAAAATGCCACGGTTGCGTTCTGAATTTTCCCTTGTGGATGAGTTCGCGTTTCCTAACAGCATCTAGCTCAAAATGGTTTGGTCCCGAAGTCTGGAGAATCTGAATCAACGAAATGCTCAAAGGAACAGAGGCCCAGACAACTCCAAAATTAAGGAATGTTGCAGTCCGATTAAACATCATTTACTAACAAAGATCTCCTGCTCCTGAGAGAGCCTAGGTTGGCTGCCAAGTCCGCCTGTTAGTTTAACTTCCTCAGAACATGATAGAAGGAGATTTTGTGGAACTTGGGCAATAGTAGTCTGATTTTTTTGAGTATGGGGGCTAACTGCACCTGAGAAGGGATCTTTTGAGAGTTCATAGCCTGTATAATTAGTCTAGAGTCTCCAAAGACTGAGATGGAGAGAGATTCCTCTTGATATCCAGATTTAGACCCTACCATAGAGCAAGAGCCTCTGCTTTGTTGTTTGTTTCATGCCCCTAACCCCAAGCAAAGCACAACTCAGCTGAGCCACCTGGGCTTAAGATAACTCCCCCGCCACCCACCTTTCCTGGGTTACCTTTAGAGGCCCCATCGAAGAATAGGCAGTGATCATCCAAAGCAGATGTCCATTTGATGAATTCCTGTTCTTCCAAACGAATTTCCCAATGAGAAGGGGCTTTAGCAGGAGGAATGGATCTATTCCAATGATTTGGAACAAGCTCTTTTAACCATTGATCTTTCTCGCTGTCCAAAATCATGCCATTTCTTATGGTGGGTTTGGTTTCTAAGGCCTCCCCCAACAGAGCTTTGATCTTAGTGATAATTCTGACCGAGTTACAACTCTCCTCCATAAATATTCTATTGCTCCTCTCCAACCACAGTTTCCAGCATGTGAATTTGGGGATCCACATCTAGCCAGCCTTGAGAAGGATTTTTTTGAGAGACAGAACAGGGATAACTTGGCCCAGTTTCTTAGTAGGTCCTGAATATTTCCTGGAAGCTCTATTTTTTCAGGTCCTAACATCAGGACACCCTTCCAAACTTCTTGAGCAAAGGGGCACAATAAGAACAGGTGGTTAGCCATTTCTTCATCCGATGCACAAAAAGGGCACCTGGAGGGACCTTCCATTCCATGCTTCCTCAGGTTATCTCTAATGAGGATAATTTTATGCACCAGAGTCCAGTAAAAGAAGTCAATTTTGGGGAGAGCAGGGAAAGACCAGATAAATTTCCATTTTTTTGGCTCTGGGGGGACACTAGGGACAACCATCATACTTTTCTAACCTTTTGTTGCTGAGTAAGAGCTTGAAAGAGAACCCCACCCTCTTTGTCCTTAGAAGAAGCCTTTAAGGGAGATTTTCCTTGGAGAAAATCCAACAATAAATTGGCTTCACCATCCAGCCAATGAGGTACCTCCCCCAAATTCCAACCATCCCATAGACTTTCTACATCATTTGTCCAATTGGAGATGTCCCAAAGGGTTTCCAGATTGCTAGCCTGAAGCCAAGCTCTGATATTTTCCAGTTCTGCCATCTGATTCAAGGGCTGATCTCCAAGAATCGAATCTTCCCAAATTTATATTTTTTCCCATTACCTGGAATCCAATAAATCTTATGACTGAAAAGTTTCAAATCTGTGAGACAGAGTTTGAAAACTAGTGATCCTTTGGAAATTCTAGGAGGCTAGTCCAAGCACCTCAAACGTTGCCCATGAAAATATTTTTTCCACAGAACTCTCTTGCTCCAACTAGGATTCCCAGAAACAATGTTCCAAAGGAGCTTGGAGCCCAGAGCAAGATTTTGGGCTGCCAGATCCTGCATTTGGAGACCTCCTTCCAAGAATGGCTTCTTAATAGTGTCCCAATTAACTAAATGGAGCCTTCTTTCATTATTTTTCCCTCCCTCCCACAGAAATCTTCTCAGGAGACCATCCACTTTACTAATAAAGGTTTTAGGGGCTAGTAGAATGGAGTTCTGATAAACTGGGAGACTTATGAGAATAGATTTCATAAGGATTACCTTCCCAGCATTATTCAACCATGAGGCTCCCCAAGCTTGTATTCTGAGTTTTAGCTTGTCTAGAAAGTGCATCTAGTGAGCTACCTTAGGATTTGATTTGAAGATTGGGATCCCAAGATACTTAAATGACTCCCAGGTCAGGGTTCTTTCCATTTCTAATAGCCTTGCTATGTCTGTCAAATCTTTGATCGAGCAATTTCAGCCATAGATCGTGCTTTCTAGATAGTTAATCATGCTGCCTGAAACCTCCCTATAAATGTCTAGCTCCTTCTTGAAGGTTCTAGCAGAATTCATGCTAGCTCCTCCAAGCAATAATGTATCATCAACAAACTGGGCATGATTTATGTCTTTAAAATTGTGAGCCATTCTCAGGCCTGGCAGAGTTTGGATCTGTTGACAGTAGTCTAGTTGGAAGTTGAGCACCGAAGCTTGAATGGCGTAAAGAAGCGGGGACAAAGGGAAACCTTGTCTTAGCCACCTCGAGGCCTAGAAAAATTCCATTGAATGACCATTAACTAGAGGCACTATCCAAGGGGAGGAAATGTAGGCTTTCACCCAAGTTATGGGAACTTTTGAGAAGCCAAATTTCTCCATCATAGAAAATAGGAAATCATGTCTCACCCTGTCAAAGACATTTCTCAAATCTAGCTTAAGCACCATGCCTTTCCCTTTTTGATGACAGCTTGAATGAATTGCTTCTTGCACCAGCACAATATTGTCATGAATCTTTCTCCCTTTATTTATTCCTGCTTGGTTTTCAGGGATGATGACCGGAAAAATTTTCTTAATACGGTTGGCTATTATTTTTGTAATCAACTTATAACTTGTATTACACAAAGAGATGGGCCTGAATCTATTGAAATTGATGGCGCCTTTGTCTTTCGGAATCAAGGCAAGGAAGGTCGAGTTGGTACTGCCTCCAATCTTGGTGCAGGTCTGAGATTTACAGATCATTCTCAGAAGGTTTTTTTAATTGTAGCCCAACAAGTCAAGTAGAACCTTATAGTGAACTCATCAGGGCCCGGGGCTTTATCCGGATCCATGCAATACAAAGCTTCTTTAATCTCATTCATTCTGATCGGAGCAGTTAGCATAATATTGTCAGAATCTTGAACACAGTGAGGAATAAGATCAATCGGATAGGCTTGAGAATCGATAGGAGGGTCTTTCGGGGCAGAGTAAAGATCTTTGAAGAAGGAGTGGGCTGCTCGCTTTATGTCTTCAAAATCTTTAACCACAGTGTTTTTATAGTGAATTTCATTTACTGTTTTGAAGTGCTTGCGTGCTTTAGCTTTCTTATGGAGGTAGCTTGTATTTTTGTCTCTGGCCTGTAACCAAAGATTTCTAGACTTCTGTCTCCAGAACCCTTCTTCATCCCTACTTGCTCTATGGAGATCTTTTTGCAGCTCTACTTCTTTTTTAAGAAGAATTTGAGTTACATTGGAATTCTCCATTGTTAATTGATGGCCTGCTAAACTGTCATGCATCTCCTTTCTTTTGGCGGTGGGCGTTTTCAACCTTTTAGCCCAATCCTTGGGCTCCCTTTTAAGTCTCCTCATTTTTTCTTCCCACACAAAGAAAGGGGATCCTTGAACTTGCCGGTTCCAGGCGTCGGAGACCACCTCCTGGAATCCTTCTTGATGAATCCATAGAGAACTAAATATAAAGGGAATGGGGCCAAGATTTCCATCTAAGGAGAGCTCAAGCAGAATGGGTTTATGGTCAGAGGTGTAGATCGACAGAATTTTAGAGGTGGCCATTAGACCACAAGTCAAGAAGGAGGATTGGACTATAAATCTGTACAGATGAGCAACAATGTTGTTAGGGCCTATCCTTTTGTTTGACCAGGTGAATTTCCCAGATGTGGGCTTGATATCCTCCAATTCCCAATCTAAAATGAGGTCTTCAACCCATTCTCTAGCTGGTTCCCTGACTAGCGAGCCCCCCTTTTTCTCTTCTGCAACTAGCGTAACATTCAGATCACCTACAATAATAATATTTTCTGGGTTGTGCAAGAAAAGATAGGACTGGAGCGAGTCCCAACAAATTTTTTTCTCAGATGGTAAGACCAGAGCATAAATATTGAACATACTTACTTGGTGGCCAGATTCTTTATGGAGGAGCTTAGTGAGTAGCCAATGGGGGCAGCATTCTTCGTGAATTAGATCATATTTGGAGCTACCCCAAAAGGAGGCAATCCCTCCAGAGGCACCTCTGGCACTGACTGCTCTCCCTTGGCCTTTATGCCAGAATGATTTGCTTGCCTGGAGGAGTAGAAGGTCCTCCAGTTTTGTCTCATGGATGTGAAGGATTTCAGGCGAGTACATCCTTATAATGTCTTTCAAAGCTTCTTCTTTCAACCTACTACGTAACCCTCTACAATTCCAGGAGACATATTTCATTATTTACTGGCTTGGAAGGTTGTGGCTCCTTTTGGAGCCTAACCATGCTTGCGCCTAGATCTGGTATTCATCATTCCTTTGAGAGTTTTCTGAGAGCCTTGGAGAACATCTAAATAAGTTTGTTCCTCTCTCTATTTCTTCTTGGACTTTCGACCCCTGGCCGACTTGATAGGAGTGACTTGCGAGTTGTTTGAATCTGAGACTCCATCTTCTGAATCTCCCTCAGAATCAGAGCCCAGACTGATGCACTCCTCATTTTCTTCTTTTTCCCCTTGTTCATCCTCTGATGGAGGAAGAGTTGACTTTACCTCTGCTTCTTTCACTTTGTTAGACGGGTCTTCTGGTTCCTCTTGGGTTCCAATGGCATCTATCACTTTCTTCGACGTGTCTTCTAGTTCCTCTTGGGTTCCAATGGCATCTATCTTTACCCCAGAGGAAGAACCATCTCTTGGAACTTCTTTGGCTTTTGGTTTAGGCCAGGGCTTCACCAATGGCCCTGAATTTTTCTTCTCAGTTGGTTTTAGGACTGCCTTGCCCTTCTTGATTTCTTTCCATCCTTCTTCGTCCACTTTGTCCCCGGATGGAGCTTTTTGGAAATTTCGTTGGAAGTGTCCATGTTCGTGACAGGTTCTGCATTTGAAAGGCAGTTGCTCGTAATCCAATTTTTGATAGTGATGCCATTCTCCAATTGTAAGTTTTACCGCTTCAGGTACTCCAGCTTCCAGATCGACTTCCACACAGATTCTTGCAATGGTATATTGGCCCTTGTTATCTGGTTGTCATGATTAGGCCCTTGTTATCATTGGCGAATCTTGTCAATGAATATGGCCTAGGGCCAAAATTTTGGTGAATCTCATGGAAAATTAGCCCACTTTAGCCCCTAAAATTTTCCATGCAAGCAAGTGTGATAGCTCGAGCAATGGATCGGAAGATTGGGAAGATGGACCCAGAGTGAGACCTCTTTAGGGGTATCGATTGAGGGATCGAAGTTGGGGGTCCACTTATTAAGATACAAACCCTGATTTCCCATAAAATACAGACCATTTCTGAAACCCAAAATCTCGATCTTCTTTGGAGGTGAACTGGAAAATGAAATACCCTCTTCGAACAACATATCAGTTCACATTGTTTTCCAGCTGGGGCCTCCAGTTGCATTGGATCCAGTCAGCTGTTGTTTTTGTAGAGGGCCAGTGTCCCATAAATTTTCCTGCCAACCCTCTGTCAGCCAGGGCTAGGGCAATTTTTATCAGTTGGTCTTTTGGCAGGGCGATCTCAGGAATTTCCTCCAGCTTTTTGATGAATTTTGGGACTTCTGGAATCAAACATTTCTTCCCTTTCTACAAGAGAAATCTTCTGAATGCTTCTTCTGAAGAGATTGGTGGGGTGGGAGAAGGCTCCCCACCCCCAGGTGCACTCATGGCGGTGGCTATGCTCCTCTACGATCGCAAAACCCAGACACAGACGTTGTGCTAGCAGCAATACTGGATGGAGGAGGGAGGTAGAGCCCAATTGTGGGGATGCCGAGAAGGATTGAGAGCCCGGTTGTAGGCGCTATTAGGAAGGGGGCCTGCGGAGGGCTGCAAGGGCTGAGGAAGCAAGGGCGCGGGAGCTCCAATCCAGAACGCATATGCAGATCAACCTGAAACTCAGCGCTTCCCTCCATTTTCATTCGAAGTGAAATATCATATTAAACATAGGTTTGATCTAAAGTTGTTATTGTATTAAATATAAAATTTTGTCTTAAAATATTTTTGTCTCAAAATGCTTTTGTCTTAAATATAAAGTTTTGTCTTAAAATAATTTTGTCTTATATTGTTTTTGTCTTAAAATAATTTTGTCTTAAACTATTTTTGTCTTAAATATAAAGTTTTGTCTTTAAATTTTTGTCTCAAACTACTTTTGTCTTAAATATAAAGTTTGGTCTCAAAATATTTTTGTCTTAAATTATTTGTCTTAAATATAAAGTTTTGTCTTAAAATATTTTTGTCTCAAACTACTTTTGTCTTAAAACATTTTTGTCTTAAACTATTTTTGTCTTAAATATAAAGTTATGTCTTAAAATATTTTTGTCTCAACCTATTTTTGTCTTAAAGTTTATATTTAATAAAAATCAATTGATGTTATTTTTTAATGTAGAATAACTAAAATAAAAAATGAGTTTTTGAGACAAAAGATTTCTTTTGTCTTAAAAAAATGTCTCAAAAGTGCCCTTGGTGTAGTAGTGATGTGGAAATCATCACACATTAGCATAAAATGGAGGAACTAGTCACCCACTAGTCCTTGGGTCACTAATCTACCAAGTCATAACCCATGGGAATATGGCTAGGCCACCCTTGACTAAGGGAGAATTCTGGACCTTGATGCTCATCAAGTCAATCTCCCCAACCATATCCCATGTCTCCTAGTCAAAATCCATGACCTTGGGAGATTCTCTACCCCTTGATGCTATAACATCAAATCTCCCTCTCATGAACCTCAAATCCTTGAGTTTTCTCTATGTACACTTCTCCTTATTCAATTACTCCATTGAACAAAACGATCTCTACATCCACCTGATGTAATTTACATCCCATGATAGAACCAACATATATAACCACTCTAATAGAATTGTACCTGAAAAATGGTTAGATTTCCTACTCCCTCTAAAGTAGGAGATCTTATTATCATAATGTACAATTATAGATGTTAGTACAATTTCTCCCTCTTGAACACAAATCATTGTTCCATGGAGAATCATCTTGCCAAAAACTTTGCTTCATTATTAGAATGCTTCCATCTACTACCAAGTCTTGGTAGCCTTTATGATGTACCTGCAACACTCATTAGGAGGTCATGGAAGAAACAATTATAAACCAAAAAAAGAAACAAATACAAGAGGTTAACTATTAGTAAATCAATACTAATTAAGGAAGAGAGATATAAAATACTTATCTTTTGTGGAATGAATGAAAATTTGAACTCCCTCTTGATCCTTGCTTTCTTTGCAAAATCCACCTGTAAGCTCATCATTTTCACCCTCATCATCAGTCACTAATGCAAATTTCCTTCCTTTGAGCGAAATTATCAACTTTCAATACTTTGGGGTCTATATCTAGAGTTTTGTCCACAAAACCTAGGGTTTTCTTAATTATAACCTTCAAGATTTTTCTAGGTATTAGAAACCCTAGAACCACAAGCTCTTCCAAGAGGAAGGTCATCCTCTAGCTGAAGTGTAATGGCTATTTTCTTGTTTTTTGTGAGAGACCCCTTTAGCTGCCTTTGACACTACCATATATCATTTTTTTCTAGCAACTATCAGTCATACAAGATATTTCCACATTAGTACAAGGTATGTGGCCTTAATATTCTAGAAGCTTAGATCTCTGCAATTTCATAAGAAACACTCACATATCCTATTGTATAATGCAACCAAAGGAAATATCCCTACATAGGTCCACACAAAACCTTAATCTAACTCATATTTAGGATGCCAAACATTATTGGCACGTGTATGGAACAAACTTGGCCCATCCTACTTAGCATCATCTTGTCAACACCTTTAACATCATCCACATCATCATCAATATCAACATCAACTAGTTGTAATATTTGACACACTATCAACATCAACTAGTAAGTATCAACATCAACTAGTACGTGTCACCATCAAAGATCTAATGCTTTTGATTATAAGGAAATAATTCCATTTAGAAAAACTAATATCAAAATTATCTAGGAAAAGTAGTAATTACTAGAAGGAAGTAAAAGACTTAACTATGAGACATCTAAAAATAATTCCATAATATCTTAGCTAATAAAACCCGATGATCATCGAAAATGACATATTTTCTACACCCATTCACGACCTTTTGATTACCTTTTTTCCTATGTGCATATCATCTTATATCCTATTTTTCTTACAATAATGCATTTTAACCCAAGGTACAATGCTTCTTCAATTATGTCATTTTTAATGAACATACTACTATGTTAAGGAAATCATCAACCTTTTTGTGCTAATTAATGGGAAATCATGAGAAATATATGGAAAAATCATGTAGGTATCTCTCGAGGCAGTGAAAAAAGCTACTTGAAACTATTTAGTTGATGGAATACTGCTTTTGCATTGTTGCAACACCCCTAGTACATTTCTTATCGATAATAGTTGTTGCAAAAATTCCTTTGCATGGATGCAACACTTTTGTTGCATTGTGTATTAATGATAGCTACTGCATCAAAGACCCAATATTTAGTTATTCTGATGGTTGTCCTTAGCCTTCATGTTAGATTGAAGAATTGAATAATGTATAAATACCCATGCTCCACTTGAGACAAAGGGGAGGATAAAATGAGAATAATTGGAGAATTTTACTTTCATTTTACTAAGTTTTTATTAATATAACATCTTTTATTCTTGCTCATTTTTAGTCGTATGTGTGGTGCATTGGTAGAGTAACATTTTTCTAGATGTTAAACTAGTGCCTTGCCTAAGGAGGTAGTGCTTGTTTCTTATTTAGGTAGTTCTCATACATTAGCATAGGTTAATTTTTATACTTTATTGAAATTCATTGAGTTTTGTCAATTGATTACTTTATTATATAATTATTATTTTCTATTCCTAATTCATAAATTTGATCATTCGTTCGATTGAATTTTCTTTACTTTAATTGCAGTTTAACAGTTTCCATCATATCAACATGTAATCAATTGATTGCAATACATCTGATTCCTTTACATAGTTGAGGATTGTATGAACAACTTGATCAAGTCATAGATTATTTACTTTTCTACAAGTTTCTTTTTTTTCCTACAAGAGTGTTTACATTTTTTCAAGTGTGATTCCTATCCTAAAAGTGTGCTTAATTTCTAGCAAAGTGTGTTCTACTTTTCTTCAATTTAGATTAGATGTTTTTTCTTTAGAAAAATGTGTTTATGATCCCTCTCGGTGATTGAGATTAGGAGTTCATCACAAGCCACCCACAATCAACTAGGATTTCTTTTCTTACAAGCATGTCTCAATTCTACAACATTAGTAAGCATTCTAATTCTAGACATTGTGTGAATATTTAAAATACTACCCTTGTGTATGATTTGTTTTACTTGGTGGCTTGATAAATATCATTAGCACCTAAAATATGTAATCATTTAACCAATACTACAACTTCGTTAGCATTCAACATACTGTTTTTAGTATATATAGTGCACAAAAGTTTGCAAGTTCTAAACGAATATTGGATTGATAATTAAATTTACAATTTCTCATTTCTCTACTAAGAGAATAGAAGATAATTGAATAATCAATCATTTGGCTCCATAATATCATGAAAAAAATATATTTACCTGTCCTTGGAGACATTTCCTTATCATGTTCTACCCCTTGGAATTTATAATGGTCTTATGACCTTCCAAAGAGCCGTGACAAAGATATTTTTTGACATGATTCATGATTGCATAGATATTTTTACTGATGTTTTCATAACCTATGGTGTTATGTTGAATTAGTGTTGGCTAATCTAAAAGAGGTATTGAAAAAGGCAAGGAATGTCATGTAGATATCAACAATGAAAAATCTTTGATGTTCTTAACTAAAGGAGTGATATGAGGGCATCATATTTCTTATAAAGGCATCAAAGTTTACCTAATGAAGATATAGGTAATAGTGAACTTACCAAGTCCGCAAACAAAAAAGGAGTTATGTATCTTCTTCAAGCACACTAGTTAATATCGACACTTTATTGAAAACATTTACTCAAAGAGCTCATCCTTTGTTTTCTTTGCTTACTAGAAGTGTTTATTTTGTATGGAAATATATCTTCCATCATACCTTTGAGGAGTTTAAAATGAAGTTGTTTGAGGCTGCCACATAAAGAGGACCCTATTGGTCCCTCTCCTTCATATATCTACGTATACTTTAGAAACCACCATTGGAGTCATCTTGGGACAATAATAAGATCATAACCCAAACACCATATATTTTATTCGTAATAATATCTCCCTCATATAATTGAATTACACTATGTTAGAAAAACAATTTTTTGTTGTAATCCATTCAATAAATAAATTTTGGAATTATATAATTGGGCATCACAATTCTTGTGATTTTACATGATGATCATTTTGTCATCAAGTATTTAATGAAAAAACCAACTTGTAATGGTATAGTTACCAGATGGTTGCTAGAGATAATTTTGGCCTCCACACATGTGAATTTACTGAGAAAAACAACCTTCTTTTGAAGCCCACAACCTCCACTGGAAAATATTGACCTATTGTAGAAAATAATTTGGCTAGCAAAACTCCCTCTAAAAATGAGAATTTGGAAGTCTCATGGATAAGAATAACCCCATAAATATCCTTCTCAATTACTATTGCTAAAACCCTCTTGATGTCTCACTGAAAACTCACCCAACTTAATGTTTGATAAATTTTCTCCAATGCTTCCCATCAATCTTCCTTTATAATCTCCAATTCACAAATGAATGGAAAATATTAGAAGTTATCTTGTCCCAATCAATGACTAAGATATTCTTAGAAACTTAGAAGAATATTGTAGAGGTGAATCAATCATATATCAACTAATATTAATTAATTAACCAGTTTCCCTAAGTTTTAACCTAGGAAATATTTAAAAATCACTAATTGAATTAATTAATACATTTTCCATAGGTGAAACTTAGGAAGAAATACATGGGCTTGGAGATAATTAATTCCTTTGTGTTCCTAGCCTTAATGACACCTCTCAAGACTAGAACACATGTCTGTTTGGTGCTAAAAGGTGTCTTTTAAAACTCCTAATTACCTCACATTAATCATCAACCCGGGCAAGTCGTTTTATTCCAAGAGTGTACACAATATGTGCATGATATGAATCTAGAGAGTAATTTTTCTTAAACTAAAGTATAAACCCTTGATACAAGAGTAAACAGATGCATTTATAAAACTCAAATTGCAACTATTAAAGGAAATATTACATCTAAGCATCAGACTTAATCCTCTGCTAAAATCATAATCAAATCTCAAACAAGCAATTTAATTTACAATAGCATCAACCGAGAGCGTAGTAGAATTAACCAATCTCTTCTAGACGATTCTATCTAAATCACACTCAATCTCAATTAAGAAAATCAAATAGAAATGATGTTAACCGAGAGCTCAATAGCGGTAACCAAACTCGTTCAGCTGATTAAATCAATAAGGTTCATTGTCTTAACGACTAATTAATTTAATCTACAATGAGAATAAATAGAATCAAATGACAATGCTGCGGAACATTTAAAGAAAATTTACTAACATTCAATAAAGGAAATCAGTAAATAGCAAATAAGATGAACTCACAAAAAATGGGAAAAATATCAAACCAATCAAACTTGCATGAATTAGAAAAATATAACACAAAGGATAGCAGTTCGATCCACCAGAGGCCGGGCCCTTAGCCAACAATGAATATCGCTAAGCTACTTCAGAGAATATGAATGAACAACAACGTAAATTATATATTAACCATTGAACTCAAGTCTCATTACAATATGGTTGTGTTCCTCCAACAACATGAGTCTTTAAATTAAAATTACAATGTGAAATAAACAAAGATCGATCCCCTTTCCTCCTACAGTATTTTGGTTTTATAGTAAAAAAGAGGTAAAAGATAAATGCGATCCCTCAGGATCGAGAGATCTTGAGGGATTTGCAGCTGAATGCTATCTTCAGACACCCTTCATATTTAGCGTTGATCCCCCTGATTCGTCCTCCGACCTAACCACAACTGACAAGCCCCATTCTTCCTTTGTTGGTTTATGTTGTTCTGTCTCTAGGGAACAACAACTATTCCTTTTGTCGTTTCTCTGCATAAAAAGGAATGAGAGTTAGTTACGTGGCTAAATATTAATCGAAATTAGTTCATCCATTTCCTATCATAATCCATCAATATGTTAGCATATAAAGATATGCAAGAGATAATAAAATAGGAAAAAGGTGATGGAACTAAGAGCAAATACATACCCATTTCGTATTTCAACATACTCCCCTGCTTACCCTGTTTCATGTCCTCATGAAAATTAAATAGTTCTTATGAAGTGTAGTTAAAGAGTAGGCTAGAGAGAAAGCATAAAAAATTGGTCTAAAACCATCATGTTGAGCCAGGAGCACAAAGGCGAGCCCTTCCTTTCCTTCAGGCAATTCGTAGTCAACTCGATACCCTTCAGGGGGGTACAAGATAATGGGGCTTTGAAACCAACATCCTAACCAATAATGTCCTTCTCTCAAAATAAGATTTCTATAGGTGACCATACGGGCCGCAATAGCTTTAAAATTTCTATAATTAAACGATCCCCTATCTTTCACATTATTAGTGGAGATCCATCTGAGCTTAGATGCAGTCAGAGATATTTCCTAAATGGAGAGGAAATATGATATTCCTTTCTACACAATCTCCTTATGTATGGGCCCCAAAGTTTTAATCACCCCTTATCATTTCATCAGCCTCTTATGGTTGGCAAACATTTGTAAGGGGTGCTTAGGTTCACTTCTCACCCAAAGATCCAATCAATGTTCTTGTATTTGAAATGCATTATAAGCTTTAAACCATTTGAGTTGGTTAACTGCAAATGAAATAAAGGCCTAGAATTGAACATATCCTACAAAAGGGTTAGGGTCCTTTTCCACCTCGTTCTCTAATATAAAATTGTGTAGATAAAACTAACAAAGAAGCCTTTGGACCTTTACACCATGTTGCTTGCAGCAATTTATAAAATCTTCAATTGTTCTTAATTCAATTGATTTACCAGCTCTTACGGCTTTGATTTTCAATGCAGGTACGTTCTAATAGAAACAAGGCATAATTGGTGGCGAGAGACTTGCATGTCAGGACATCCAAATACAGTGAGCAGATGGTGTTTTTCTGACTTATGACTCTATCTAGCTTGAACTTGATCTTCTCCATTTTTTCTTTCGCCTTTCTACACCTGTCAAAAGTGTCGTTCTCTGTTATAGTTTGTTCCCGAAGTTGTTTCTGTAGCTCTTGATATTTCTGCCAAGAAACGGTATCTTGTTCAAATCATTCCAACGAGAGCCAACCTTGTGCCAATTCCTCCTGAAGATTTAGTAGAATGGGGTCATTGTGCGTCATAATGTCTTTGGCTTGTATGTCCGTCTGAGTGCCTATGCTATAAGAAGGGATATCTTCTGTCTGTACTTCTTTATTGTAGGAGGTCCAAACCTCTGTCTGAGTAGCTACGTCTACTAAATCTACATGTGGTCCTTCTTGAATGATGATTGTTTGAGTAGGTATGAGCTTAGTTTGAGTTCCTGTAGCCCTACCTTCACAGAATTCTGTTTGCATGGCCGCATTTACTACCTCAGGGGTATTATTTGGAACCTTTCCCATTGTGATTTCTTTTATTTTTTTCGGAGCCTCTTGACCGTCTTACGAAGCTTCTGATGTTATTTTCTTAGCTTCTTCAATTTCATTCTGGCTCTGTACGTTTTCTAAGGAGTAACTAGTTTGCTAATAGTCTCGTTAATAGCTTTTGTCTCTAAAGAGCCTGGTTGTTCACCCTGGCTTTGTTCCAATAAGATCGTGTCTCCAGATTGATTATCAGACTCCCGAATAACCTTTGTCTCTGCTTCCTCTTCTTGGCCTATGTTTTTTGTGTCTAGACCTTCATGAATGTTTTCCATTGGGATCTGTTGGCATTATGATTCAAGTGTTGTCCTTGATGGCAACTCACTCAGAGGTTGGTACAGATGCTCAGAAGTTGGTACAGGAGATGGCAACTTAATCAGAAGACAGATCCTAGTACAGCTTGCCAAGGAAGTTCATACACGCAGGTTTGTTAAGACCAAGTCGCGTGTACACGCAGGTTGGCTTCAGAAAAAGCGCGTGTATGTGGAAAAGTACCTTTGGTCCATGGCGGTTAGTCCTTGGAAGTTGTGCCTATGGTTTCGGACCATTATGTCTCGACGAACGTGTTGATCCCTAGTTTCGAGGTTGATGGTATTGGGTTACTATGGTTTTGGCTCTTGGTATTGAATAAGGCCTAAGGCTATATAAGGAGGAGATCATTAGGCCAAAAGATGTGTATGAATGATGAAGATCTGAGGAAGTGTGAGATCCAAGTGCTGGTTATGGGTTGGTGATCTGAACCAAGGTTTCACTCATGTGGAGGATGATGAATGATGGAACGAGATCTCAAGGGTTGGAATGATTATCTTCATATGGTTTGACTCTGGATAGACTAGATCTACTGACGCATGTTTATTATTATGATCTGGGTATGTTTTGATGTCTGATATAGCTGCAGAGTTATAAGTTAGAATTTGCAGATCTGTACGCGGGTTGGCTTTGGTAAAAGAGCGTATACACGCAGGTTGGGTTCATCCAAGTAGCGTATACAATGTGAAAATTGGGTGTTTCAGTGATTGATGATGCAGGTTGTTCTACAATGGTGATTGTTTCATGGATCCAGTATGAAAATTGATGAAACGTGGTCCCGGGAAGATCGTAGGCCGGCACCTACGTACTGGTAAACATATCAGCCAGTACAAGAGCCAAGGGGGGTTGTAGCTCCCTTCCAGGAGCAGCTGGAAAACGAGTGAAGGTTGTAGCCTTCTGTAGGGTTGGCACCTACGTACTAGTAAATGGATCGGCTAGTACAAGAGCTATGAGGGTTGTAGCCCTCTGCAGGTTGCAGCCTGCGTGCTGGTAAATGACTGCACCAGTGCATTGTAAAAGAAGTTTCTTATTAAAGAAGAAAGAGACGAATTGCAGCAGGTGGTTTTCACCCACATTGGGTTTCCACCTTATATCATGGTGTTCATGTGTGTGGCTCTTGTGTGATGTTCTGTTCTATTATTCTGCACCTGTTTACTATTAATATGCTTAATAATGATCTGATGCATTTACTGAAGATTAAGATAACTGAATTATAAGATCTCTGGATATACGCGAGTTTCATTAGACACAGTAGCGTGTACACGCGGGTTCACTTAATTGAAGTAGCGTATATGTTTCTGAGTATGAAATAGAAAAAGTTTGATTGATCTGATAATACTGATTCACCCCCCCTCTCAGTATTATTTCCAACAATTGGTATCAGAGCAGGTCCTTCAGAGAAGCTTGATCGCTTGAAGGAGATTCGTAGAACAATGGGGAAGAAAGCACGTCAGAAGAAGAAGACAGCTCAAAGGAAAAATGACAACCTGCCGTTGAGTGGAAGCAAGTGTTCAGATCCTGAAGCATCTCAGATTGAAGATGGACAAGCAAATGAAGCATCAGATCAAATCATAGATCAACAAGATCTACCTAGCAAAAGGGAGAATGCCCTCAAGGAAGAAATCATCAGATTAGAAGATCAGTTAGAATGTGCCTCCAGAATTCGAGAAATGCTGCTAGCACTGAATAAAGAGCAAGAAAACGAGATCCTCAAACTAAGGCATCAGTTGGATGAAGGAAGGAAAGCTGAAGAGACCTTGGAGAAGCAATGTCTTGAAAAGGAAGAACAACATCAAGTTGAGGTAAATATCTTGAAAGGTAAAATAGAAGAAAAGGATAAGCTTTTACGATTTCAAGATAGTACTAAAGTCTTGGATGATATTCTTAATAGTCAAAGATCTCCTGCTATCAAGACTGGTCTTGGTTTTCGTGGATATGTTGAAGGTGAATCTAGTTCACAAGGTGAGGCAAGAAACTCTAATGAGAAATCTGAAATGCCCAACAAGGAACAACCAAGGAAAGAAAATCCTCAAGGAAGATTCTTTGCTCCTAACTATGGACGTGATAGACGATTGTTTCCTCCACTGAATAATGTTGAATGTTATGTATGTCATAATCTTAGACATGTTGCAGCCATATGTAGAAGAAGAAGGTTTCAAGACCATCGTACAGAAAGATCATCACATTCAAGGTACTTTAATGGATATTGCTTTTCTTGCAATATATTTGGCCACAAAGCTGTTGATTGCTATAAGAGGAATATGAAACATGTAAGATGCTATGCATGTAACAAGTTTGGACATAAAGCAAGAGATTGCAGGAACAAAGCTCATGATAAGAAGAAATCATCAACATGCTTGAAGATATGGAAGAAGAAGGAAGTTCAGCCAGAAAGATGTGGCGCAGCACAGGGTACTCAGCACAGCACAGACATAACAGACTCAGGGGGAGCTGAAGGCATAGAACTTCAGTGTTCGAATTCTCATACGCAAGTTTCATGAAGTAAAGCCGCGTATATACGTGATTTTCACACTGCAAAGTCGCGTATATGTCAGTTTGTGAAAAAGCAGTGGGGACAGACTCAAAAAAAAAAGGGGGTCTGATATGATCCAGTCCAATATATGCTCTATTGGTTAACAGTTACAGTCTGCTGAGGATGCTTGGAAATGTTTTGATACTTGTAAGATGTTAGAAGTGTTTAATCCTAACTTGATGATGATGAGATCTTGATGCTTATTATTGGTGTATGCATGATCAGATCTAACTACAGATGGTACAGGCTCAGGGGGAGCATATAATTCAAATAATGCATTGTTGGCATTATGGTTAGAAGTTGTTGATAAAGTCTATGAAGCTAAATGATACATCTTGTTGTTTGATCAAAGGAATGGCATTGCAGGCTGATATATGATGAATGATAGTCATGGTCTTGAATGAATTGCTGGTCCTAGAACTTGCATCTACTCAGGGGGAGCATGGATGGATTGATACAACTTGGAGCCCATTCAGAAACTTCAGCATTTATCTCTGTTGTGATATCTCTTTTATGGTGTCAAGGTCATGTAACGGCCTATGTTGGTTTCCCCACTATGCCTGGGATGAATGATGTAACGTTCATGTCTTATCATAAGTAAACTCTTAATGTATCTCCACATGGTTAGGTGGATGAGTCAATATTGGTATATCCCCACCAGTTTGGGTGATAAATGTATGTATTGAGTCTTTTGGTGATAGGAAGGTCTTCTATAATGTAAAAGTCTTTGTTCTTCTTGAAGAACATCTTTTGCAGATCTTGCCTACAGTCAAGGGGAGCATGAACAGCACAATTCAGCAAGAGCAGGATGGATAGATTGGTACACTTTGGCATACACAAAGGGGGAGCACATTTGGAGATTTCAGCAGGTACTCAGGGGGAGTATGGACAGCAGAAGGTATACCAAAGAAGAGAATATCTTGGTCCACCCTTTGCCCTTGATGTCAAAGGGGAGAGTGACTTGGTGTGGTGGTTGCCATCAAGTCCAAAGGGGGAGATTGTTGGCATTATGATTCAAGTGTTGTCCTTGATGGCAACTCACTCAGAGGTTGGTACAGATGCTCAGAAGTTGGTACAGGAGATGGCAACTTAATCAGAAGACAGATCCTAGTACAGCTTGCCAAGGAAGTTCATACACGCAGGTTTGTTAAGACCAAGTCGCGTGTACACGCAGGTTGGCTTCAGAAAAAGCGCGTGTATGTGGAAAAGTACCTTTGGTCCATGGCGGTTAGTCCTTGGAAGTTGTGCCTATGGTTTCGGACCATTATGTCTCGACGAACGTGTTGATCCCTAGTTTCGAGGTTGATGGTATTGGGTTACTATGGTTTTGGCTCTTGGTATTGAACAAGGCCTAAGGCTATATAAGAGGAGATCATTAGGCCAAAAGATGTGTATGAATGATGAAGATCTGAGGAAGTGTGAGATCCAAGTGCTGGTTATGGGTTGGTGATCTGAACCAAGGTTTCACTCATGTGGAGGATGATGAATGATGGAACGAGATCTCAAGGGTTGGAATGATTATCTTCATATGGTTTGACTCTGGATAGACTAGATCTACTGACGCATGTTTATTATTATGATCTGGGTATGTTTTGATGTCTGATATAGCTGCAGAGTTATAAGTTAGAATTTGCAGATCTGTACGCGGGTTGGCTTTGGTAAAAGAGCGTATACACGCAGGTTGGGTTCATCCAAGTAGCGTATACAATGTGAAAATTGGGTGTTTCAGTGATTGATGATGCAGGTTGTTCTACAATGGTGATTGTTTCATGGATCCAGTATGAAAATTGATGAAACGTGGTCCCGGGAAGATCGTAGGCCGGCACCTACGTACTGGTAAACATATCAGCCAGTACAAGAGCCAAGGGGGGTTGTAGCTCCCTTCCAGGAGCAGCTGGAAAACAAGTGAAGGTTGTAGCCTTCTGTAGGGTTGGCACCTACGTACTAGTAAATGGATCGGCTAGTACAAGAGCTATGAGGGTTGTAGCCCTCTGCAGGTTGCAGCCTGCGTGCTGGTAAATGACTGCACCAGTGCATTGTAAAAGAAGTTTCTTATTAAAGAAGAAAGAGACGAATTGCAGCAGGTGGTTTTCACCCACATTGGGTTTCCACCTTATATCATGGTGTTCATGTGTGTGGCTCTTGTGTGATGTTCTGTTCTGTTATTCTGCACCTGTTTACTGTTAATATGCTTAATAATGATCTGATGCATTTACTGAAGATTAAGATAACTGAATTATAAGATCTCTGGATATACGCGAGTTTCATTAGACACAGTAGCGTGTACACGTGGGTTCACTTAATTGAAGTAGCGTATATGTTTCTGAGTATGAAATAGAAAAAGTTTGATTGATCTGATAATACTGATTCACCCCCCCTCTCAGTATTATTTCCAACAATTGGTATCAGAGCAGGTCCTTCAGAGAAGCTTGATCGCTTGAAGGAGATTCGTAGAACAATGGGGAAGAAAGCACGTCAGAAGAAGAAGACAGCTCAAAGGAAAAATGACAACCTGCCGTTGAGTGGAAGCAAGTGTTCAGATCCTGAAGCATCTCAGATTGAAGATGGACAAGCAAATGAAGCATCAGATCAAATCATAGATCAACAAGATCTACCTAGCAAAAGGGAGAATGCCCTCAAGGAAGAAATCATCAGATTAGAAGATGAGTTAGAATGTGCCTCCAGAATTCGAGAAATGCTGCTAGCACTGAATAAAGAGCAAGAAAACGAGATCCTCAAACTAAGGCATCAGTTGGATGAAGGAAGGAAAGCTGAAGAGACCTTGGAGAAGCAATGTCTTGAAAAGGAAGAACAACATCAAGTTGAGGTAAATATCTTGAAAGGTAAAATAGAAGAAAAGGATAAGCTTTTACGATTTCAAGATAGTACTAAAGTCTTGGATGATATTCTTAATAGTCAAAGATCTCCTGCTATCAAGACTGGTCTTGGTTTTCGTGGATATGTTGAAGGTGAATCTAGTTCACAAGGTGAGGCAAGAAACTCTAATGAGAAATCTGAAATGCCCAACAAGGAACAACCAAGGAAAGAAAATCCTCAAGGAAGATTCTTTGCTCCTAACTATGGACGTGATAGACGATTGTTTCCTCCACTGAATAATGTTGAATGTTATGTATGTCATAATCTTGGACATGTTGCAGCCATATGTAGAAGAGGAAGGTTTCAAGACCATCGTACAGAAAGATCATCACATTCAAGGTACTTTAATGGATATTGCTTTTCTTGCAATATATTTGGCCACAAAGCTGCTGATTGCTATAAGAGGAATATGAAACATGTAAGATGCTATGCATGTAACAAGTTTGGACATAAAGCAAGAGATTGCAGGAACAAAGCTCATGATAAGAAGAAATCATCAACATGCTTGAAGATATGGAAGAAGAAGGAAGTTCAGCCAGAAAGATGTGGCGCAGCACAGGGTACTCAGCACAGCACAGACATAACAGACTCAGGGGGAGCTGAAGGCATAGAACTTCAGTGTTCGAATTCTCATACGCAAGTTTCATGAAGTAAAGCCGCGTATATACGCGAGTTTCACACTGCAAAGTCGCGTATATGTCAGTTTGTGAAAAAGCAGTGGGGACAGACTCAAAAAAAAAAGGGGGTCTGATATGATCCAGTCCAATATATGCTCTATTGGTTAACAGTTACAGTCTGCTGAGGATGCTTGGAAATGTTTTGATACTTGTAAGATGTTAGAAGTGTTTAATCCTAACTTGATGATGATGAGATCTTGATGCTTATTATTGGTGTATGCATGATCAGATCTAACTACAGATGGTACAGGCTCAGGGGGAGCATATAATTCAAATAATGCATTGTTGGCATTATGGTTAGAAGTTGTTGATAAAGTCTATGAAGCTAAATGATACATCTTGTTGTTTGATCAAAGGAATGGCATTGCAGGCTGATATATGATGAATGATAGTCATGGTCTTGAATGAATTGCTGGTCCTAGAACTTGCATCTACTCAGGGGGAGCATGGATGGATTGATACAACTTGGAGCCCATTTAGAAACTTCAGCATGTATCTCTGTTGTGATATCTCTTTTATGGTGTCAAGGTCATGTAACGGCCTATGTTGGTTTCCCCACTATGCCTGGGATGAATGATGTAACGTTCATGTCTTATCATAAGTAAACTCTTAATGTATCTCCACATGGTTAGGTGGATGAGTCAATATTGGTATATCCCCACCAGTTTGGGTGATAAATGTATGTATTGAGTCTTTTGGTGATAGGAAGGTCTTCTATAATGTATAAGTCTTTGTTCTTCTTGAAGAACATCTTTTGCAGATCTTGCCTACAGTCAAGGGGAGCATGAACAGCACAATTCAGCAAGAGCAGGATGGATAGATTGGTACACTTTGGCATACACAAAGGGGGAGCACATTTGGAGATTTCAGCAGGTACTCAGGGGGAGTATGGACAGCAGAAGGTATACCAAAGAAGAGAATATCTTGGTCCACCCTTTGCCCTTGATGTCAAAGGGGGAGAGTGACTTGGTGTGGTGGTTGCCATCAAGTCCAAAGGGGGAGATTGTTGGCATTATGATTCAAGTGTTGTCCTTGATGGCAACTCACTCAGAGGTTGGTACAGATGCTCAGAAGTTGGTACAGGAGATGGCAACTTAATCAGAAGACAGATCCTAGTACAGCTTGCCAAGGAAGTTCATACACGCAGGTTTGTTAAGACCAAGTCGCGTGTACACGCAGGTTGGCTTCAGAAAAAGCGCGTGTATGTGGAAAAGTACCTTTGGTCCATGGCGGTTAGTCCTTGGAAGTTGTGCCTATGGTTTCGGACCATTATGTCTCGACGAACGTGTTGATCCCTAGTTTCGAGGTTGATGGTATTGGGTTACTATGGTTTTGGCTCTTGGTATTGAACAAGGCCTAAGGCTATATAAGGAGAAGATCATTAGGCCAAAAGATGTGTATGAATGATGAAGATCTGAGGAAGTGTGAGATCCAAGTGCTGGTTATGGGTTGGTGATCTGAACCAAGGTTTCACTCATGTGGAGGATGATGAATGATGGAACGAGATCTCAAGGGTTGGAATGATTATCTTCATATGGTTTGACTCTGGATAGACTAGATCTACTGACGCATGTTTATTATTATGATCTGGGTATGTTTTGATGTCTGATATAGCTGCAGAGTTATAAGTTAGAATTTGCAGATCTGTACGCGGGTTGGCTTTGGTAAAAGAGCGTATACACGCAGGTTGGGTTCATCCAAGTAGCGTATACAATGTGAAAATTGGGTGTTTCAGTGATTGATGATGCAGGTTGTTCTACAATGGTGATTGTTTCATGGATCCAGTATGAAAATTGATGAAACGTGGTCCCGGGAAGATCGTAGGCCGGCACCTACGTACTGGTAAACATATCAGCCAGTACAAGAGCCAAGGGGGGTTGTAGCTCCCTTCCAGGAGCAGCTGGAAAACGAGTGAAGGTTGTAGCCTTCTGTAGGGTTGGCACCTACGTACTAGTAAATGGATCGGCTAGTACAAGAGCTATGAGGGTTGTAGCCCTCTGCAGGTTGCAGCCTGCGTGCTGGTAAATGACTGGACCAGTGCATTGTAAAATAAGTTTCTTATTAAAGAAGAAAGAGACGAATTGCAGCAGGTGGTTTTCACCCACATTGGGTTTCCACCTTATATCATGGTGTTCATGTGTGTGGCTCTTGTGAGATGTTCTGTTCTGTTATTCTGCACCTGTTTACTGTTAATATGCTTAATAATGATCTGATGCATTTACTGAAGATTAAGATAACTGAATTATAAGATCTCTGGATATACGCGAGTTTCATTAGACACAGTAGCGTGTACACGCGGGTTCACTTAATTGAAGTAGCGTATATG
Organism: Pinus tabuliformis; assembly: GCA_031772625.1. Taxonomy (NCBI): domain Eukaryota; kingdom Viridiplantae; phylum Streptophyta; class Pinopsida; order Pinales; family Pinaceae; genus Pinus; species Pinus tabuliformis. The sequence continues at coordinate 820,219,526 of CM062818.1, forward strand.
TTTCTGAGTATGAAATAGAAAAAGTTTGATTGATCTGATAATACTGATTCACCCCCCCTCTCAGTATTATTTCCAACAATTGGTATCAGAGCAGGTCCTTCAGAGAAGCTTGATCGCTTGAAGGAGATTCGTAGAACAATGGGGAAGAAAGCACGTCAGAAGAAGAAGACAGCTCAAAGGAAAAATGACAACCTGCCGTTGAGTGGAAGCAAGTGTTCAGATCCTGAAGCATCTCAGATTGAAGATGGACAAGCAAATGAAGCATCAGATCAAATCATAGATCAACAAGATCTACCTAGCAAAAGGGAGAATGCCCTCAAGGAAGAAATCATCAGATTAGAAGATCAGTTAGAATGTGCCTCCAGAATTCGAGAAATGCTGCTAGCACTGAATAAAGAGCAAGAAAACGAGATCCTCAAACTAAGGCATCAGTTGGATGAAGGAAGGAAAGCTGAAGAGACCTTGGAGAAGCAATGTCTTGAAAAGGAAGAACAACATCAAGTTGAGGTAAATATCTTGAAAGGTAAAATAGAAGAAAAGGATAAGCTTTTACGATTTCAAGATAGTACTAAAGTCTTGGATGATATTCTTAATAGTCAAAGATCTCCTGCTATCAAGACTGGTCTTGGTTTTCGTGGATATGTTGAAGGTGAATCTAGTTCACAAGGTGAGGCAAGAAACTCTAATGAGAAATCTGAAATGCCCAACAAGGAATAACCAAGGAAAGAAAATCCTCAAGGAAGATTCTTTGCTCCTAACTATGGACGTGATAGACGATTGTTTCCTCCACTGAATAATGTTGAATGTTATGTATGTCATAATCTTGGACATGTTGCAGCCATATGTAGAAGAAGAAGGTTTCAAGACCATCGTACAGAAAGATCATCACATTCAAGGTACTTTAATGGATATTGCTTTTCTTGCAATATATTTGGCCACAAAGCTGCTGATTGCTATAAGAGGAATATGAAACATGTAAGATGCTATGCATGTAACAAGTTTGGACATAAAGCAAGAGATTGTAGGAACAAAGCTCATGATAAGAAGAAATCATCAACATGCTTGAAGATATGGAAGAAGAAGGAAGTTCAGCCAGAAAGATGTGGCGCAGCACAGGGTACTCAGCACAGCACAGACATAACAGACTCAGGGGGAGCTGAAGGCATAGAACTTCAGTGTTCGAATTCTCATACGCAAGTTTCATTAAGTAAAGCCGCGTATATACGCAAGTTTCACACTGCAAAGTCGCGTATATGTCAGTTTGTGAAAAAGCAGTGGGGACAGACTCAAAAAAAAAAGGGGGTCTGATATGATCCAGTCCAATATATGCTCTATTGGTTAACAGTTACAGTCTGCTGAGGATGCTTGGAAATGTTTTGATACTTGTAAGATGTTAGAAGTGTTTAATCCTAACTTGATGATGATGAGATCTTGATGCTTATTATTGGTGTATGCATGATCAGATCTAACTACAGATGGTACAGGCTCAGGGGGAGCATATAATTCAAATAATGCATTGTTGGCATTATGGTTAGAAGTTGTTGATAAAGTCTATGAAGCTAAATGATACATCTTGTTGTTTGATCAAAGGAATGGCATTACAGGCTGATATATGATGAATGATAGTCATGGTCTTGAATGAATTGCTGGTCCTAGAACTTGCATCTACTCAGGGGGAGCATGGATGGATTGATACAACTTGGAGCCCATTCAGAAACTTCAGCATGTATCTCTGTTGTGATATCTCTTTTATGGTGTCAAGGTCATGTAACGGCCTATGTTGGTTTCCCCACTATGCCTGGGATGAATGATGTAACGTTCATGTCTTATCATAAGTAAACTCTTAATGTATCTCCACATGGTTAGGTGGATGAGTCAATATTGGTATATCCCCACCAGTTTGGGTGATAAATGTATGTATTGAGTCTTTTGGTGATAGGAAGGTCTTCTATAATGTATAAGTCTTTGTTCTTCTTGAAGAACATCTTTTGCAGATCTTGCCTACAGTCAAGGGGAGCATGAACAGCACAATTCAGCAAGAGCAGGATGGATAGATTGGTACACTTTGGCATACACAAAGGGGGAGCACATTTGGAGATTTCAGCAGGTACTCAGGGGGAGTATGGACAGCAGAAGGTATACCAAAGAAGAGAATATCTTGGTCCACCCTTTGCCCTTGATGTCAAAGGGGGAGAGTGACTTGGTGTGGTGGTTGCCATCAAGTCCAAAGGGGGAGATTGTTGGCATTATGATTCAAGTGTTGTCCTTGATGGCAACTCACTCAGAGGTTGGTACAGATGCTCAGAAGTTGGTACAGGAGATGGCAACTTAATCAGAAGACAGATCCTAGTACAGCTTGCCAAGGAAGTTCATACACGCAGGTTTGTTAAGACCAAGTCGCGTGTACACGCAGGTTGGCTTCAGAAAAAGCGCGTGTATGTGGAAAAGTACCTTTGGTCCATGGCGGTTAGTCCTTGGAAGTTGTGCCTATGGTTTCGGACCATTATGTCTCGACGAACGTGTTGATCCCTAGTTTCGAGGTTGATGGTATTAGGTTACTATGGTTTTGGCTCTTGGTATTGAACAAGGCCTAAGGCTATATAAGGAGGAGATCATTAGGCCAAAAGATGTGTATGAATGATGAAGATCTGAGGAAGTGTGAGATCCAAGTGCTGGTTATGGGTTGGTGATCTGAACCAAGGTTTCACTCATGTGGAGGATGATGAATGATGGAACGAGATCTCAAGGGTTGGAATGATTATCTTCATATGGTTTGACTCTGGATAGACTAGATCTACTGACGCATGTTTATTATTATGATCTGGGTATGTTTTGATGTCTGATATAGCTGCAGAGTTATAAGTTAGAATTTGCAGATCTGTACGCGGGTTGGCTTTGGTAAAAGAGCGTATACACGCAGGTTGGGTTCATCCAAGTAGCGTATACAATGTGAAAATTGGGTATTTCAGTGATTGATGATGCAGGTTGTTCTACAATGGTGATTGTTTCATGGATCCAGTATGAAAATTGATGAAACGTGGTCCCGGGAAGATCGTAGGCCGGCACCTACGTACTGGTAAACATATCAGCCAGTACAAGAGCCAAGGGGGGTTGTAGCTCCCTTCCAGGAGCAGCTGGAAAACGAGTGAAGGTTGTAGCCTTCTGTAGGGTTGGCACCTACATACTAGTAAATGGATCGGCTAGTACAAGAGCTATGAGGGTTGTAGCCCTCTGCAGGTTGCAGCCTGCGTGCTGGTAAATGACTGCACCAGTGCATTGTAAAAGAAGTTTCTTATTAAAGAAGAAAGAGACGAATTGCAGCAGGTGGTTTTCACCCACATTGGGTTTCCACCTTATATCATGGTGTTCATGTGTGTGGCTCTTGTGTGATGTTCTGTTCTGTTATTCTGCACCTGTTTACTGTTAATATGCTTAATAATGATCTGATGCATTTACTGAAGATTAAGATAACTGAATTATAAGATCTCTGGATATACGCGAGTTTCATTAGACACAGTAGCGTGTACACGTGGGTTCACTTAATTGAAGTAGCGTATATGTTTCTGAGTATGAAATAGAAAAAGTTTGATTGATCTGATAATACTGATTCACCCCCCCTCTCAGTATTATTTCCAACAGGATCATGTCACCAGATTTGTTCTCTAATTCCTGAATAGCCTCTGTATCTGTTTCCACTTTGCGGTTTGTATCTGTTGAGGAAGATAGAATTTTGGTATAGCCAGAATTCCCTAGAGATTGGTTTTCTCCTAAGTTAATATTAAGTGGTTCTTCAGGCTGCATGTAGAAATTCATGTTGGCTAGGACCTGGGCCATCCATGCCTTGAAATCGTGCAAAAGATCATCTTGAGAACCCATATTTGGTGTTGGAGGAGGTCCCACTTCATTTCTTCGTTCATTGTCAGAATGCCCTACTCCTTCTTGAGGTTCTGGTTCGGGGTTATCTTATCCTCCTGACTCTGGTTGCAAGTCTTTTATATTTACCGGGCTGGATAATTCTATGGGTTGACTAGCGTTGCCTTTAGGATTTTCAAACATTCCCTGGTTTGACTTCAACCTTGTAGATCGTCTACGTTTACGAGGTATGCTTCCTGAAAGGGCAGTCCTTTTTATTTCTAGAACAAGGTTAGGTGCTGGCAGGTTTTTCACCTCTTTCTAGGGCCAATATGAGATCATCCCAGGTTGATTGTTGTTGGGCAAGGTCGTGACTAACTATTAACCTGATCAGGAAATAGTGGCTAACTATTGTTTCTGGATGTTGAGACCATATCAGCCTCTTGACAATGTCATGCAATAATGAATTCAATAGTTTAAGCAAATCAACAGATCATTTTTGTTTTAAAACTACTAAAAGTTTGAGTTTTCGCGGCCTTACCACGTCTCTATGCCTATCGTGGGTAATATAATTCTGGACAATTTGTGCCAACTCTCCCCATGGCTCTCTGAGAGAAGATGTCCAAATTCCTTTACCCTCCTTGATTAGCTCTTGTCCTTTGTCCTTAAAAACCTCCATAGCGCCATGCAGCCTTAATCGCTTGTTAGCCTATACTAGTCCTTCTGCTGGCAACCTAGACACTTCTACTATCACAGCATCTGTTACAATGATTTGTCTACCTCTTACCAAGGATTTTCCATTCTGTAGATGCTGTAAAAATTCAATGGCAATTTCCTCATTGGGGGGTTGAAATCTTGTAAATTATGTTGTCCATCCTGCGTGGGCTAGAATTTCCTTGGCTTCATTGGAGACAGCCGGTGTTAAAGGTTCTTGGTGCATTGTTCTTCCTCCCATGATGCTTGACTTATGCAAACGATAAGTGTAGTGGAGAAAGCACAACAACGAGCAGAGCCAAGAGACGGAACAACAAATGGTTGTAATGGCTCTATCAGGTGATGTTTTATAAACATAAATACTATTATCGAGGGTTCTTATAATGCCACACACTCTGTGATTACGGGATGTCATATTATTCTACAAAATCAAATGAGAAGATGATAGTGCATGCATGAGTATACTGGAGGTCCTCACCCCCTCTCGAAATGATAGGTCGCCTAGCACCAAATGAATGAAAAGATGACGCACTGGTGCAAAGTACAGGGGTGATGGATTGGGTAATGAAAGCGGCAGGGTATGTATATTAATGAAAGGATCATAAAAGGATATTGGAGTAATGAAAACAAGGCATGTAACAAGATTTATTAATAAGTGATAAGATGTCGTGAGGATGCGATAAAGAAAAAGTACAGCATACGCAAGAGATGATACTTTACTGTCGTTATTCCACTTGAAAATGTTGTGATTTATTTTAAAAGATTAATTCATGCATAAAGGTTCAAGGTAAGTTAGGGAAATAATCTCTCCGTAGAAAAAATAGAAACATAAGAAGAGGGCATTGTAATAATTATTGATGTAGAAAATAAAACTTCAATATATTAAGCAGAGCTTCTGTTGCGTGCGGGCATCCATAGCCTCGACAGAGTTGCTTTCTAACCCTTGGGAGCCATGGTCCTCAATGTATAATTGGGGAAGTGCATTATGATGACCATAGTAGAGACCAATGTGCTCGCATGGTAACCAGATGAACACATTGCCATTCACTGGGAAGTAACAAAAGTGGCCAGGCCGGCTTGTGATGAGACCTCCTGTTCCAAGGACTTTGTTTCTTCATGCATCCATTAGATCATATCCCTGGTGTGGTGACCATAGTGGAAATGGCACTTCACTCCTTCCTTATGATCATGGTAGGTTGGCTAGTGATGAGACCCCCTATCCTCCATTTGTGGAAAAAAAATCATAAAATTGATAGTGAATATATATATATATATATATATATATATATTAAACACTTCCCATTTTGTATATAGAGGGTGGCTCAGTACTCCTTAAGAGTAGCGATGGCGGAAGAAGTTTGAAAATATCAATAGAAAAATAATATACCCAATAATCTTATTGATAATAAACACAGAGAATTATACGAAACGGGGGAGAACCAACATGGTAAAGATAATCAATCAATTTCATTTATAGCAAAAATGAGGACATTGAAGTGATATAGATAATTGTGTCCTTTCTTTTTTGATCATCACAAAGCAATATTGTTAAAGATGATAATATTCAAGATATTTGACTACTTCAGTAGACTCCATACTTGTTGTCCTTAGATATGTATTGTACTTTTATGCCATAAAGAGGATCATAAAGAGTGAAATGGGATGGGCTAGCAATGATCATGCAAGGGGAAGAAAGGGTGTTCTAAAAAATACTCACAAGGTGTTGTTCAAAAGAAAACACACGCACAACATGTTGTTCCCTATAGGTAGCAGCAGTTGTTCCCTGTAGGGAACAATAAAGAAAAACACACATGAAAAGTGATGTTCCCTATAGGGAACAACAACTATTCTCTATAGGGAACAACAAAGAAAATTGCACACGAAAAGTGTTGTTCCCTATAGGGAACAACAAAGAAAAATGCACACGAAAAATGTTGTTCCCTATAGGGAACAGGAGTTGTTCCCTGTAGGGAAGAACAGTTGTTCCCTGTAGGGAACAATAGTTGTTCCCTGTAGGGAACAACAAAGAAAAATGCCCACGAAAAGTGTTGTTCCCTATAGGGAACAACAAAGAAAAATGCACACTTAAAGTGTTGTTCCCTATAGGTAACAACAATTGTTCCCTATATGGAACAACAAAGAAAAATGGACACAAAAAGTGTTGTTCCTTATAGGAAATAGTAGTTGTTCCCTATAGGGAACAACAAAGGAAAAGAAGAAAAAAACGACAAACAATCATCTCTACTAGCTATTGGAAGCAGATGCATCGCCCCTAGGTAGCTATTGAAGGATCTAGGAAAAACTGTCCATCATCGCGTTCCTTTGTCTCTCAAGGGCTTCTTCGAGCAAGAGTTTGATAGGATCTCCTACCCCCTCATCTTTCTTTTCATTTGCCATGGGAGGCTGTCGAGATTTGCAAGGCTGGTCTTGCAAAGGTTTGGCCAATTCAAGCCCTAACTCCTTATATCTTGACCTCGTTGGGGACATGCAAAGAAAAACAAAGAAAGAGCAGACCGCTCTGATACCACTGATCCTAATTTAAATAGGAACACAACAAATCATAGATATAACCATAAATACAGAGATGTAGTAGAAAAAACACTTCAGTTCATTAATATCAAATATTGAAATATGCTTACAAACAAAATGGAAATAGAACTAGCTGGGCGATGGTAGCTTATCTCTATAAAGCGATTTGGTGACTACATGCCTCTAAACTATGTGAAAATGAGGCTCGAAGGCCAATTTATTGTTGAGAAATAATGGAAAACCCTAAACATCCAAAAACCTAACCCTAGGAGATGAAGCGCCAAACGATGGGCCCCGCTTGGGTAAATTAGTACATCAACTACCCAAGGTTGTAACTTTGGCATACGATCTTTGTTTCACGCAACCAATACCTTATTAGAAAGATCTATTCGAGAATTACAACTTTTGCATGAACAACATTGGTCTAGGGCACATGTTGGTCCCAGTTTTCCAAAAAAACATCGTTTAGGGCCTTAGAACGGGTTTGGAAGTTCAGGACCAGAAAAAATGCCAAAAATAGTAAATTGTGCTACAAATAATGAAACCAAAAAAGCGAAAGAAACAATGGTGGGGTCAAAGTGGAATAGGAGGGTGGTCACCAATATCCATCTCGATAATTCCTCCACACTTAAGAAGCAATCGTCCCCATTGCGTTGAGTTCCTCCATGAGATGAGGAAACTTCTACTGAACTTGGTCCATGATGAGTTGTTCTGCAGTCTCTGATGTGTCTAGTAATGGTTTGAAGCATGGTTAAGGGTTTTCCATATTGAACACTTGATGCAAGCCATGGAGTAGGGGAATGTTGTGCTTCTGTTGTGCTTCAAAACATTGTTTCCCACAGCCTTGGTAATGTTGTAAGGACCATATCAGAGTCGTCTGAGCTTCCGATGGACTCTTGTAAGGCACTCTTTCTACAAATGAAACCATACTTTATCACCCTCTTGAAACTTGTGTGGCACCGATGTTGATCATGTTGCTGCTTGTACTTGGCAGTTTCCATAATGGAGTGACAATATATTACCCTGTTGGGTAGAGGTGCTCTAGGAGTCAGATCGAATGAATGCTTGACTTGACAGTGCAATGATACCCCTGTGGGTGAGGAGAATATGTTCCTGTATTCTTTCATGACTGTATCCATCTGATGATGTTGCATGGAGGAACCCCTCTCGGGGGCCATGGACGTGGCGATGATCTTCCCCTTCATTTGAGAGCGAACCAGAAAGAAAATAAATTTCCTATTTTGGGAGATGATCTTACTGCATTTCTTAGTGGAGATCAAAGTGTGATGGTAGGTGGGTCTACCTCTAATATCCTTTATAACGTATTACCCAAAGAAATAATAATAGTGTGAGGCCTTGACTCATACACACCATGTCGCTTTCACAAGTATGGTTGGTGTAATAATACATCACAAACATCAAGAGGTGCAATGTCACATAATACCTCATTTGTGAAGGGCTTGATGCTGTAGGGAAGGTGACAGTGCATGTTGACTCAGAGGTCTCGTCCTTGGTTAAGCCACCTCTGCTGAAATGAGGTTCTTTTGGCTACCACTATCGATAGTGAATTGCAGCAGCGAACCCTTCATCCAAAATTAAGAGTTGAAAAGACGCTCTCCCTCCTTTGGATCTTTAGGCTCATTCTCCTTGATCTTGGTAATGGAAACAATGGTGTTGGTCTCCGCATCAATTATCTGCTTCACTTTGTCATTCCTCATGTCAGGTTCTGACTCAGGGTTGAAACATGCATCTGATTCTGAAGCCTTCAACTTGGACACTAGCGACTGCTTGGCCCGACACTCACTCGTGTTATGAGTTCGGCTCTTATGGAACTCACACCACTTTCCTGTGTCCTTCTTTGACTTCATGGTGGTGTTCCTATATTGCAACTTCAATGGGTTATCTTGGGTCACACCGTCTTGGCTTTGTCCTTCGTTATGTGGTTTTGGAAAGCATTTCCCTTGCTTCAAATTCGCGGATCCAAAGTCTTGCTCCTTTTGTTTAAACTTTTTCTCAATCTTGACAACGTATAGTTATGTTGTGCCAAGTGAAGAGATGTATAGGAACTCCATCTTGTCTTGGATGTATCTATGTAGGCAATCATGGTACCTGAGTACCAAATGTTTCTGAGAATCCTTAATACCCAACTTTGTGCGAAGGGTATGAAAAACATTGGTAAACTCGAGCACATCTTCGTCCCTTCCATGCTGTAGCGTGGTCCACTTTATGTATTTGTCTTCATAGCTTCCGACAGGGTAGTACTTCTCCTTGATGGCGTCCTAGAATGAATTCCAAGTGGGAGTAGCTGAAAACAGTGAGTTCATACTTTCATCCTCCTATTCACAATAGGTTTCCCACTAGTCCTTGATGTGGGGGGTGGCTTTGAGAAGAGCAAAAGTAATATTTTCTCAGCTGGAAAAATCATGAACATAAAAATATCCTTCTAGAAGATTCAACCATTTATCTATGGTGTCTGCATGTAGTTGACCCTCGAATATGGGGATTTCAAAGTGAACTTGTATATTAAAGGGTGTGATGGTTCTAGAGTAGCTGTTGGAAGCATATGCGTCACCCTTGGGTATCCGCTGAAGGATCTAGGAAAAATTATCCATCATCGCGTTCCTTTGTCGCTCGAGGGCTTCTTCAAGCAAGATTTTGGTAGGATCTCCTGCCCCCTCGTCTTTCTTTTCATCTGCCATGGGAGGCCATCGAGATTTGTGAGGCTGGTTTTGTAAAGGTTCGACCAGTTCAAGCCCTAACTCCTTATATCCCAACCTCGTTGCGGACATGTAAAGAAAAATGGAGAAAGAGAAGACCGCTCTAATACCACTGATCTGAATTTAAACAGGAATGCAACAAATTACATATATAACGATAAATATAGAGATGTAGTAGAAATGACACTTCATTTCATTAATATCAAATACTGAAATATGCTTACAAACATAATGGAAATAAGACTAGCTCGGGCAATGGTAGCTTATCTCTGAGAAGAGATGTGGTAGCTACATGCCTCTGAACTATGTTATAATGAGGCTTGAAGGCCTATTTATTGTTGAGAAACAATGGAAATACCTAAACATCCAAAAACCTAACCCTAGGAGATGAAGCACAAAACTATGGGCCCAGTTTGGGTAAATTCGTACATCAACTTCCCGAGGTCATAACTTTGGCATGTGATCTCCATTTGACGCACCCAATACCTCGTTAGAAATATCTATTCGAGGACTACAACTTTTGCATGACAAAAATCAATAGGTGACCATATTGGTCCCAGTCTTCCCCAAAAAACATTGTTTAGGGCCTCAAAACGGCTCTAGAAGTTGAGGACTTGAAACGCTACCAAATATAGTAAATTGCGATACAAATAAGGAAACTAAAAAACTGAAAGAAACAATGGTGGGGGTCTAAGTGGAATATTTAGGTGGCCACTAATATCCACATAGATCATGCAAGCATATACCTGCTGAAGGCTACAACCTTCACTCGCTTTTCAACTTCTACTGGAAGGGAGCTACAACCCCCTAGCTCTTATACTGGTTGATATATTTACCAACACATAGGCGCCATCCTACAGAGGGTTACCACCTTCACTCTTTCTCAAGGGACCATGTTTCATAAATTTTCAGACTAGATACTCCCGGTACACATCAACACAATATGTAGGTCATGTTTCATCAAACTTTCATACTGGACCCATCAATAACATTGAAGCTCAATCACCATTGCAGTACAACCATTAAATACAACTGCATCACCCAATCACTGAAACCCATCAACATAATCAATAAATCAGAATAGTTAGATCACTGTCACCAGAACATAGAGTTGAACCCAGAACACTACATCAACAACCAAAACCAACTGCAACCTCAAAAATCATATGTCAGAATGTATACACTACTTCAATGAGGACAATTTGCATGTATATGCTACTTTCTATAACCCAACCTACGTATACCTCTAAATAAACTGAATCATAAAAATTTTGAACGAAAAACTATACTACCCAAAGACATTCTGAATATCTATTGTCATATTACAGAGTTCTAAATAGATAGTATCAAAGATCACCCTTCTTACTCAATCAATCAGCCATCTAGACTCAATCTCCTTACACAATCAGTTTTGCTTTAGATCTAATGAAGACATCATTAACAAACAACAGTAAAACAACAGCATTGATCAGATAGATCAGTAATTTCTAAACAACAAGCCCTCCCTCTGCATACGCTACTTGGAAGTGCCGAATCCGCGTGTATACATGCCTTCACCAAGGCGAACTTGTGTATAAATCTGCAAATATTGACTTATAAATTCACAGTTTTTCAAGACTTCAGATATACCCAAATCATAGAATATAAAGGATAAAGCATGCGTTAGCACTCAGATCAATCCTATCCATTATCAGATCTTATAATGATAAGTCATTTTAGGTGTCATGATCCGGATCCAACATTGTATCCAAGGGTGCACAAGATGTTTCAGATTTATAACACAACCATAATCCTTACAACAAAAAATATACTTCAGATACAAGTATTCATGAAAAACCCTTTCACTTCCACACTTAGCCCTTTGATCTTCTCCTCCTTATATACATAGAATCTTTGTCAATACCATGCACCAAAACAACACTTAGAACTTATGGTATTCTTAGACGGGATCAAGTAACCATTATTCTGCTCAATATTGTGGGCTAATACCATGGTATGGACCCTTGGTATTATTTAACCTTAATTTTCCATCCCATATGCGCTTTTCCTTCTCTGAAACTGCATGCATACATATACGCGTCTTTTATTTTGTGTACCTGCATGTATACGCGACTTGGACTAGGTTAATAAGCATATACCACTTAAAACATTCTATTTCCACAATTTCTTGATTCTAATCTATAATCCTTTGTCCCATCACCATGTTCTTCTGTTTCATTACTCTGTTACCTCTGAATTTACCTATTACAATGTAAAGTGCCATCATACATCACTTTATCATTTCTGAATTGACCTATATGTGGGTTGCCATCAAAGGACAGCACATGTACCATAATGCCAACAAAAAGATGAGCATATACGAATGATATGCATATATAAGAAAGTTATGCATATACTGTAGATGCACATATACAAAAGATGCACATATATGGAAGTTACATATACTAAAGTTGCACATACATGGAGGTGATGCGTATATCTGGAAGTTGCACATATACCTGGAAGATATGTGCATATAGAAATTTTTCGCATATACGAAAGATATGCACATATCGTTCGTATATGCACAATTTACGTATATGAGAAATTTCCATATATGGAAGTTGCACATATACGATAGATGCACATAAATAAAAAAAGTGCATATATGGAATATATGCACATATAAGAAAGTTACCCATATAAGGAAATATCTTCGGTATATGCGCAATGTTCGTATATGTGCAATTTTTGTATATGGAAGTTTCACATATACGGTAAATGCACATATATAAAAGACGTGTATATACAAAAGATATGGACATATAAGAAAGTTACGTATATATGGAAGTTGTGCATATATGATAGATGGACATATACAAAAGATGCACATATACAGAAGATATGCACATATCTTTCGTATATGCACAATTTTCATATATGGAAGTTGCGCATATAAGGTAGATGCACATACATAAAAGATGTGCATATACGGAAGATATGCACATAAAAGAAAGTTATGTATATACGAAATATATGCACATATCTTCCGTATAAGTGCAATTGTTGTATATGGAAGTTGCACATATACGGTAGATGCACATATATAAAAGACGTGCCTATACGAAAGATATGCACATATAATAAAGTTACGCACATATGGAAGTTGTGCATATATAGTTACTATACATATATAAAAGATGCAAATATGCAGAAGTTACATATACTAAAGTTGCACATACATGGAGGTTATGCATATATATGGAAGTTGCACATATACCTGAAAGATATGTGCATATAGAAAAGTTTCGCATATACAAAAGATATGCGCATATCTTCCGTATATGCACAATTTTCGTATATGCGAAATTTTCATATATGGAAGTTGTGCATATACGATAGATACACATACATAAAAGAGGTGCATATACGGAAGGCATGCACATATAAGAAAGTTACACATATATGGAAGATATGTGCATATCTTCCGTATATGCACAATTTCCGTATATGCGTGATTTCTATATATAGAAGTTGCACATATATGGTAGATGCACATATATAAAAAATGTGCATATACAAAAGATATTCACATATAAGAAAGTTACACATATACAAAAGTTGCGCATATATGGTAGATGCAAATGTACAAAATATGCACATATACGGAAATAACCTATACTAAAGTTTCACATACATGGAGGTTATGTTTATATATGGAAGTTTCACATATACCTAGAAGATATGTGCATTTAGAAAAGTTTCGCATATATGGAATATATGTCCATATCTTCCATATATGCACAATTTCCGTATATGTGAAATTTCCATATATGGAAGTTGCGCATATACGGTAGATGCATAGACATAAAAGACGTGTGTATACATAAGATATGCACATATAGGAAAGTTACACATATACATAAGATATTCGCATATCTTTCCTATATGTGCAATTTCTGTATATGTGCAAAAATTTAGCCTTTATATAGGCGCAACCTCTGTGTATACACATCTTCTATATATGTGCAACTTTAGTATATGCCAATATCTTCTATATATGGACAACATTTGTATACACACATATATGAATGTTGTGTATATACAAAAGATATGCACATATATGGAAGTTACACATATACATAATATATATGATAGAGAATATGTGCACATCTTTCGTATATGCGTAACTTTTGTATATGTGTATATCTTCCGTATATGGACTTATTTAGTGTATGTTCATATTTTAAATTTTCACATTTATAATAGATGTGCATACACAGTACATGTGCATATATGGAAGTTGTGCATGTATGAAAGAGATGCGCATATACAAAATTTATGCATATACGAAAGAGATGTGCATGTATGTAAGTTGAGCATAATCGTAAACATATTTGTACAGTCCAAAAGACGCCCAAAGTCATCCAGTATAATGCACAAGTGAGTATTTTCCAGCTGGTCAATATTACTACAGAAAGCAAGTAATCCCTACCTCCCTTGCATCTTGTAGGCAAACATGGGCTAGCATATGAAAGTCTTCTTAGCACACTTGTTTTTTCCACCTCCCTTTAGTCACACATAGTATAGTAGGAGAAAGAGTAAGCAGCCCATTATCTGCACGTCATTTTTTTCATGCAAGGAACAGTTGAAATCTAGTGTAATTAGGAAGATATTGGGACAAATCACCGAATATCCACATCTTATTAGACTTTTCATGCTCACTTTATCACTTGCACATGGTTACACATCACAAACTAAGCTTCTATAAGCCTTTTAGTAGAAATTAGATTATCTTTACTTTTATTTTTATTTGCAAATTCTCACATAGCTTAATTAGGGGGAAAAGTAAGTAGCCAAATTCAACACATATTTTTCAATCTATTTTGGTACTTTTTACAAATCACATAGCTTAATTAATAAAAGAGTAAGTTTCCTACCAGCCACAAATCTTGTTACTAACCAAATCATTTATTCATTTCATTAGTTTTGGGACTAAGGCCAAGTGTCACTAGAGAAAGAAAGTAATCTTTATTTCCTTTGCATCTTGTAGGCAAACCTAGGCTAGAATATGAAAGTATTCTTAGCACACTTGAGTTTTCCACCTCCGTTTAGTCACACATAGTGTAGCAGGATAAAGAGTAAGTGACCTATCATCCACAAATCTTGTTACTAACTAAAGCATTTATTCATTTCATTTGTTTTGGGACTAGGGCCAAGTGTCACTACAGAAAGCAAGTAATCTTTGCTTCCCTTGAATCTTGTAGGCGAACTTGGGCGAGCATATGAAAATATTCTTAGAACACTTGTGTCTTCCACCTCCATTTAGTCACACATAGTGTAGTAGGAGAAAGAGTAAGTGGCCCATTATCCACTGTACATCATTTTTTTTCATGCGAGGAACAATTGAAATCTAGTGTAATTAGGAAGATATTGTAACAAATAACTGAATATCCACATCATATCACACTTTTCATGCTCACTTTATGGCTTGCATATAATTACACATCACAAACTAAGATTTTATAAGTTTTATATTAGAAATTAGATTATTTTTATTTTTATTTGCAAATTCTCACATAGCTTAATTAGGGGGAAATTAAGTGGCCAAATTCAACACATATTTCTCAATCTATTTTTCTAGTTTTTACAAATCACATAGCTTAATTAGTAAAAGAGTAAGTGGACTATCATCCATAAAAATTGCTACTAACCAAAGAATTTATTCATTTCATTAGTTTTGGGACTAGGGCCAAGTGTCACTACTGAAAGCAAGTAATCTATGCTTCCCTTACGTCTTTTAGGAAAACATGGGCTAGCATATGAAAGTCTTCTTAGCACACTTGTGTTTTCCACTTCCCTTTAGTCACACATAGTGTAGTAGGAGAAAGAGTAAATGGCCCATTATCTTGACATCATTCCTTTTTCATGCAAGAAACAATTGAAATATAGTTTAATTAGGAAGATATTGTAATGGATCACCAAATATCCACATCTTATCAAACATTTCATGCTCACTTGATCACTTGCACCGTTACACATTACACACTAAGCTTCTATAAGTTTTGTATTATAAATTAGATTTATTTTTATTTTTATTTTTATTCGCAAATTCTCAGAAAGCCTAATTAGGGGTAAAAGTAAGTGGCCAAATTCAACACATATTTTTCAATCTATTTTTCTAGTTATTACAAATCATATAGCTTAATTAGTAAAAGATTAAGTGTCCTATCATCCACAAATCTTGTTACTAACCAAAGAATTTATTCATTTCATTAGTTTTGGGACAGTGCCACTAAAGAAAGCAAGTAATCTTTTCTTCGCTTACGCCTTGTAGGTGAGCCTGGGCTAGCATAGGAAAGTCTTCTTAGCACACTTTTGTTTTCCACCTCCCTTTAGTCACACATATTATAGTAGGAGAAAGAGTAAGCGGCCCATTATCTACACATCATTTCATTTTCATGCAAGGAACAATTGAAATATAGTGTAATTAGGAAGTTATTATAACGGATCACCAAATATCCACATTTTATCACACTTTTCATGCTCACTTGATCATTTGCACACAGTTACACATCACACACTAAGCTTCTATAAGATTTGTATTAGAAGACATCGAGTTTCTGGAGCTTTTGATACTTAGTTCATTTTAGCCTACATCTCACACCCTAAAGAAAATTAATACCTTAAAAAATACCATAACTTTAGCCAACTGAATTCCCCACCAGGGCCACTAATTATTTTATAGTTCAAGTTAGGACCATCGCGGGTAGGTATTCCATAAGCCACCATGGTCATGTTACAAATTTGAAATATTGTAGTTGAATTTTTAGGGAGCTTAAAACCCTTCAATCATCACATGGAAAACAATACCCGAGAATGGTAGAGACCTGATTCAGAGGGGGTTCGACTTACGTCTAGTGCGCGCAGTACTATTTGGGGCTACCCAACCCGTCTAGTGCTCGATACTGATAACTTACTACCAAGAAGCTAAAGACTCGAGTGCTCACATGGGACCAAGGTACTTTAGTGGCCAAAATGTAAGGCTTCCATCCGTATAGGTGGACGTGTGAGAAAAACCAAAGCCTCATCTGTTACCTTGGTATATTCTTTGGCTGTTAGAAGGCGTCACCAGTTCTTTCGGGACATTGCCGCAGTACCCATCAGAAGATATATTTGTAATACCCAATTACTTTGAGAGTAGCAAGGACAAATAGGTCTTCATAGGATCTTTATTGATATTCAAAAACAAACGAAAACCATTTTTTTGTTTGATTGATCACATAATCTAAAGTTAAAGGGAAAGTAATAATTTTGTTTTCTCTTTGTTTTATGTATGTGATATATTTATATTGAGAATCATCTCCTTCACTCAATCACGTAAAGGATCACACACTCTACTCGACACCATAGGGGACACGATGGCTCGCTGTCGATCTATAAATTTTCTAAATCTCCCTCCATTACTAGGAGGAGTGCCAAGTCTCTCACCGTTTAGGTGCAAAAGATGCCATAAAACTACCACCATAGGATCTTCCTTTATCACTGATTCTTCGCTTGGAAATCCTCCCTGTCTTGGTTTTTGTACCTTGGGAGACAATCTTTGTCTAAGAAGAGATCAGTGCCCAAGACGTTTATTCGAAACTGTAAAAAAATTAATTGAATGTACCATCATTTCATAAAACCCCACAAATTTTATTAAAACCCTTTAACTTTCCATATGTGAACAATGTTTCCAAAGTGGCCTTCTCATGTTGAATACAAATGGAAAAATTTGTGGTTTCTTAAAAACCCAAAACCACCCGCGGCACCACCTGTAGCTGTTTCTTGAGATGAGGAGAGTGCCCTCGTAATAATTAATGGCCATCGATATTTTGAATAGGAGGTTTGAGAAAACCATCTAGGGTGGCACACCTCTATATAAACCTCATGCAATTTATGCCAATGAGTTTCATTGATGTGAAGAGACTGCATTATTAACCATCGATTTGCTAAGTTTTATCTCTTCGAATTCTTCATTGTTGCATGATTTAACATTAATAATCATTACATCAATATTTGGATAGTGCACACTTGGAATTTACATTTACTATTGCAGTTGCTACCACCCTGAAATGAAGAGCTCTTTCTCTTCTTCTTCCATTCACTAGTTTTGAACCCATTGTTGCGACTACAGTCTGTTTCTAAACGAAACTTGTTTCCCTCTGTTGAATGTTGATCTTTCGACATACCCACAAAGACTCGAAGGGTTTGATTATATGCCCATTATTGTTAATTTCATCCTACGCAGTGAAAGGTGGTTTAAGTACCAGATAAGTTGTATTTATTTTCTTGTGTTTTCCTTTTGAAAGACATGTTGTTTCTTTTCACCATACATTTGTTTTGTTGAAGATCATAATCCGAGAGATGCTGATCTGTAATGCTACTGTTCGGTATCCATGGAGCTTGACTAACTTGTGTAATACAGTCTTTACCATACATAATGGTTTATTGTCAGCTCCTACTCTTCGATGAATTTATTCCATTTCAAGTTCCTGTAAATATACATGTATGTTATGAAGAATTTGGTCAAGGTTTAAATTAAATGTTTTATCCACCTGTGCTGACAAAGACAACACAAGTCAATATGATTCCTACTCTGTTTGCTCAGATTTAACATGAGATTCAATGACAGCCTTGTCTATAATAGGAGCCTTTGGTTGGAACCCTCTTCTTAGTTCTAACCCCGAGACAACTTCGAATGGGAGCAATGTTTTTGGTATGCACATACTTATTAGGAGCATCCTTGCCCCTATTCATCCTATTGTACAATATGTGTAACCAATTCTCCCACATTTAACTAGTATCTCAATTCACAACCATAAGGAACATGAGCACCAATCGGAAATCACAAATGGGAAAACTCACAACACCATGTTTATCCACAAAATGGCAAGGCAAGGCTAAAACCACTGTCTATCCAGGAAATCCTCCATGTCATTGACATATCTTAACCAAGAAACCACATGCATTTATCATGCACTAAGAAAAACATACATGCAACCTGTTACATGCAAAATAATCCAACTATAGTTGTTGATCCACCTGCTCCCTTGTGCTTTCATGCCTTCCTTTTCCTTCTTTCCCCAAATCCAAAGTATGCTAAGGAGCTCCAAGAGTGTTGCAAGAAAACTCTAGGTGTGCAAGAGTATAATGAGAAAATAGATAGAGAGCTCAAAAACAGAACTGATAAAAGGTTGTGAACTGCTCCTCAGAGTCTCTTTTATCATTGAGGCCTATGTTTTCTTCATTTTCCTCTATTTTTCATTCAATTTTTTCCTCATGCAATCTAAACTTTCAACTTCTTTTTCTCCTATTTCCTTTATTTCATAAAACAATTCCCCCAAAATCAATTATTTTCAATGCAAGGATCCATCTGTATATTCAAATTTTTATAGGTACTCTATAAATGGGAAAGTGGGATGAAATTATGGAGTTGGACACTGAAAACCTAGAAGATATGATAGAATTTTCTACTAAATATCTAACATGGAATGAAATTGAAGGGGATCAAATAGTTATTATTCCTTATAGTTGACTAGACGATTTTATAAATGGAGAGAAATCATATGAAGATGCTCCCAATAAATTTGTTGTTAGTACAAATCGATCTAAAAAAGTACAGGATGTTATATGTGCTCGCATTAAGACATATATCAAATATACCATGTGAGTCTTTATTTGTTCAATTAATTAGATACATCTAATTCAAGTTCAAATGAAGTCATAATCATTATCCAAACTACCTAAAATTTTAAAAAAATATAGTAATTATTAATAATAAAAGTTGAAAACTTAAATATTGAAAATTTTAACAATTTCAAATTGGAATTTTAAAATGATAATATTTTATTTAAAAAAATACAAATGCAAAACTCCATTACCAAATGGGCTTTCTGTTGTACCAAATAATTACACTACCATTTTTCTATTTTTCTACAACAATAGTCCAATTTATTTGAGGATCCTCCTAATAAAAACTTATATTTTCCTACGATGGTAGTTGAAGCCATCAACTTAATAAATTTCAAAAAATGACACAAGATTTTGCATTGCTTATGGTAGTACTACATGCATGGAGAGGCCAAAAATATTGATTGTTCAGTCCTATATTACTTGGATCCCTACTATGGTGATAATTTATTCATTCTTACACTATAAATAGGATTTAAAAGGCATTTCAATACATATTAGTCTAAGCATATGACATCTCATCGACTTTTCGAGAGTGGAAAGAGAGCTTCTTGACATTCCAGATAGTAATGTGTCTGGGTATTAAGGTTAGTTAATGGAGATTTTGTTTAGCCTTCTTCTGATTGATAACATTGGTCTTAATCAATTTTTTTCCAATTGAGTTCTTGAAAGTGTGAGTTTCATCTTCATTGCCTATAAATTTACTAATTTGGTGTTCTGTTAGTTGGGTCTAGGCAAGAACTACTTCTGTTTGAAGTCGCAGATTGGTTTACCTTGCTTCTTTAGCATTTTGCCAATTGGGTTTAGCAAGGGATTGATGCTAGCAACTTCTATCAATTGGGTTTAGAAAGGGATATATGCTCTGATGAAGGTGCCAATGAGTCTAAAATCCCTGTATTTTGGTTAAATTTTGCAACTGTGGGATAATGGATTTGACTATTAGGGATTTCATGCTTTGCACAAAATTCACTAGAAACAAGGAATACATAGGTTTGTACAGAATTCACTGGCAACAAGGACTACATAGCTACCAAAAAATCTTTATCGACACTAGCATTTTTTGATTATTATTATAATTTCATGGCACAATGATATCAATCCATTGTAGAAACTATATAGTGAAGTTTGTATTCATCTTCAGTTATTTGAGATTATTGTATATTATTGAATTTGACTCTATAACTTCATTTGTTTATGTAATCTAAATCATTGTAAACTTCATTTCTAATTTTGAAACAAGGATCTGTAATTTGGGGGCACTCAAGTGCACCTTGGAGTGGAATATACACTGTAATGGAGGTGCCAATCAATCTAAAATCCCTATATTTTGGTTAAATTTTATAATTGTGGGACAATGGATTTGACTATTAGGGGTTTTTGCAGTGCACCCATTTGATTCTATGGATGATGAATGTGAGTGAGAAGAGTGACGTATACAGCTTTGGGGTGGTGCTGCTGGAACTTGTAAGTGGAAAGAGAGCCATGGGAGAGACAGAATATGGGGAAAGCCTCAACATCGTGGGATAGATGCTCGTCAAATTAAGTCGGAGAGAGAAAGAAGAGTTGGTTTTGTTGGGAGTACTGGAGCGATGAATTATAGAAGTTGAAGACATGTTACAATCCGTGGGAATAAGAATGAGAAGAATTATAGAAGGCGAAGCCATTATATTTTCACAAATTATAACGAATTTGATATTAGTGAGTAAAAAATGGGGAAACCAACCTATTCTTTTCCTGCTCTTGCTCCACAACCTTTTCTGCTCACGCTCGTGCTCCTGCTCATGATTTTGCTCCTACTCGGTAAACAGGTAGTATTGTATTCAGAGAATGCTCAAGCGATTTCTGGTATGGCTCTCGCACCAGGTAGGTTTTCAGATATTAAATAGTTCGATGTCTGGTAGTTGGCAATCCATTTCACATTAATTGATAAGAGCATTAATAAGACCCGGTTGGATGTCATCCATTTCCCATAACACAGTCACATTAATAAGTCGTCAATCAACACCAATGGCCGATCGACCGGAAAAGTTTATCCATTCGCAGAGAGATATGTAATTGCCATCCATACCATGCATGCATGTTGGTTAGTCACTAAGCTAATGATTGGCTTAGTGACTTGTTGTTAATATTTGCCTCGTGTTAGTGTCAGTCTTTACAGCCTTCCTCCAGTGATCAAATGTGCTCTTACATAGTGATTTTGAAGTGTCAAGGTCAAATTTTGTCATTTCAGTGAATCTTCAAGCAAAATTTGGTCACTAGCCATTAGGTCTAGGGTTTGCCCAAATGTCAGTCTATGTCACTATTCAGCTGAGTCTATCATCATTCATAGGGTTGTCATTATCATGTCAGTGTCTAATGGGTCATTTGATACCTTGTTCATGCTTCAGTTGCGCCCAGGCAAGGTCATTTCCCTCTCCTAGGTTTTTGAAGGCGATTTCTCTTGGGCGGCCAAATCACCGGAAAAACTTGTTTCCTGATGTTCATACACCTTCCCCTATCCTTAAAGTACCTTAT
Organism: Pinus tabuliformis; assembly: GCA_031772625.1. Taxonomy (NCBI): domain Eukaryota; kingdom Viridiplantae; phylum Streptophyta; class Pinopsida; order Pinales; family Pinaceae; genus Pinus; species Pinus tabuliformis. Next base: position 820,241,563 of record CM062818.1, read on the forward strand.
CAAACACTTCCCATCCCTTAGATCCGCCAAATACCTCATTTGTGCACAAACCCTAGTTTCTAGCTACAACCTGGCAATTTTCTAGGTTGGGCCTGTGTTTTTCCCTTTTGGACCTCTTCCCCTCACTCAATCTCTGAGATTCCACTTTCACCTACTTCCTAACATCCCTCCCTACTCCCAAAAATTTCCTCAAGAATTTAGAAGCCCCTTATCCCCTTCATTTCGCTCCATTTCGACAAAATTCCTTGTTTCACACATCGGGGCAAGTTTCACTAAAATGATGGTTATGAGTAATCAAAGATGAATTTTGCAAAACTGATAGAGGTTTTTGTCCAAAGAATTCCAAGGAAGAAATACCTCATTCACTTTTTGCACAGGTGTCATGGTTTGAGAGAAATGTCAAGAATACTATTGCCTCAGGAGAATCAAAGGCGCCTCTGAAGTGACCTTGGGAAAATCAAGTTTTCTCCTAGCTTGGTTGGCCAAATGACTTGCTTGATGGGTACAATGATAACTAGCCACAAATATATTTCCAATGAGCTATCATGAGCTCAATTTGGGGTTGAGGAAGGTATTCAAAAGTTGACTGCAACAGCACTCTTCCTTGAGGCAGCCTCATTGGGCACTTTTTGACCAGTCTTGGGAGATTTGATTTTTGACAGGTCAAATCAACTCCAAATTGAAAAATTCCACTTGGGTTAAAAAGTAGATTCAAATACCTTTCCAACGAGCTATCCTGCGCCTGATTCCAACACCAGGAAGGCTCTCAGACAAGGCTGTGAATGTGTGCGACCACTCAGGAGGTGCGCGACCACTCAGAGGCTCTCCTGCAGTGTTAAATTACAACGTGCGCGACCACTCAGGAGGTGCGCGACCACTCAGGCTGTAAGTGCCAAAATCACCTCCAACTCACTCAAAATCTCCTTCAAACTTGCAAATTGGATTGAGGTAGGCTCTCTACAAATTGTTTTGTTGGTTGATGGTGATTGTGGATCCTCATGCTTGTGATTATACCTCCAAGAATGCAAGGAAAGAAGACATTGGTAGCTGCTTGTTCATGTAGGCATAATGCTAGGGTTTGATGTTTTTTCAAGGTGTTGATTCCCATCTATTCCCTCCATTGTTTCCCATTAAATTCACAATTGTTATGATATGTTTCTATCTTATCTCATTTGCAAAGAATATTAAATTTCCCATCCCCAGTACCTAAACCCTATCCCTCCCTCACATACATTCCCTAAACCCTAATGCCCTCCATCTAATCTACCCAAAACGCTAAAAATGGACAATAAACTATCTTGAGCAGTGCAACAAGCAACTTGAGGATGAGAAAGAGTTGGATGAGATGTGGAGGATTCGAAGTGACCGAGTCATCAACCGTAGAAGGCCCGGTGACTTGCTGCCCAAAGAGAGGGAGTCCATGCTTATTCGTGTGAATGCACACTTGGAGAGACTGTTGGAGAAAGCCGAACAGGACAAGAGGCTGCTACGGAACATGAAAAATCATTATTGGGCAAGATTGCATGTTTGCAAGGCTAAAATGAAAATTCTCCGAAGGAAGCTGTCAGAGGCCCAGAAGAAGAAGAAAAGGACAAACCCACTCCGTATCTTGGGTGAGGCATCCCTCACTCACCATGGTACTCATTAGCCTTCATCCAGCAGCAAAATCAAAAAATTTTGAGAGTTTTGGAGCATTTTGGAAATTTTTTGGAAATTTACAGGTTTTTGCCTATGGAGTGGTCTCACCCCCCGCGCGACCACTTGGGAGGACTGCTCAGAATCACAAAAAGTTGACATTTTTGGAAAGGGCATGCAAAAACTAGAATTACCTATACTTGGGGTCAACTTGATTTTGAGATTTGGGCCTCCAAAAGCTCAAAATACATCAAAATTTTGACTTTCTGCCCACTTTTTGAATTGCAGAAAGTGACCTTGGGAGAATTGACTTTTGAGGGGTCAGATCAACTCCAAATCCAGAAATTCCAATTGGGATGGAAAGTAGACACACAGAGCTTTCCAATGAGCCATCTTGTACTTGATTTGGACAACTGGAACCCATTCAAAAAGTGCTGCAAAGGGGCACGACCACTCGAGCAGGGGGCGCGACCACTCGAGCTAAAATTGCCAGTTTTGACTTTTCAGGCCTGCAAACTCTCTTTTTACCTTGGTTGATCATTTGTACCTGTAAATGATGGATGTATGGATAATTTTCATGGCACATTGATAGATTTAATCTCTCTTAAACCCTTCTAGAAGCTTCCTTGATGTAAATAGTGAATATTTAATGCATGGATGAGTTAGCTAAGTTTTAGAGGCAAGTTGTTTTGACTTCCTATTATCTAGTGCTTAGTTTAGAATTAGTTCAAACTGCTCCTAGGAAGCTGAGCTCGACCCCTAGAGGTGGGGAAAGGAGTTAGATGGTCTATATTATGCCTTCTCTTGCTCATTTTCATGGTTGGACTCTTGTGGGAGAAGCATTATTGTATATTGTACATCTATTACTGCAATTTAAGGAAAATGAAGGCCAGGGTTTTGCAGACATCATTGTGGATTCTTGTGGATTATTGTGTTGATGGTGTGTTCTCTACATGTTATTGTAAGTGTGTTTATGTATTCCATCTCTTTCTTTGCTGCTAATTGAACAGATGAAGTGATAAAGTTTGAATTCATGTATGCCATGCTCAGCTTTTAATTTTGTTCAATATCTATGTTTTCCACTGTCTAAAGAGGATTCAAAGTTTTTGTTTGCCCTCTTTAGCTCCTCCTCTATCATTCCTGATCATCCATCTCAGATTAAGGCATCAGCACTCACTCCTACCTTGCCCCAAAGATCCCCCTGCAAAAACTGAGCCCAATCCCCACACCCTGAATTTCACTCCCTCCAATTGCCACCAAAAACCCCAAAAATCTTTAAATCAACCCCCCTTATCAATTTACTAGCCTAAAATCTTTACTCCTAATTGGTCAGCTTATCATATTGAAAGATCTACCGAATCTGACCCGAGAGAGCCTTCTCATACCCCGTAGGGCTAGCTACGAGGTGAAATGGTTTGATGTTGCCTTGAAGGTTTACCTTCCTCAGCCTAGGGTGAAATCTCAAGCGCTAACATATTGGCGACCATACTGGGGAGAACAAAATTGTTTGTTGATTGATGTGTTTGTTTCATAAGTCTTAGACGGAGCCTGAAGTTACGCCAGAAGCCTTCGAAAATGCTCTTGTTTTACATCAGCGTTAGTAGATAAACGCTGCTTCAGTCAATCTCCGTGAGCTTGTGAATACGACCACTTCATTTGCATTTCACCCCAGTACATGTATCAAGTTCAGATCTGATTGTTGATAGTGGACAACGATCAGACACTTGAAAGGCTGAAATCATTCACTGGCGACTCCTTTCACTGAAGAATCCAGCAACCTGTGCTTCATGGTGACTTCACTGCAGAGAGATCAGTAACTTTGAGATTTCTCAAGATGGATCAGATTGCAAGAAGATATGCTCCCTTGAGCCGAGATCACATTCCAGGTTTTCCGAATAAGATGCCCAAGGTAGATTGGTCAAGGAATCTGCCCACATTTAACGCTGATGGTAAGAAGGATGTTGCTTTACATTTGATTAGATTTCATATGCATGTTCGCAAGTTAAAGATAAATTTTCCTGAGGACTGTTTGATGAAAATGTTTATGGCTACTCTGGAAGATGAAGCCCGATTCTGGTATGAAAGTTTGTCATCTGCTTCAATTTATTGTTTAAGGGATTTTCATACCGTGTTCTTTGAAAAGTATAAAGAATCATATCCATCTTTGATTTTAGTTCAGAACTGTTGTAGCCATGTACATAATTTTATTGAAAGCCTTGAGAAGTATTATGAAGATGATAATTTTATGGACGTTGAGATCATGGAGGCTCTGTATGAGAATCCATTTCAGCAACATGAAGAGAACCTAGTGGATTCCCATAGAGATGATCATGAAAATTTGCAGCAGGACCAAGATCTTAGTACGGTGGGAAATGAAACAATTTTGCATCTTGACAGTCAACAGGAATTGCATGAAATGGATCAAAAGTATGAGGAAAATCTATATTCTCCTTCACTTGAAATCAATGAAGACACTCACTGTGTGAACAAAAGAAAACAAAAGGTATTATCTCCTCTATCTGAAGATGAGATAGATCTACTTTTGAGAGGTCTTGTTCCGGCTCAAGTTAACGCAGATCAGCAGGTTGAAGATGGCCATATGGCTGAAATTGATGAAAGAGAAAAGCTTATTTCAGATCTGCCCACAGAAGAAGACAGCATGCAGATTGAAGAAGACAGGACAGCTACTTCAGTTCTAGATTCAGATTGTGATGACCAAGCATACCTTGTGCTGAATCCTGAAAAGGAGGGCTTTGTTGTTGAGACCATAGACAAAGTTTTTGATCCAAATGTTCTCATGCCATTAGAACAGAGCCTGCATGAGGAGGTAATTCAGTCAGTTCATGAAAAGCAAGATGACATCTTCATTCAAGTAAGTGAAACAGTTCCTTTGGATGAATTTATGGTAGATGATAGAAATGTCATTTTTGCACGTCAAGAATCAGCTGAAGTTTCTTTCCTTATGATTGAAGAATGTAATAAGGAACTTGATAATTTGGTTGTGATATCATATGAAGATGACCTACAGCACATTCACACCATAGAAGATCATAGCATTCAGGATTTCCATTCAGATTCTTCATATGTTTCATGTGCTGAAATGTTTTTCCAAGAAGAGATCTGCTCATCCATTTGTTCGGAGTTTTTTGAAGCCCATGAGCATACTTTCACCGTAGCACATGAGGAAGGCAGATCAGAATTTGGAGCAAAAGACACCTTGTTCTTTCAGCAGGAGGTGGCAGTGGCAAATCTTCATGTTTTTCACGATCCTCTAGCAAGTTTGTTGCAGCCAGCAGTGATAGTTTTTGTTGCAGTGTTCAGTGATGAAGGAGAATATGGTCAGCTATGTTTTTGGATGCTCAGTTATAGGTTTGTATTGTTGACCAGAAGATCTAATCAGGAGAATCAATCAAGAAGGCATCTGCTTGATTGGTTGCATTGGCATTTTGATATAGTTTGATGTATGTTGTCTTGTAAGAAACACAGGTGGTTGTCATCATGATTTCAAATCTTGATGGACTGCTGCCCTTCTCTTGTTTTAGTTAAGTCAGTCATGAGTCATTTGTGTTTGGTCTATTGAGTGAGTTTTTTCAAGTTATTTCAGTTTGCCATCGAGTCGGTTTGAGTCAAGTTTCAGTTAAGTTTCAGTCAGTTTCCAGTCAAGTTTTCATTCAATAAATGTGTCAAAGTTTTGTGTCAAAGGTGTAAATAATGACTCCATTGCCCAATGAGTAAAGCACTGGTCTGCTCTCCCAGAGGTCTAAGGTTCTTGGCACCTCCAAGGAGCTACCATCCCCATTGGAGCCAATGTTAGTGTCAGTCTTTACAGCCTTCCTCCAGTGATCAAATGTGCTCTTACATAGTGATTTTGAAGTGTCAAGGTCAAATTTTGTCATTTCAGTGAGTCTTCAAGCAAAATTTGGTCACTAGCCATTAGGTCTAGGGTTTGCCCAAATGTCAGTCTATGTCACTATTCAGCTGAGTCTATCATCATTCATAGGGTTGTCATTATCATGTCAGTGTCTAATGGGTCATTTGATACCTTGTTCATGCTTCAGTTGCGCCCAGGCAAGGTCATTTCCCTCTCCTAGGTTTTTGAAGGCGATTTCTCTTGGGCGGCCAAATCACCGGCAAAACTTGTTTCCTGATGTTCATACACCTTCCCCTATCCTTAAAGTACCTTATCAAACACTTCCCATCCCTTAGATCTGCCAAATTCCTCATTTTTGCACAAACCCTAGTTTCTAGCTACAACCTGGCAATTTTCTAGGTTGGGCCTGTGTTTTGCCCTTTTGGACCCCTTCCCCTCACTCAATCTCTGATATTCCACTTTCCCCTGCTTCCTAACATCCCTCCCTACTCCCAAAAATTTCCTCAAGAATTTAGAAGCCCCTTATCCCCTTCATTTCGCTCCATTTCGACAAAATTCCTTGTTTCACACATCGGGGCAAGTTTCACTAAAATGATGGTTCTGAGCAATCAAAGATGAATTTTGCAAAACTGATAGAGGTTTTTGTCCAAAACATGCCAAGGAAGAAACACCTCCTTCACTTTTTGCACAGGTGTCATGGTTTGAGAGAAATGTCAAGAATACTATTGCCTCAGGAGAATCAAAGGCACCTCTGAAGTGACCTTGGGAAAATCAAGTTTTCTCCTAGCTTGGTTGGCCAAATGACTTGCTTGATGGGTAAAATGATAACTAGACACAAAGAGCTTTCCAATGAGCTATCATGAGCTCAATTTGGGGTTGAGGAAGGTATTCAAAAGTTGACTGCAACAGCACTCTTCCTTGAGGCAGCCTCATTGGGCACTTTTTGACCAGTCTTGGGAGATTTGATTTTTGACAGGTCAAATCAACTCCAAATTGAAAAATTCCACTTGGGTTGGAAAGTAGACTCAAATACCTTTCCAACGAGCTATCCTGCGCCTGATTCCGACACCGGGAAGGCCCTCAAACAAGGCTGTGAATGTGCGCGACCACTCAGGAGGTGCGCGACCACTCAGAGGCTCTCCTGCAGTGTTAAATTACAACGTGCGCGACCACTCAGGAGGTGCGCGACCACTCAGGCTGTAAGTGCCAAAATCACCTCCAACTCACTCAAAATCTCCTTCAAACTTGCAAATTGGGTTGAGGTAGGCTCTCTACAAATTGTTTTGTTGGTTGATGGTGATTGTGGATCCTCATGCTTGTGATTATACCTCCAAGAATGCAAGGAAAGAAGACATTGGTAGCTGCTTGTTCATGTAGGCATAATGCTAGGGTTTGATGTTTTTTCAAGGTGTTGATTCCCATCTATTCCCTCCATTGTTTCCCATTAAATTCACAATTGTTATGATATGTTTCTATCTTATCTCATTTGCAAAGAATATTAAATTTCCCATCCCCAGTACCTAAACCCTATCCCTCCCTCACATACATTCCCTAAACCCTAATGCCCTCCATCTAATCTACCCAAAACCCTAACAATGGAAAATAAACTATCTTGAGCAGCGCAACAAGCAATTTGAGGATGAGAAAGAGTTGGATGAGATGTGGAGGATTCGAAGTGACCGAGTCATCAACCGTAGAAGGCCCGGTGACTTGCTGCCCAAAGAGAGGGAGTCCATGCTTATTCGTGTGAATGCACACTTGGAGAGACTGTTGGAGAAAGCCGAACAGGACAAGAGGCTGCTACAGAACATGAAAAATCATTATTGGGCAAGATTGCATGTTTGCAAGGCTAAAATGAAAATTCTCCGAAGGAAGCTGTCAGAGGCCCAGAAGAAGAAGAAAAGGACAAACCCACTCCGTATCTTGGCTGAGGCATCCCTCACTCACCATGGTACTCATTAGCCTTCATCCAGCAGCAAAATCAAAAAAATTTGAGAGTTTTGGAGCATTTTGGAAATTTACAGGTTTTTGCCTATGGAGTGGTCTCACCCCCCGCGCGACCACTTGGGAGGACTGCTCAGAATCACAAAAAGTTGACATTTTTGTAAAGGGCATGCAAAAACTAGAATTACCTATACTTGGGGTCAACTTGATTTTGAGATTTGGGCCTCCAAAAGCTCAAAATACATCAAAATTTTGACTCTCTGCCCACTTTTTGAGTTGCAGAAAGTGACCTTGGGAGAATTGACTTTTGAGGGGTCAGATCAACTCCAAATCTAGAAATTCGACTTGGGATGGAAAGTAGACACATAGAGCTTTCCAATGAGCCATCTTGCACTTGATTTGGACAACTGGAACCCATTCCAAAAGTGTTGCAAAGGGGCGCGACCACTCGAGCTAAAATTGCCAGTTTTGACTTTTCAGGCCTGCAAACTCTGTTTTTACCTTGGTTGATCATTGGTACCTGTAAATGATGGATGTATGGATAATTTTCATGGCACATTGATAGATTTAATCTCTCTTAAACCCTTCTAGAAGCTTCCTTGATGTAAATAGTGAATATTTAATGCATGGATGAGTTAGCTAAGTTTTAGAGGCAAGTTGTTTTGACTTCCTATTATCTAGTGCTTAGTTTAGAATTAGTTCAAACTGCTCCTAGGAAGCTGAGCTCGACCCCTAGAGGTGGGGAAAGGAGTTAGATGGTCTATATTATGCCTTCTCTTGCTCATTTTCATGGTTGGACTCTTTTGGGAAAAGCATTATTGTATATTGTACATCTATTACTGCAATTTAAGGAAAAGGAAGGCCAGGGTTTTGCAGACATCATTGTGGATTCTTGTGGATTATTGTGTTGATGGTGTGTTCTCTACATGTTATTGTAAGTGTGTTTATGTGTTCCATCTCTTTCTTTGTTGCTAATTGAACAGATGAAGTGATAAAGTTTGAATTCATGTATGCCATGCTCAACTTTTAATTTTTTTCAATATCTATGTTTTCCACTGTCTAAAGAGGATTCAAAGTTGTTGTTTGCCCTCTTTAGCTCCTCCTCTATCATTCCTGATCATCCATCTCAGATTAAGGCATCAGAACACACTCCTACCTTGCCCCAAAGATCCCCCTGCAAAAACTGAGCCCAATCCCCACACCCTAAATTGCACTCCCTCCAATTGCCACCAAAAACCCCAAAAATCTTTAAATCAACCCCCCTTATCAATTTACTAGCCTAAAATCTTTACTCCTAATTGGTCAGCTTATCATATTGAAAGATCTACCGAATCTGACCCGAGAGAGCCTTCTCATACCCCGTAGGGCTAGCTACGAGGTGAAATGGTTTGATGTTGCCTTGAAGGTTTACCTTCCTCAGCCTAGGGTGAAATCTCAAGCGCTAACACCTCGTAACTCTAGAAGTCTGACCCGACTTTATTGCCACTAACTCAAGACTTTTACTGAGAGAGCCTTGGAGGAATGAATAGTTGAATTGAATTTTGATGGCGATTAGAGAAAAACGATAACGACCAAACACCAAAGCTGCTCAAGATTCAAAAGGGGTGTGCTCGAGGACCATAACTCCGAGCTGCAAATTCAAATTGCTGTAATTTTCATTTTTTCTTTATGAAAGACTTTTATCAATTTTGTATTATCATGTCTTTCCAAAAAATATATATATTAGACATTGACTAACTAAATGCAAATACAAATGTAAAAAAAGTTATATTTGACTTGATAATTTATAAAAAAAAAACAACAAAACAGGACGCTCGATAAATTTACAATTTATATAAGAAGAAATTCAACCCCCAAACCTATTTTAATTCATCATGAATCATCATTAAAAGTATTAGAGATCCGCCTCCTCATTATTAATATATGGTATTATCATTATTAATTATATTTTTATTTTTAAATTTAAAAAGTGCTAATTTTTTAATATTACTTCTTATTTTTTTTAATATTAGAAATAAATTGTTTTATTTGAAATTTATTATTATTATTATATATTATATACTTATATTATAAAAATATTTCAATTTTTTTAAGTTAAAAAATAAATAAGTTCTTAAAATCATTTATATTTATTTACAAATAAATGAATTATAAAAATTTGGTAAATGTAATAATTAGATTTTTGCATAAAAATTACTCTATGCTATATCTTATTAACAATTTATATATTTTTAGTGAATGTATATATTTATTTCACATTAAATTTTATTATTAATAAATCTTTTAATTATAATTTTTTTTGGCACATTTGCCTAAAACTTCAACTTCCTTGCTTTCAACTTTTTGTCTAGTTTGCAAACATATTTATTCCTCTTGAACATGAATCTAAGAAGGGAAAATCCCCTTCTGTCTATAGATGTAAATATTTTGTGCTCGACAAGTTAATCTATATGTCCGCATCATTAAATTTTGTGAAAACAATCATTTTAACCCCTTCAATAATGCTTTTACCCCAAGGTATTCCACTGAAAGCCTTTAGTTTGGTCAATTGGAGTCTCAATGGTTACATGCCTTTGGCCTTCTCTAAGAGAAATGGATACGTGGATGAAAATAAATTGATACATATGATTCAATGTAATCTCTCATATTATTTTTGTCAATTTGGTACTAGATCGAATTGTTGCGAGGAAAAATTATTATTCTCCTTACTGAGGGTTCAAAACCCACATGGTGACATGTATACTCTTGGTGAGTTGATTCTTGATGATATAAAAATAATATATTAAAAAATGTAAATCTTCCTCTCTTCCCATAAGATTTTCCTCTTTGCTAATCTAAGTTCTACTCCTAAGTAGTCCTAAGACTATCTTAATACATTTTTTCTCGTAAAGGTGGTAACCTTAATAAACATTAGTGTTTATTTTCCTACATCTCAGTCATAAAGGCATTCACAAACACTTTGTACCAAGTTAGAAATCCTTTTTTTTTAACAGGAGAATCAATAGACCTTCTACCTATCAACAAGTTGAATCAGGGTTGAGTTGGAGGGACTTCCCATATACTCTTGAGCTTAATGGAATATCCCACAAGCCATACTAAGAAGGACACTCTTCCAAAAAAAAATTAAGAAAATTCTTTTAAATTTAAATGTTGAATGAACTTGCACTAATAAAATATTACTCTTTAAATGATTCTACATTAAACTTTTCTACCTATATCTTAATAAATCTATAAATTAATAAAGAATGAAGCTTCATCGGGTTACTATTAAATGGAAAAAAAAATAAAAATTAAACCTACTCGATACCATTAAGTAATATTCTTTAACAATATCAAAATATATATATATATATATATATATATATATATATATAACTTAGCCTTTTTTTAATCATTATTTTTATTACTTTATTTAATTATTACATAAATTATTACCAATTTTAATTAAACAAAATCAAAAGAAATAAATAAATATTTAAAATCAATTAATTAAAAAAATCATTTAAATTTTAATATTTTAAAATGAAATCCAAATTGGTTACCCCACTTTCCTAAAATACGAAAAGATATAAATTTAAAAAAAATAATCATCCATAAATCTTTATATTTATATTGAATACATGGTATTAAATTATAATTTATAATTTTATTGAAAAAAACGTATAACATTGAAGTGATAAGTTATTATTAATTTTCTTCTCATGTATATTTTCATTTAATTTGAATTTAATTAAAAAAAAGTTAAATAAAAAGAATTATCTGAGAAAAAAAAGATCTATATTGTTTTTATTGACTTGTATTTGTGACTATTACTAATAATATTCTAAAATATTCATTAGAGGTTAAATCCTTACCATTGATCTCATAATTAGCACAACCATATATATATATATATTTAAAAAAACATGTAACAATATTTTTAACTATGGAGATTTACCTCCCATGAAGATTCTTAACTTGTAAATATGTTTTTTTTTACAATACCATGGGTTATCAACAATGCCCAAAAAAATATAACTCATTTAATATGACATCTGTGCATGTGATATTTTATTTTTAATTAATCAATTTAATTAAAAAATTGAAAAGATATAATTTTTTTGAGGTAAATCAAAACCTTTAATTTATAACTACTACAAACCATCAACCTAATAACTATTGATAATAAAATTAAAATTCTAAAAATTATTTTTCAAAATAAAATAATATAATTATTAATATTTAAATTAAAATTAAAAAAACCTATTTTAAAATAAATACTTAGTAATCATAACAAAATTTATAGGTGGAAAAATCAATGAAGCAAAGAATATGAGATACACATGTTAGCATGTTTAAATCCAGATAACGAAATGGAAGGATAAGTAAGTATATATACGTGTGTAGAGATACCATATCAAGCACTCATAAAGGTTTATGAAAGAAAAAATGAAAATGCCTAATATGTATGTGTTCGGTAAGTTTGGTGGGAATAAATGAAAATAATTTGTATTAGTTAGTGCTATTTCTTTCTTTCTTTCTTTTTTCTTTTTTGTAATTTTACACATAAATTGTATTTACGTGTATACGTAAATAAGAAGGGGATATGGGAGTTTAGATATAGAAATGGATAGTGTTATCACATTCAAAATGATGAAAATTGTAAATAAGAAGGGGATATGGGAGTTTAGATACAAAAATGGATAGTGTTATTATACTCAAAACGATGAAAATTGTTTATAAATGTCAATCTATTTGAATAAATTCTTCACTATGTGATTCAGAAATAAAACTATATAATATGAATAAAAGAAAATTGTAAAATTTTAAAAATTAAATTGAAAATGTAAAAGAATGAAAAATTATATATTTATGTAAATAGAAGGAAATAATTTTTATAGGGTTCTAAGGATCATAAGTAGTTGCATGCACTCCTTCCTTATTTGCAATACATTTCCTCCCCATTCTTTCTTGTTGAATTCATTTTGAGTTGGTCGTGGCTAGCCATTAACTTCATGAAAAAACTAGTAGAGAACTTTAAATGGCCTCCCACTCATATAATAATGTTTATAATGCTCCCACTATCTTAGTCTTGCTAGAAGGAACCATGTTGTTGGAAGTAATGATAGTAGGTCCAACAAAGTCACAAATGGAAATCTCTTGAACATGATCCCAACTTTGGGGTCGAAAATAGTCAAGGCTAATCTTTTGGTTTTCAATGTAGTTCTCCTTCATTCTTAGCCAAATGAATTCATTCCAACATTTAAACATGGGGTGACTTTGACTCTAAGCGAAACATCATTTGATATCACAATCTCTTAATATGATAAATATGGTATTTTCTTTTAGGAACATTATAATATTTCGAGAGATTTGACACTAAAATAGCATGTAAGATTCTTTTTTTCCTGGATGGACTCTTAAAATTTCCTATCTTGCATCCAATGGTATTTTATGTGGATTTTTATGAATTATGTTTTTTTTACTATAATTATAATTATATGCAAATTGTAGGTACTTAATGTTGTCTTAGCTCCTAACCTATATCCATGCACAAGATTATTTTGTTGTCATCTTAATTGTTTTCAATGGGCTTGATCAAATCTTTTTATCCTCAAATCATAGCCTTTCTATCCACCAAAGATACAAATCTTCTTATGATACATATGAAAACAATACTCTAATAGGATACATTATCGAGTATACATTTGGGTTCTTATTGCTTAATAGTTGGGAAGGATGAACATTTTTAATGTTATATCTAGGAATAATTGCTCAATTTTATTGATTAAAGTCTTCATCTCTTCACCATCAGCTTTGGATTCATTGTCACATTCCATTGTATCCACCTTTTCTATTCTCTCCACCATCCTTCCACCACCATATTTCTTGTCCCCATGAAACTACCTTCTTCTCCCCTCCTTTATTTACATCATCCTTATTGCTCCCTAACGTTTCTACATTTCTTTTCTATGGGATGACCACCCGTTGTTTCCCAGTTTTTTTTGGAGATATTCCACCAAGTTATTAGGATCCATCACTCCTTGAAAATTTCCTTATCATTCTTCACTTTATTTTATGCACATTGCATACTTGTGTAGTTTTTATGCTAAGGTATTGAGATGTCGCAGTGGAGTGATTGGAGGTGAGAGGTCTTATTTCCTTTCCACTCACAATCTAGTTGTCTCAACATTTATGCTTGGGTGGAACAAGGGGAGAGAGAAGGAAGTGTTTTATCACCCCAATTTCTCTGACCTCCAACATTTAAGTAATTTTAATAAAAAACATTCAAAAACATCATTCAGAAAACTTAATACACTTGAAAACATGGTTCATATGCCAATTACATGCCACTCACACTAGTGAAAGATGTAGTCGCTTAAACCAAAATTCATGCGAGCTTTCTCATTGAAAGTGTGTGTTGGTGTGGGTTACCTTTTCATACAATTGAAAATCTTACAAATATGTTAAATGAAGAATTTTGTGGCCGATTAATGCCCAAGAATGACTAAAAATGACTGATTTCTGAGTGTAAGTTTGGTTTAGATTTTCATCTTGTAAATAATTGGGCATTTGATCCTCCTTTTGGTTGAATCAAACAATAAAATCCCATGCAAAAGACTCGGTCATTTTCACTTGAAATATTTCTACTCCAAGCTTAGCTTCAATGTATAAATAGAAAGCCATATCCATGCATTTCAAAATAACTTTAAATGTAAATTTAAGTTGAAGTAATTAAGTTGAAGAACAAGAACATCGTTTCTTCTCTCACTTAATCTAATGTCTACTTCTATGTGAATAACTTTTCGTCCTGTACTTACTTCGATGTGAATATTTTTTCCTCCTCTATTTATATATAAAGGTTAAGACATATATAAAGGTTTGCTTACTTCTATGTAAATAATTTCTCCCCATAGAAAGCAAAAGTGATTGTTATTCATTATCCAACATTAACAAAACAATTAAAATTTTTGAAAACCCTTCCACGTAAAAGATGAATACCACATGGTTCCTCTCACATGATGCATTTCATGTTATATTGCTCTTCGATTACATAATAAAAAATCCGAAATCTCTCCGTTGACTTATTTGATTGTGACTGACATTGGAGAAGTCTTGCATTCAAAATTGCACAATGTTTATGTATACGAATTTAATAGGATCCAATGTTACCATAACTCTGAGTCTGACCCGACTTTATTGCCAGTAACTAAAGACTTTTACCGGGAGAGCCTTGGATGAATGAGCATAGACTCTTTAGTTGAATTGAATTTTGATGGCGGTTAGAGAAAACACAATAACAACCAAAGCTACTCGGGCTTCAAAAGGGTCGTGCTCCGAGTTGAAGAATCAACTTGCCGTAATTTTCTCGCTTTCTTTATGAAACTTAAAGAAAAAGACTCTTATCAATTTGGGATCATTCTATTTTCCTCAGGAGTAATATTGGGCATTGATGAATTAAATAAAAAAACAAATGTAGAAAAGTGTTATATTTGACTTGATGATTAAAAAAATATAAATAGGAAAAATCTCACTAAATTTATAATTTATATAACGGGAAATTCAACCACCAAACATATTTTACTTCATCATGAATAATTATTAAAATTATTAGAGATCTTCCTCCTCCTCGTTATTATTAATATATGATGTTAACATTATTGATTATTTTTCTATTTCTTAAATTTAATATTTTATTTTATTTATTTATTTTTTAATATTAAAAATAAATTGTTTTATTTTAAATTTATTATCATTATTATATCATTTTTATGTGTATTATAAAAGTATTTCAGTTTTTTAATTGAAAAGATAAACAATTTTCAAAATCATTTATATTTGTTTATAAATAAATGAATTATAAAAATTTAGTAAATGCAGTAACTAGATTTTTCCATAAAAGTTGCTCTATGCTATATTTTATTAACAATTTATATCAATTTTTAAATGTCATTGAATGTATAAATTTAATTCACATTAAATTTGATTATTAATAAATCTTTTAATTATAATTTGTTTTGGGCACATTTGCCTAAAACTTCAACTTCATTGCTTGATTGCAAATAGATTTATTCCTTTTGAACATGAGTCCAATAGGGGAAAATCCCCTGCTCCCTATAGATGTAATAGACATTGAAACTTATATTTTATGCTCGACAAGTTAATCCATAAGCATACATCATTAAAGTTTATGAAATTCTTCACTTTAACACCTTCAATAATGCTTTTGCCCCAAGTTCTTCCACTTAAAGCCTTGAGTTTGGTCGATTGGGGTCTCATTGGTTATATGCCTTTGGCCTTCTCTAAGAGAAATGGATATGTGGATGAAAAAAAAATGATACCTATGATTCAAGGTAATCTCTCATATTATTTTTGTCAATTTGGTATTAGATCGAACTATTGCGAGGAAAAATTATTATCCTCCCCACTCGGGGTTCAAATCCTAGTTGGTGACATATAAACTCTTAATGAGTCTATTCTTGATGATATAAAAATGATATATTAAAAAATGCATATCTTCCTCTCTTCCCATCATATTTTCCTCTTTGTTAATCTAAGCTCTACTCCTAAGTAGTCCTAAGACTATCTTAATACATTTTTATCCTAAATGTGGTAACCTTAATACACATTAGTGTTTATTCTCCTACATCTCAGTCATAAAGGTATTCCAAAGCACTCGGTACCACGTTAGAAATCCTTTTTTGTATCAGGAGAATCACTAGACCTTCTACCCATCACCAAGGAGGGCCAGGGTTGAGTTGGAGGGACTTCTCTTATATTATTGAGCTTAATGGAACAACCCACAAGCCATGCTAAGTAGTTAACGGAGTTTTGCACCTCAATAAGACCCTAATAAATTTATTCAGCAAAGACTTTCATGTGTGATACGTCCACTGTTTAGCCTAGTTCGATGGGATATTGAATTAGAAATCCTTGCTCTTTTTGTTTGTGTTTCCACATTAGGAGTATTAGAGAGTGACTACACTTGTTTCCTGGCTCTGGAAGCCCTCACACCTTTGTTTTTTATTGTCATTCTCTGATTTGGCTCTTCTATTCAATCCATTTAATACCATCTAACTATATTATTTCTCTACATAACCTCTCTTTTCCTCTCTAACCCTTCCATTGCCTCTTCATTCTTTTCCATGAGTTATACAGTTAATCATCAAAATTTAGTCGTCTGTCAAACCCGTTTCATCTCCACGACCTCTCTCAAACTTTCTTGTGCATGGGTGCTTATGTTTGAAGAGAATTTGGTGACCAAGATACTTCGTTTATACCCTCCTTTGACAATACTTCAAACAACTACGTTTAGAGGGGATTTTATCAAAGTGGAGTTCAAAAGACATCATCTCCAATCTAATCTAAAGAAATTCTACGACATATGCCTAAGGGAAAATTGAGAATAAGGGATGTGTTAATATTTGGTCCATCATTGACTATATTCTTGTATTTAATTTATTTATTCTTGCCCTGATCATTAAAAGTTTATTTTGAAGTCTTCATAATCCTAAAAAGTAATGGATGTGTAGATTTCAGGATCTTTTTCTTAGAAAATTATATTGAACTAAACTATTTTTGCTTTATTGTTTATAATGGAGTTAGACACCATCTTTTTTGTGTGAATGGATTGATATATAAACATCGACTAGAAATTCAACATCTTACAATCTAGCCTACATTGTTGAAACTTCATTCACAAGCAATAACATTTTTCATATTTCTATATCTAGTTGCAAAAAATGCAATCTCTCATCTCCATTATTGGCATATTTCTTACTAGAAAATAGAACTATTTAGAGTGGTCCAAAAATATCAAACACATCCTCATCTTCAATTATTTATGGGGTGGCATCTATGAGGAGAAGCTATCACTGGTAAAGGTGAGGAGGAAAATGGACCTAACAAGCGTGTATTAGACAAAAAGCTAGCCATATAGAAGAACAAATACAAAAAAGTGTATGCCCTAATTGCTATGATAGTAAGTGAAGAGTTGATCCATCATATTATTTGCACTAAAGATTCCTATGCTGCATTAAATAAATTAAAGGACTTTTATGAATCACACTAAGAACTGAAATTTATAAAACTACTAGTGAATACCTTCGACCTAGAGTTGAAGGATGATGATCCCGTGGCTTTAGCTTCAAATATTAATGTTATCAAGCATGGTATATATGTAACTGAAGTGAAGATAATCATTGAAGTGAAGATAAACCTTCCTCTCACAACCTTCATGAAGGCCCTCTATGTTACGTATTCTCACTATGTTGAATACCTGCAAGCTAATGGTCAATTAAAGTCAATCACATTTGAACCTTTGGTCAAGAAGGTTGTAGAATGTGAAAAATCAACTAGAAACAGGAATAAAACCCATACCATTGGAAATATTGTGTCCCTTTCTCTGAATGGGAAGAATCAATCAGATGATTCTTTTAGAGAAAATGGCAGTAAAAGAGGACTTGGAATAAAGAATTCTAGAAGTGGGGTGTGGACACATTCAATGTGAGAGATCTAATTTGCATTATGTTCATTGGGGTAGAAATGGACATGATGTAATGACATGTAGAATCCCTTTGGGGAAGATCAAGGGAAAGAAAGATCATGAATAACATAAAGGTAATATCAAACCCTATGAAAGGGATACCACCTAAATACAATCATTACATTATTTACCATTGCAATATTAGAGTAATCAAATATTTATTTCACAGTTCATTTGATTTTTGGAGAGATTCATGGTTGCTTGACATAGGTGCAACGTGCCATATGACCTTCCAAAGAGACTTATTTGAACAATATAGATGATATATTTTATTTTTCATATAAATAAATTTTCAAACCTTTAGGATTTGGTCCCATTAAGATTAAATTATCTAGATGTTACAAAATTATATCTTACGGAGCAATGGAACACATAAAATATTGCAGAAATATAAACACAAAAAACGCATAAAAAAAGAGAGACACAGATATACGTGGTTCACCCAGTTTGGGCTATGTCCACGGAGAAACAACTAGTCCTTCTTTTATTATAATATCCAGCAAACTGAAGAGATACAACCTACAACAAATCCGTTGTAACACCCTCTTCGCTCTCAATCTCCTCTCTCTTCCTCACTCAGAATATAGAGATATCCACAGACGCGATACAATTCCCTCATATATAGTGAGGGGTTGCCTTCTAGGGAAAAAACCCTAAATTAAACATAACTTCTACCATCAAATCATCCGCCCAATGAACGGCCCAGATTGACTAGAAATTACTAGACTTTTACAATGCAATTTTACATCTATTTTTTGCTTTTGGGGCACTGGCCCCAAACCCCCTAGCTGGGGGGGATTTACCCCCCCGCAGCCCCCCACGTGGAGGGGTGTACAGTCTTCCTGGGGTATACATCTGGCTGAAACCTTTGAATATAAAAGATAATCAGGCTCCACACCCAACAATCTCCCACTTGGAGACTGATTATAGCAACTCCACTGCTACTTCAGTTGCTAGACAATGACTCCACTTTGGACCTGGTTGTTTTTCATCTTATTCATCATACTTGAAGACCAATTGAAATTGAGAAGATTCTCAGTTTCTCCCTGGTTACAACTTTTGTTATCGTATTTGCAGGATTCTGGCTAGTGTGTATATTTTCCAGCTTCAACTGTCCATCTTCCAACGCTGACCGTATGAAATGGTACTTGAGCTGTATATGCTTAGTCTTGGAATGAAATGTAGATTTCTTTGCAAGATGTATGGCACTCTGGATGTCACTATATAAGCTGCTGAACTCCTACTTCTTACCCAATTCATCCATAAATCTTTGTAACCTTACTAGCCTCTGTAGTAGCAACATACTTTGCTTCTGTTGTTGAAAGTGCAACAACACTTTGGATTTTTGAAACCCAACTGACAGTTGTTCCACCTACAGTAAACACATACCCTGTTGTGCTCCTCCCGTTATCTCTGTCACCTGCCATATCTTCATCAACATATCCCTGTAGAGCAATGTTTGAACCACCAAAGCATAATGCTTGATTTGTGGTACCTCTCAAATACCTGAGAATCCACTTCACTGCCATCCAATGTTCTTTTCCTGGATTGTTCATGTACCTGCTTACAACTCCCACTCGATGTGCAATATTAGGCCTTGTGCAGACCATTGCATACATTAAGCTTCCAACTACTGATGCATATGGAACTTTAGACATATGAGCCATTTCTTCCTGAGTCTTGGGACACGCCTCCTTACTTAATTTGAAATGGCTAGCCAAAGGTATACTAACTGGTTTTTCATTCTACATATTAAACCTTTTCAACACCTTTTCTATGTACTCACTTTGAGACAATGTTAATTTGTGATTCTTCATATCTCTGGTTATTCTCATACCAAGGATTTGTTTTGCAGCACCCAAATCCTTCATTGCAAATGAGTTTGCCAATTTCCTTTTGAGCACATTTATTTCCTGCATGTTAGAACCTGCAACATGCATGTCATTAACATACAATAACAATATAATATAGCTGCCATAATTTTGCCTTTTGAGATAAACACAGTGATCAGAGTGACATCTAGTATAACCTTCTTCAGACATAAACCTGTCAAATTTTAGATACCATTGCCTTGGAGCCTATTTTAAGCCATACAAGCTCTTCTTCAACCTACACCCTAGTTTCTCCTTCCCTTTTACCTCATATCCTTGTGGCTGCTGCATATATATCTCTTCGTCCAAATCCCCATGGACAAAGGTTGTCTTTACATCTAACTGCTCAAGACGCAAATCTTCAGCTGCTACTAGACTTAAAATAGTTCTGATTGAAGTCATTTTCACAACAGGAGAAAATATCTCATCAAAGTCTATAACCTTTTTTTGTTCAAACCCTTTCACCACAAGTCTAGCTTTATACCTCTGTTTTCCTCCATCTCCTTCCTTCAACCTGTAAACCCATTTATTCTGCAATGTTGTTTTTCCTACAGGCAACCTGACTAAGTCCCAAGTCTGGTTATGTGCTAAGGAGTCCATCTCTTCTTTCATGGCTTGCTCCAAGTTATTCCTGGTTTCTACCTGCATTGCTTCTTCATAACATTTTGGCTCACCAGAATCAATCAACAATACATAATATAATGAAGGAGAGTATCGTTCAGGGGGTCTACTTATCCTGGTAGATATTCTAACACCACTTTCAGGTGTTTGACGTGCTTGTTGTTGTTGTGGTTGTTGTTCTGGCTGTTGATCATTATGATTTTCAGGTACCATCACTTTTCCTGTGATATCGTCAAGCACTGTGTATTCTCTGTTTTCTTTTTCTTGTTTCTTTTCCTACAACTGATTCTTATACAAGACCTTTTCATTGAATATTACATCTCTGCTCCTAATGATTTTGTGATTTTCATAATCATATAAGTGATAACCAAAATCATTAACACCATATCCAATAAAGGTACATTTCTTTGATTTTGCCTCAAGCTTTGTTCTATTTTCTTTATTAATGTGGACAAATGCTTCCCAACCAAAAGTCTTGAAAAATGAGTAGTTTACCTTTTTACCTGTCCATGCCTCCTATGGAATACCACCATCCAAGAACTTGAAGGCCCTTTGTTTATTAGATAAACAACAGTATCTATAGCATCTGCCCAAAATTGTAAAGGAAATCCTGCATGCAATCTCATGCACCTTGCACGCTCCATGATTGTCCTATTCATTCTTTCTGACGCACCATTTTGTTGTGGTGTTCCTGGAATTGTCTTCTCTCTGCGAATTTCATTCTCTGAATAGTACTTATCAAACTCTTTGCTGCAATATTCACCTCCATTATCTAATCTGAGACACTTCAACCTTTTCCCTGTCTCATTTTCAACCAAAGCTTTCCATTTCTTGAAAGTATCAAATACATCAGATTTATTTCGAATACAATAAATCCAGGTTTTTCTGGTTGCATCATCAATAAAAGTAGCATAATAACAAGAGCCACCAAGAGATGATACCTGAGCAGGTCCCCATATATTTGTATGCACAATCTCTAATTTTTCGCTCTTCTTTTCTTTCCTAACTCTAAGGAATCTGACTCTCTTCTGTTTTCCATAAACACAATTCTCACAAAATTTTAAATCAACATGCTTCAAACCTGGCAACAAATTTCTTGAGTGAAGAATCTGCATCCCCTTCTCACTCATGTGCCCGAGCCTATGATGCCACAATGCTGTAACTTCTCCTATAGAGGTTAAAGAATTAACAGAATTAGAAATACCATTGCATAAATACAATGTACCAACCTTTTCTCCTTTCGCTATTACCAAGGATCCTTTAGTGACCTTCTAGGTTTTATCTGTGAAAGTAGTTATGCAACCTTCACTTCCCAACTGCCCTGTTGAAACTAGATTTTTCTTCAAATCTGGAACATGCCTTACCTTCTTCAATAGCCACTGATTTCCATTTTGTTGTTTTATGAAAACTGTACCCATTCCAATGATTTTACAGGGTTTATCATCACCCAATCGAACTTGTCCCAAATCTCCTTGAACATAATCATGAAAATGTTTCTTATTACGTGTGGCATGGAATGAGGCCCCTGAATCTACCACCCAGGCATCAATAATATTTTCTAATGAAAGAATCAAAGCATCTTGCAACACATCACCTGTTACATTCACTTCATGATTAGTTTCTTGCTGTGCATCTCCTTCTCTTCCCTTCCGAGACTTGCAGTCTTTCTTCAGGTGTCCTTTCTTCCCACATTTCCAACACACTATCCCCGATATGGACTTGGATCTGCCTTTTCTTGACTTACTGTGATATCTTGGGTTCTTTCCTCTTTCCATTTTTCTTCCCCTAGTCTTTGCAGTCAAATCATTACCTAATGTCTCACCGGAGCTTTTCCGTCGCATTTCCTCGCTAAGGATTGCACCGACAACATAATCAAACTTTAAAGTACTAGATCCAGACAGAGTTACTAATGGCCATAACTAAGCCATTCCAACTTTCTGGCAATGAGCACAAAAATAACAGAGCCCTAACTTCATCATCAAAATTTACCCCTACAGAACTTAACTGACTTGTAACTGTATCAAAATCATTCAAATGATCTGCAACAAATCCACCTTCTGACATCTTCATATTAAATAAACACTTCATAAGAAATACCTTGTTTGAGGCCGAGGGTTTTTCATATAGTTTGGCCAATGCCGACATTAAACCCTGTGTTGTTATTTGCTTTGAAATATTAAACGCTATCGACACTGCTAGGCACAGCCGTATTATTCCAAGTGCCTTTCTGTCGAGAATATCCCATTCTGTGTCTG
Source organism: Pinus tabuliformis (assembly GCA_031772625.1). Classification (NCBI taxonomy): domain Eukaryota; kingdom Viridiplantae; phylum Streptophyta; class Pinopsida; order Pinales; family Pinaceae; genus Pinus; species Pinus tabuliformis. Next base: position 820,264,285 of record CM062818.1, read on the forward strand.
TCATACTCATCAGCTTCTTTGTCTTTCCGCTCAATGGTAGGTACATATCTCTCTGATACATATAATCTTCCATCTGCATCTTCCACAGCGGGTAGCTTTGGCCATTGAATTTTTCGACCCTAAGCCTACCATCTTCCACCATTACTCCCACTCGAACCAAGAACCCTTCTCTCCTGCGAGTTTATCAGCCAAATAGACTTTCGGCTCTGATACAAGTTGTTAGAAAATTATATCTTACAGAGCAATGGAACACATAAAATATTGCATAAATATAAACATAGAAAATGCATAAAACAAGAGAGACACAGATATATGTGGTTCACCCAGTTTGGGCTATGTCCACGGAGAAACAACCAGTCCTTCTTTTATTATATTACCCAACAAACCGAAGAGATACAACCTACAACAGATCCACTGTAACGCCCTCTTCGCTCTCAATCTCCTCTCTTTTCCTCACTCAGAATATAGAGACATACATAGATGCAATACAATTCCCTAATATATAGTGAGGGGTTTCCTTCTAGGGTAAAAAAAACCCTAAATTAAACATAACTTCTACAGTTAGATCATCCGCCTAATGAACGGCCCAGATTGACTAGAAATTACTAGACTTTTACAATGCAATTTTACATCTATTTTTAGCTTCGGGGGCGTTGACCCCGAACCCCCGCCAGGGGACTGCTGGCCCCTGGACCCCCCAGCCGGGGGGATTTACCCCCTCGCACCCCCCACGTGGAGGGGTGTACAGTCTTCCTGGGGTATACATCTGGCTGAAACCTTTGAATACAGAAGATAATCAGGCTCCACACCCAACACTAGATTCCTAGATTTTCTTTTGCATGATGTGCCCTATCTTCCAAATTTATGAAGGAATTCGTTGTCCCCTATGCACATTAATAGCAAGGCCATTCCAATCATATAGATAAAAAATTTGAAATAAGGAAGGCTTTTGACAAATTTGTTTTCATGACTTGTGGAGGATGACAAATTTCTGAAGTTGAAAGGGACATATGCTCATGCACATAAATTCGACATACCTCTCTCACTATAATGAAGGTATATTGCCATATAATCTTCTATGGAATGTTATATTTGAACATATTAATAAAGACATCATTGGTTTATTGATAAAGGATGGTGTTTCTCGTTTTCCTACTATTCCTAGAAAATTGAAACAATGTGATGCTTGTATCCTTGGAAAACACAACAAAGAACCCTTCCATGAATCCACTTCTAGAGAATGTAGAAAAAATGAATTGATACATTATTGTTTGTTGTGGCCCCAATGTTGTTAAATCTACTACTTGAAATAAACATATCATGTTTTTTATTGATGATTACACTAGGATGTGTTTATTGTACTTGTTAAAAGATAAATAAAAAATTTCCATAACTTTTAAGAACTTTCATGGATGTATCCAAAATGAAGAATAATCACATATTGACTCTCTTCATACTAATAATTGAGGAGAATATACACCTAATAAATTTGAAAATTATCTTCACCAACACAAGATTCAACATCAAACTATAATTCCACACAATCCTCAACATACTAGCATTGTTTGGGATCATGGAAAATTTTAGGGGCTAATGTTCGCCCAGTGGGCTAATTTTCCATGATTTTTCCACAAAAAAGATTCGTCGATTTCCAATTTTTATAAAGGACAATTCGCCCAAATTTTAGAATATAAAATTATTTTACCTTAAAAATAGCCATCATTATATAGAGACTATATATAAAATCATTATAAATTTGAATAATTTTACAAATATATCAATAAATATTTTATCGTTTGCATATTAGGGATTGGTGAGATTCGCCAATGTTTTTAAACTTCAAGAAAAATTTTCATCCTTAAAATTTTCCTTGTTTGGGATGATGCAGTTTGTTATCACCCAAAAATTCTCAAAACATCATTGTGTCAACTCTGCTTTTGGTCATGATTTCAAGGAGGTCTAAAGGTCATTTTAGTCTTGATAAAAGGGTAAGTGATAGGTTTTGAAGTCTTAAAATATCCTCTTTCATTTCCAAAAAAAGTCCTTTAGGTTCACTTCATGGTCAAATAGGTCACATTTTCCATTTAGAAGTCACTCCATTAAGTTTAGGGTTAAATTTTTTCAATCACATAGGAATCTGCAATTTCGTAGTGCAGCGAGTTCAAAAAAGGTGATTTGCACTACGAAACTGCTGTGTATGCTCTTTTTTCTGTTTTTAGAAGTCGACTTCCAAGGGGGTTCCTCAGCAATCTAAAACTCATTTTTGAAAATTGAAAGAGGTTTTTCTTTATAGCATACTTAAATACAAAAACCTCTCTTAGTTTCTTTAAATTAATTATGAGGTGGGAGAAATGGACGACCCAACCTGCGCTGCAAAACTGTTGAAAGTCATTGAGAGAACAACTCTGTTTTCTGGTTTTAGTAGTTCACTTCATGATCAGTTTCTAGCCAAATTCAAAAGTATTTTAGAATTATGAAAGAGGTTTCTCTTCATAAAATATCCAGCTACAATAACCTCTCTCACTTTCATCGAAATTGTTGCCGGTTGAGAGAAACAAGGCTTTCTTTGAAGCAATATTTTCAGAAACCAGAATTTTCCAGTTTTATACATGTTGTTCAAAGACAGTTTCTGGACAGTTAGGTCACGGATCAGTAGGGTTGGTAACATTGTTGGAGGCATCATAAAGGTTGAAGACATGGATTATCAGTTGTCAAAGAATGTATTTAAGTCTTAGATAAGGTTGTTGAAACATGTTTTAGGAGTTTCACTCCTATTTGTATTAGGACTCCTAAAAGATAGTTAGCTATCAGTTTGTAATTAAGAGTTTGTTTTATGAGTAGATAGGTGTCAATTTTGTTAGACTCTCTCATAAAACAATAATAAATCCAAAATAAATAAATTAATTAAATATTCCAAGTTAGGAATTTGTGCCTAACTCTTGGGTTGTTCCTCTAAGATAGGAGTTAGTTTAGGTAACTCCTATATTGGTGTGTGTCTGGTGAGAAATTATCTCAACCAAAGGAGAAATTATCTCAACCAAAGGTGTCTAAGATAGCACGCACTATCTTGAGAACACTGTCTCTCATCTATTTATTTGTAACACTATTTCAATTATTTTGATGTAAGAATGAGAGTGAGAGAGAATACATGAGGCTTCAGCCTTTTTCCGTCAATATTGTGTCTCTGGTTTTTATATGTGTTTTTCTGTAATTTGTGTGAGTTAATCTCTTTTTCAATATGTGGTATCAGAGCTACGGTGAGATTAATTAGAGCTGAGCATGAGCTTAAGGGTTTGATAGTGGAATGTGAGATTTGAAGTTTGGATTCTAACATTGCTCGTGAAGTCCGACTCGGAGATTATAAAAATTAGAGGCAGGGCAGAGCTTGGCTGTAACCTGGAAGCGATCCCCTGACGCCCTAGATCGAATCTGGTTCAGGGGAGACCATTGCATAGTAACTTTGATTGCAATAGTCTTAACAAATATCTCATATCACTGGGCACCTGATTTCCTGCATGGAATATATTTGTTTGGCTTGTTTCCATGCTTGGACCTGTTGCTTCAAAGCATAAGCCTAGCACTTGTATCAATATTTATGTGTTCTTGTCTTGGAGGTCTAAGTCGATTTTCCGGATCCAGATCATTTCTGGTGCAATCCTATTGCACACAACAGGCTAAATTTGCGGCGAATCAATATGGTCGATCATGGTTTGCAGAGTCACAACGGGTTGAGCATGGCACTGTGGTGTCAATTTTGATTGATGAAGCTTTCTGCATTTCGTGAAATGTTCGCACCCCCTGTAGTTCGTTGAGTGGCACACATGACATAATGAAGCAGGGGTCACATTATCAACCAGGATACCTGGGTAGCATTAATGCAATAAGACCGAAAGGTCGAGCCACTAATTCGCATGAAGGAGCCACCGTGCGTGAAGGAGCCGCAAAAATAAGGAACCCAACCACCAGAGAAAAAGAGAGAAAGGGGGGTCACTGCCAATTTCAGTTGATTGACAGTCTGTGTGGCCATTTGGAGAATCCGGGGTTTCGTCACTGATAAAATTGCACTCTTTGAGCCTGTCTCGAGCCGTTAGCAACCGAAGTTGTGGACGGGGTCGTTGAAGTTTTTTCAATGAGACAAGGGAGTCGAGCAAATTGATGAAAACCCCTGGACACACCATGCATTCTTGGAAGAGTAACAAGTTAAAGAAGCCAATGCTTCCACTGCTCACTGGATTTTTTTGAAGAATTTCCTACCAAAGCTGTCAGAGGACCCTGCACACAACAAATCGCAAACTAGGCTACCGGGTAATTTTTTCATATAGATTGAAAACAGTTTGGTGCAAAATTTGAAGAATTTGTTGTTCGATTTGAAATGGCTATTTCTTGTATTTCTGTGTTTTCTAATCTACTGCCAAACGTGAAATATTGAGACTTCTAGTAGAATCACTGCTTGGAAGCCCATGTGTAGTAGCTGCTGTTCGAAAGGACTGCATAGTTGGCTACTGTAGCATTTGACGTTGATAGTAGAAGCAGCGATGAGAAACATTTAAAAAATTGGAGCATATATATTCAATTCCATTGCGCCCTTGTGCGTCACGAGGTTGAAACCAGTGCCTTATAATCGAGCTATCGAGAGGCGCACTAGGTTCGGAGTTGTCAAAGCATACCGAGTTCTGAGATTTGAATGGGAGCGGACATACCTGGCCAGCTTACTGGACACTTCCCACACCCTTCTCTCGGAGACCAGAAAATCGGCCAATCCTTCCCAATCGAGAACAAAAACCCACGCTTCGGTTGAGCCAACACCATCCTGCAGGTCAAACTGCCCCTGATATAAAAGAATTGGCCTCCGTCGCACCAGGGTTTCGACCATCCACTTACTGCTCTTCATCACATCCTCGCCCATCTTATCATACACTGTCTGGCTGCATTCCTCCCATTCGGTATTCACAGCTGCCTTCAACGCTTGTTTCACGGCAGTCTGATTGACGAAGTCGTACAGGAAATCGGTGCCATTCTCGGAGGTGTAATAGGGGAGCGTCCTCCTAATGTCATACAGATTGGCAAGGCCTGTCACATTGCTGAGGCGTTGGAGGGCATGATTTCTGGCAATTCGGGCATCCTGCCATTTCTATTGCCCTGTGAGATTCGCTGCCTTCTGCTGCAGAATTTCAAGGCAGAGCTTTTCTCCAGAATCGATGAGCCCTGCAGCGTAATTGAAAAGTGTATTTTTTTATTAAATTGTTTTTGGAGAGATAAGGAGTGGAATATGGTTGAGTGAAAGTTAAGCAGAGCTGAAATTGAAATTGAAAAGTGTATTTTTTTAATTATAGTGTTTTTTGGGGAGAAATAAGGTGAGATTTTTAAAAGTATTTTTTAAAGTTTTGTCATTTAGTAATAAGGCTGATGTTTTGAAATCTTTGGAGTGATACATTTTTTCAATGGAAGGCTCATTGGTGTAGGAGGTTGAGTCAGGTTTTTGAATGCATTTTCTTCCAAATTTGTGAGTGTCAGATTCACATTGTTTGAGAAAGCTTCACTTGCAATGTTGTGAAGCTGAGCAATTATGTACTCTAAAGTTTAATAAAGACATAACTTTTTGTGGTGATTGTGTCCAAGATCCGCCCGAAATTGAATAAGGGGATCTTAGGTACACCATGTGTATTTGTGATGGCGAGAGTTTTATGGCTTCATGTTTTTGCTTTTTGATTTGTGTCTAGTTTTGACACATAAATGATCGCATTTACCACACACATAAAGTTCAATGCAAGCAAGCACAACACTTGTAACAGAATAGCGTCAAGGAAGGACAATTGAACTCGACACTTGCATCTGTGCAAATACAACTCATAATCATAGATTGTCAACATCAACATTCTACATCAACAAGCAAATTCACTTAATCAAGTTAAATCATTTCAAAGCAAAGTCTACATCAACATTCTTGCAAACAAATTTAAGAACTTGTGAATCAAATTCCAATTACATTGCATTGTACGGGTGCATTCTCGGTTGAAACCGACATCCACGTTTTGATTTGATCAGAAGTCAAGCACTTAGTCAAATTAAGTCAAGTGAATTCCTTGTTTTATGTGAGTCATTAAAACCATTGTAAGTTTTTTTGGGTGCATTTTCGACAGTGTTCGACACCCTTCCTTTAAGCAGACTCTATTGAATGCACGAATTTTAATTCTAAAGCAAATAAGAAACAAGTTCATGATCGTCATCAAGCGAGCGTGCCATTCAAGTCCCATAGCAAGCGAGCCTGTCATTCAAGTAACAAATCAAGTGATACAATTCAAGGCACGACATCTACGACAAGAGAGCCTGATTTCAAGTAAGCAAGTTTAGATGGCGAAACATATTCAGTTGTTAAACATTCTTCACAGTTTGATCATCTCGAGGGATGAAGACATGGTGCACATCAGCAAAGAAACTCTTGCTGATCTTTCACGGCATCTACAACAAACACATGAAACCATTGAGTTTCTTCAACTTGAGTCCCAACTTCAAAGGAATGAATTGCAAGAAAAGAGTGATACTTTCAAGTCTTTGAACCATTCAGATAATAAGTCATTCATCCCAACAACTTCAAGTGTCAAAGTTGTTCATGATCAAATTCCAATTTCTTCCAAACCCCTCATCAAGCCCTGGGAAGAAATTCAAAATAACAAGAATAGACGAGGCTTAGGATATGTCAGTGATGACACCAACTTACATATCCCAGACTATTCCAAGCCAATTAAGTTTGTGAGTGCAGGATTTCTTGAACAACTCACCTCAGCAGGTTCTGAGAAAGTAGTAGTCAACCAAAATTGCACGCAACCTGAAGTTCATGTTCAACCGAAATGCTCTCATTGTCAAAGAGCCGGTCATATTGAAGATCAATTTTTTGATCTCCATCCGTGTTGCCATTGTGGCAAGCACAATCATTCCTCAGCAAAATGTCGCAACCAACAAAAATCAGGCAGATTGAAGATACATTATGAATGGATCGATCCTTGGGAATGGTCATCCACAATCAAACGATTGATCATAGAATCCAAGGTTGTAAAGACTCTATATGGAGCATGAGGTCAAATTCCTCAAGGTTGGTAATTTTATTAGCAAAAGAAAGTTGTGTTATTGTAAGAGACTGTGGTTTTTCAAACTTAATACAGAGATCAGTTTTACTACTCAAGATTCATAAGGGGTTTATGTGTTTGATGTTTTTATGGCCTTTTTAAATTACTTATTTGCAGTGGTATGAGCTTGTGATACTTAGAATTCATTGGAAAATTCTCTAACTTCATTCACATGCTTGTAAACTGTGTTGATTCACTGTGTTACTATTTTACTTATAAACCTAAACTCCAAGCGCCTTGACTTCCATCTTTTGCTGATAATGATGTTTTGTTGAAGACTATCTTGACTCCATAGCCCAATAGATGTTTGCTAATCTTTGATTCAACCAGTTATGCATTTTTGTCCATTTTTATTCCTAGAGTTAGCCATCTAATCATTAATCAAAAATATTAAACCTATTGAGAGAGCCCTCTCAGGTTGAGGAGGCTAAGAATCAACCAAAAGATTGGTTTGAAAGAGTTACTCAGAGTCTACTTGATTAGCAGCCTATTAGGGTCAGATTTTGTGATAACATTTTGGTGCGTCTGCCCAGAGCCTGAAGATTACTCATTCCCAAAATCAAGACGTTGAACTTCTGAAGGTAGCAGGAGCTCGGGAAGCTGTTTGAGGCTGCATCTACCTTGGCGACTCCACACATGAAATAAAAAATTGGAAGGTGACTCCACTACTAGAATATCAGTAGCTTGATGAAGTTTCAAGATGAGTGCCATTGCAAGAATGAATGCCAGGTATGCCCCTATGAATCGGTCTCATATCCTTGGTTTTCCAAATCCTATGCAAAGGTTGAATGGTTAGATGATCTACCAATATTCAAAGATGAAAAGAAAGACAATGCTGCTCTTAATTTGGTTAGGTTCCATATGCATGTACACAGTCTTAAGGTTCAATTCCCTGAAGATTGTCTCATGAAGATGTTTATGACCACTTTAGAAGGAAAAGCATGGTCTTCGTATAAAGGCTTGGAAAATGGTTCATTATGTTCTCTTGCTAATTTCCATGATGTATTCTATGAGATGTATAAAGAGTGTCATCCCTCCTTATTGCTGGTCAAAGATTGCTGTAAACCTTCTGTGAGTTTTATTCAATATTTGGAGGATTTTTTATGATGATGATGAATTCATGGATGAAGAAATTTTATAGGCTCTTCATAACAATACATTTCAACACCAAGAAGAAAAGATAACATCCCATAAAATGCAACATGAAAATCAACAGGGGTTTACTTATGAAGACCATGCAAACTTGCCAGTATTTTGATCATAAAGAGTATGAAAATCATTACAAACACCAAGAAGAAATACTGGAAGATAGCTTTTATAACCCTCAGGCAGAGGAAAAGGTTGATTTTTTATGTCATACTTTGCAGCAGCTTACATCAAAGAATGATCATAATAATGAGGAAAATTACATTGTTTGTGGGAATCATTCAGAAAAGCAGTTGGATAGCATATTAAAGGAATTTTGTGTGGTCGAGAATCAGTTGTCTGAAGATATAGAATGTTGTGAGAATCATCAAACTAATCATGTCTTTTTTGACCATATAGCTGATTACATGGAAAAGATTTATTGTTTAGATTTCCAGTTATATTTTTATCTTGAGGATCAGTTACATCTCATGCTGACTTGGTTATTTCAGTATCATGTTTATTTTTTCTTCAAGCATAGTCAAGAGATTCAAGTGTCAGATCAGATCAATGACTAGCTTCATTGGAAGTTTCATGTTCCTTGAGCTACAAATGGAGGTTGCAACTGATAGGGTAGGTAGGAGTGTGTGAATAAGCTAAAAATTTGACCGAGCATCTTTTCAGTAGATACAGATTTGTTTCTTCTGCAGTGATCATCAAGCTTGAGCCCGAGGTGAAGGCCATTAAAGCTTGGGGAGCAGATTGGGCAGAATCTTTGAGTTTTATTCTAAAGGATGGATAGCAGCATTGGAGCTATCGGTTCGTAGTGTACCACTAGGGCACACTATCCCTAGTGGAGCTACTGTTATCACCCAAAAATTCTCAAAACATCATTGTGTCAACTCTGCTTTTGGTCATGATTTTAAGGAGGTCTAAAGGTCATTTTAGTCTTGATAAAAGGGTAAGTGATATGGTTTGAAGTCTTAAAATGTCATCTTTCATTTCCAAATAAAGTCCTTTAGGTTCACTTCATGGTCAAATAGGTCACATTTTCCATTTAGAAGTCATTCCATTAATTTTAGGGTTAAATTTTTGAAATCACACGGGAATCTGCAATTTCGTAGCGCAACTACTTCAAAAAAGGTGATTTGCGCTACGAAACTGCTATGTGTGCTCTTTTTTCTGTTTTTAGAAGTCAACTTCCAAAGGGGTTCCTGAGAAATATAAAACTAATTTTTGAAAAACGAAAGAGGTTTTGCTTCCTAACATATCTAGATAAAAAAACCTCTCTCAGTTTCTTTAAATTCCTTACGCGGTGGGAGAAATTGATGACCCAACATGTGCTACAAAACTGTTGAAAGTCATTGAGAGAAAAACTTTGTTTTCTAGTTTTAGTAGTTCACTTCATGATCAATTTCTAGCCAAATGCAAAAGTATTTAAGAATTCTGAAAGAGGTTTATCTTCATAAAATCTCTCACTTTCCTCAAAAGTGTTACCAGCTGAGAGAAACAAGGCTTTCTTTGAAGCCATATTTACAAAAATTAGAATTTTCCAGTTTTACACATGTTGTTCAAAGACAGTTTCTAGACAGTTAGGTCACAGATTAGCAGGGTTGGTAACAATGTTGGAGGCATCATAAAGGTCAAAGACATGGATTAGTAGCTGTCAAATAATGTATTTAAGTCTTATATAAGGTTGTTGAAACATGTTTTAAGAGTTTCACTCCTATTTGTATTAGGACTCCTAAAATATAGTTAGTTGTCAGTTTGTAATTAAGAGTTTGTTTTATGAGTAGATAGGTGCCAATTTTAGAAATTTGAATTCTCCTAAGGATGGATCATAGAGTCCAAGGTTGTAAATACTCTATATGAAACATGAGGTCAAATTCCTTAGGGTTGGTAATTTTTTTAGCAAAAGAAAGTTTTGTTATTGTAAGAGACTGTGGTTTTTCAAACTTAATACAAAGATCAGTTTTACTACTCAAGATTCACAAGGGGTTTATGTGTTTGATGTTTTTATGGCCTTTTTCAATTACTTATTTGCAGTGTTATGAGCTTGTGATACTTAGAATTCATTGGAAAATGCTCTAACTTCCTTCACATGCTTGTAAACTGTGTTGATTAACTGTGTTACTGTTTTACTTATAAACCTAATCTCCAAGTGCCTTGACTTCCATGTTTTGCTGATCATGATGTTTTGTTGAAGACTATCTTGACTCCATATCCCAATAGATGTTTGCTAATCTTTGATTCAACCAGTTATGCATTTTTTTCCATTTTTACTCCTAGAGTTAGCCATCTAATCATTAATCCAAAATCTTAAACCTATTGAGAGAGCCCTCTCAGGTTGAGGAGGCTAAGCCTCAACCAAAAGATTGGTTTGAAAGAGTTACTCAGAGTCTACTTGATTAGCAGCCTATCAAGGTCAGATTTTGTGATAACACAGTTCCATGTGCAATATATGTGAAAAACAAATGTCGATCTCGTGCTCTTGGAAAAAATACTCAATACGAAATGTGGCATGGCTATATTCTTTTGGTGAGGCATCTTAGGGTCTTTGGTTCAAATATTATGCCTTGATTCCTAATGAACAAAGAAACAAGCTTGATGCAAGGAGTCTGAAGTGCATCTTCCTGAGGAACTCAAATACAACCAAGGCACATCATCTTTATGATGATACATATAAGAAGTCCAATCTTTCCCGCAATTAAATGTTTCTTGAATCTTCCAAAAATGTCAAACAAATTGAGTAACAACTTGATCATCTAGATGTATTTGATGTAAAGACATATAATGAATTTGATAATGAGATTCCACATCTTGAAATTGGTATCCCTTTCTTGGATCAATCTCTAAAATATTATTTTGAAGCACTATTTTCCCCCTCCCCCATGAAGTTTCAACCACTTCATTAGAACATGAAGATCCATTGTATGATGTGATTGGAAAGATTGAAAGGATAAACCTCGATGGAAATGCAAGAAACATCTTAATCTATGGGGCAATTTGGACTATGTAAAAGAGGTCCAGATTTGGACTATCTAAAAGATGAAGGAAACTAAGCCTTGACATCCTTGATGATTTCCTTGTTGTTTGCAGTCAACAACACATCATCAAAATGAAAAGCCAGATAAATAAAATGATCAGCAACATGGTTAGAATACACACAATAATTATATTTATGTCTTGAGAAAACAAGTCCCAATATGTATGTATTAAACTTTTGATACCATATTCTTGGTTATTATTATAGTCCATATAGGGACTTCTTCAACTTGCAAACCGACTCCTTTCCCTTCATTGCAAAACCGTTTTCTTATTTAATATACATTTCCTCTTCAAGATCTTCAATATGATACTATCATCACATCCATTTAATCCACTTTAATATCAAAATAAATAGAAATAGGGAAAATAAATATAACACAAGGTAATTTTTCCATAGGAGAAAATAATCTCACCAAACTCAATTCTCTCCACTGGGAAATATCCCTTTGCTACTAGGAAATATGTGTACATGTCCACCTTAACTTATGCATTCAACTTCATCTTAAAGACCCATTTTATACCAATAGGTTTTCTTCTAACTAACAAATCAAATAGATTCCAAGTCACAATTTTAATCTAAGACATCTATTTCTTCAACCACCCCCTTCTTCTAAAGTCTACTATCTTGTAAAACCACTACCTTCCTAATATTTATCGTATCATTATCAATAATGGAAATTAAAATAGAATGAAAATCAAGTGGGAGATACTTCTTTTGTTCCTTCTATCTCCAAATCAATCCTTTCAAGTTTGGAGTCTAAGATTCTTCCTCTTCTAGTACATCTTATTTTGTTGAGTTGGATTCTTCACCCTCCAACTCAAACTCTATTATCTATGATTTTGGATTTCCTACTTGGGAACAACTTTAACATCTCTAATTAATACAAATCAATTGTAAATAATATTTTTTATTATTGGGTTCCAAATTTTATAACCTTTTATACCATATTTATGAACCAATAAATATACGTTTTTTTATCTTTATTATCCATCTTACTCCTATTTTGCATTTGAAAGATAAAATAAGAATTATAAAAGAAAAAATAAATTAATATGTTTAAGTGTGGGGTTTTACTACTCCATGCCTCGTGCAACGATTTATCTACCAATGTTGATATTAATGATCAATTTACCAGGTAGCATGTGGTAATCAATGCCTCGACCCAAAATTCTTGTGATAACCCTACACCATTGAGCATAGACTTGCCTTTTCCATCAAAATCATGTTCATTCCTTTTTTATCTCCATTTTGTTGGGATGTGTATGGATTAATCTTTTTACTTGATATAAAATGATTTTTACAAAATCCATGAACTCATTTCATAAAAATCACCACCATTTGTCCTCAACACCTTTATTTTATTCTTTTTATGGTTCTATATGAGAGCCTCAAACTCTTTATATTTACCAGATATCTAAAATTTCTTTAAGAGGAAATAGACCCATGTGTTGAGATATCATTTATGAATGAAATAGTACATAAATTTGGCATTGATTCTTCTGGTGAGGTTGGATATTCCCAATATGAGCTTCTTTTGTTCTCATCAGTCCTTTGGCCTATCTTTGGTTTGAGTTTGTTGTCTCTCGTTGATCCATCTTGAATTGGGAGAAGGAATTGTCTCATTCTACTGTTATAGAAACAATTACAAGAATTGGTAAATAATGGTAGGTCATGGAAATTTTGAACATTATGTCCAAATATGAGACCTCTAATTTGGGAAGACCTCACTAAAGATGTGAACATCATGTCACTAAAATCTAGAAAAAAATTCTTCAACAATCGAATGTCCACTAAAATTGAAGATATAGTTCAAGGAACTTATAAATAACCAAGACCTTGGCTCAATAAAGAAAGAAAATTAAGAAGCTTACATGGATAACTCATACTTCTTGATTGTGACTTTTAATGTGTTCATTGTTTCTATTTGAATTGTGGTGAAAAATGAGGAAGTTCAAGAAGATCAACGCAACGGGGAGATGGGAATTGTAGATAAAAATCCCAACCTTCATTATGAAATCAAAGAAGAAGCCCTTAATGAGCATGACTTCAAAAAGGCTCAAGTTTTTAATTTTTTGAAAAGTACTATTTGTGTTAGCTCGATATGTTAGGAGATATTACAAGTGGTTGTAATTGTTTATCTTAGGATAACAAGAACATATTAATTAATAAGTAGCAATTTTGAAATCTTGGATCTCTTTGAAGTACTATTTTTATAGCTATTAATCTATGCTTTGTATTAACTTCTTGTATGGTGTGAACATAACAAGCTTTTAATACAAAAGAAAGTCACTTTGTTAATTTTTTTTTAACTCAGTGAATGTTTGAATGATCATCATAAATCTTGTTTGGCCTACAAAATCACTTTTCATTGATTTGAGGATTCTCATCAAGTTTCAGCTTACCAAGTGCAATTAATAGAGAATGGATCTTCTTAAGAAACTTTCTTATAGGAATCCCATAGATGGGTTTCTCAAAATTTACAAATGTGCTTGTGATATGAAGGAGGATAAAATGTGATAGATGATTCATTCAACTTATAGAGTATGGATTATTTTTTAGCTAATTTTTAACAAAAATAGTTGAACAACAAAATAAGAATGCATATTAACGATATTCCACATATCAACATAAACAATTTAAGACCATTTAATAAGGACACAATGCACTTAGATAAATATAATTTCAAAACCCATCCTTATTTTGTTAATTTTAATTACAATATCTTGGAACAATTCACATCTTTCCAATTTCAAAAAATTTCTTCTTAACCGATTTAATTACTTTCTCTTTTTCGAAAAGCTATTGCAATTGAAATAAAAATATGATCCCTATTTTGATAATGATATTATGAAATTCATGTGTAGGGAAATCACAGAAAGAGTTCATTTATTCACATTTTTTAACTCTCAATTACATAAAAAAATAATGTATGTCATATGTGGGAAGCTATGAAACAAAAATTATTAAGAAATTTATTTTAAATTCAAATGTTGGATAGGCTTGTAACAATAATATCTTAAACATTACATGATTTGACATTAAAATTTTCTACATCAAAATCAACATATCTTAACAAAATTAGAAATTAAAAGAAATGGGTCCATTTCTTTACAAATGATTTTTATCTTGTTACAGGAAAACAAAAATGTCCAAAATGCATAGATGGGAACTTATGCTAATGCGTAGCCTTCTAAAGCTATGAATAAAGTTTTCTTTGAAATTTTCATGTAAGAGGATACTCTCAGTTGATTTGTGGTATCATGGGTAGAAAGATACCATTAAAGACAATGACGCTTACAAATCCATTAATAGTTTTGTTCTCTAGATTACCCATGATTTTACGCCTCCTATATAGATGCTTAGCTTAACAAAGATATTTTAATTCACCGTAATGCCACATTATTAAATTCATCTTCATAATTATATAGAGAAATATGGACATTATTTGTTAAGTTCCAGTTCTATTATTTGAAATAATTATAATAAAGACTATAATACAAAATAAATCAAATAAAGGAGATATATATATATACACATATCGAATTGTAACACTTTTTATTCATTATAAAAAAAAATATTACATGGCTTTTATTTCCAAATCACCTGAGTATAACTTAAAGAACTAAAAGGTCCTGAATGCTCACATAAAATAAAGCCATAGTCCTCTAATCATCAGTATACAATAACAAAAACCTTCCATAGGTTATTTTCCAACCAGCTGCATCACTGAGACATAACCCAAATGAGAACAAAACATGAGGATAACACTGAACAAGTTGCTCATATCTAAGAATACGAGACTTAAAATATGAATATCACCCAACTAAAATCTAAATAGCAACCAAGTCCTAACATCTCCAATTCTTCATTAAAATTGCAACAAGACTATATATGTTCCCAGAATAGGAGTTCTACATAATACCAACCATGCCCTTACACTTTAAAACCAACAATAAGTAGTTATAACACACCTAGAACATAACAGAACTGTGTAGGCCATAGAACACCCTTGTTTAGCAAAAAATTTAGTGCCAAGAGATTCCTCACGCGTTTGGAACAACGCAAGCACCAAGAGAAAACAATAGAGCCATAATATTTCTTAAGACAATATATGCCCAAATCCAAATATAGAAACACCATCCTAGGATACCTAACACAAAGGAGCCCAACACAGATACAAAACCAATTACAAGAGTGACACTATTGAAGTTAGTGTATGTGGACCATAAAATGATCTAGAGATGGATAATTAAACAAAGTCTCTTCCATCTTAAAACACTGAATAAGAAAAGCACTAAATTGGAGTCGCAAGTAGCTTCCAGACACTTCGTTGAAATCCATGGTTACATCATAGCAAAACACAACCCTAAGGTCATATAAGAACTCAAGATCATCCATAAGTTCGAAGGAAGAACAATAAAACCAAATATGACACTATGATATCCAAAAACTGGAAAAAGAGACAAGACAACTTGTCCCATAATAATTAATATTTTCAAAGGACAACATAATCAAGTATAATAAACTTTTGAGCCAAAAGATGATGAGAACCACCATGAAGAGACCATACTTGAAGAATGTTTTGCCAAAAATTATGACAAAATGACATGAAACCCACCATCTTTAGTCATGATTAGAGGATATTATAGTCGGTTCTTGAGCACTGTCATCCAAAGGATCTGTGAGATCACCAGACACAGAATCGCTTATTGAAAAAATTTCCGCACAAGCCAAATGAGAATCCACATTATTTAAGCAGAACCTTTGGTTTTGAAGCATGTGTTTAATTTCAATGAAAAGAATATGTTGTAATTCTCCACTTTATTATACTTGGAAATCAAATTTAACAGGGTAGCCATCTATTGGTGTAAAGCCAAAGAATTCATAAAGTGAAGTCACCTCTTCCTAATTCTATGAGGATCAGGAACCTGTTTCATATCCTCCCCCACCAACTCATAATCAAAGTGATAAGGTTGGTCTCCTACCTCTTTGCATTCCAAAAATAGGGTTTCTTTCCTCACCTCTAGAAGAATAACATCAAATAAGGTAGCGACAGAGTCATAGGAAAAAAGACGAACTCTTTTGTACCTGACATTTCCGCCACCACCCATCCTATTAATCATTCTCTGTCTAAGAGGCATGAGCACAATTGCAAGGGAAATTTGGCGACAAACACTGAAAGAACATCTACTAGAAAAGTAGGAAAAGGGATGAGATAGAGAGCCTTGAACACCCAACCTAAACACTACCAAATCATCCCCCAATTTCCGCACAACAAGAGAAAATTCTAGTAAATTCTCAAGCTCACCACATCCCAAAGACATAACACATTAGATTTCACAAAACCATAACATGCAATGAAAAATCATTTTCCATAGATGTAGGACTGAGAAACAATTGCAATAGCCAGATCACACATCACCACCAACAAACACCAAACTCATAATAATTTGACTGGATTGCAATTAAGCAAACATTCTAGGACCCAGAGTGATAGACTCAAATCACTTCTGAGATAGAGGAAAAAATAATCACAATGTTACCCAATTAACAACACGCACTTCTATTGATTGAGAAATCACCCTCCAAAATCCTTGCAAACACAACAAAGAAACAAGCTTACCATAATAGTGACTCGAGACCAACAATAAAAAACTGAAATCCTTGACAAATGCTATTGAACTCACTAGACCAACAAGAGTGAAAAGAGCACACTCCAGAAGAGAGAGGAGCCAAACATCATCTTAAAAAAGGAAATAGATATTAAAAAAAAACGAGTAGAAATATTAAAGTATGATATTTTAAAATGCAATCCAACTTTCATAATACATGGGTTGTTATAAATCTCAAATGACTATCGTGACCAATAAATATTTTTATTTTGAAATGCAATCCCACCCTCATAGTACATGGATTGTTATAAATCTAAAACAACTATTGTGACCAATAAATATTTTTATACGGTTGTATTTCTCTTTTCTATCACAATTGCATAATCACTTAATAAGCAAACCAACTTAGATCCATCTTACACTAGATCTATCATGAGCCGAGAGCACTACAAGGAAAATACCCTCTAGCGAAGGTTTTTGCGAAAGCCCCTATAAAAATAGCCCAAAAGTATGTTTGTAGCAAAAGTCACTAGAAGAGTTGGGCGAGCGGAAGTTTTAGCCCATGATTTCTTAACGGTCTGTCTATAATACACAAACGCACTAGTACCTAATAAAACATGGTGCTCCATGGCACATTTTTTAATAAAAAAGTAATGATGCGCTAAGTAGAAAAGTGCACTGGTGCGTATACTACTCGATAACACTGGAAAAGGGATAAATTTACAAAATACCGGTTGTAAAATTTATTTTTCCTAATCTAATACTATATTGTGATGATGACTTGGTGCGAAACCAATACACTAACACCCCAGTGCATACATAGTATAACACACCATTGTGGAGTTTTTAACTTAAAAATAATGGTGCGCCTATTAGATTATATGCACCCGTGCAGTTAATTGAACTAAAAGCCCTAGTGCTTAGTAGAGAGTGATGCACCATTGAAGCGTTATTTTTTATACAAATAATAACAATGGTGTGCCACCTATATATGACGCATCAATCCTTACACTACTCTATAGCACTAGACAAAGGTTAAATTTAAAAAAGGTCAGTCCTAATACTCTTTTCAATATATCGGTGTTATATTCCCATGAAGCATCAATGTTGTTCATGTATTGAAATTCCACGACGCATACTTAACAAGTGCACTGTTATATGTTTTTTATTTAAAAAAAATTATGGTTCTCTAGCACTTTGCAATAGCAGAACTATTTAGAAGATCAGAAGCTGAAAGGTATGATGATTTACTCAAAACCCTGCATAGTAAAAATTATAAATTTTATTGTTGATTTGACTAATAATGTTTTTTAGAAATTTTTGTTAGGGTTTAATTAAAAGACAGATCATTTGCTAGAGAGACATACATGGAGCATTGTGGATCAACAAAATATTTTGTAACTGCAGAAATATCGAAATTTGAAAGGTATGGTGATTCACTCAAAACCTTGTATAGCAAAAAAATTAAATTTCATTGCTAATTTTTTTTACAAATTTTGTTAAATTTATTCAAAATTTAGAAAAAAAAATTAAAATCCCCATATAATAAAAAGTATACTACTAATTTTACTAGTTAAAAATTTTAATATCAAGAAAACAAAAAAAAACGAAACAATACAAAAAAAATCAATACTTGCCTTAAACCTTTACTTCTTCTTTCTTATGTGACCCACTGTTGATGCCTCTAAAATCACTACATCAACATTGGGGAAAATCGCCCGGTCTGGACCTTAAAGGCAGCTCCTTTTACGTTTGGTGTGGTGGCTCCGACTGGATATAATGGGGTCAGTTTCCCAATGATTTGTAAATAGGATGGATAAGTGATTGATCTTCTATTATCTAATGATAATGATGGATGATTTACTCTAAGACACAAAATTATAAAAAACTAATCTATCCCGGGGAATTTCCACTTTAGTGTAACTTTTGATAACCTTTATCTACAAATAGGTATATAGATGACTCCACTAATAATAAAGATATTCATTCATATGATAATTACTTTGTTCAAGTAGTTGAACAAAGTAATAATTAAAATATTATTACACTATTCTTCATATACCATTGACATAAATACGATTAAAAAAAATAACATTCCTTAAACATTCAATAGTGATAAGTAAAAGGACTGTTGTTAAAACACATACATATATCAAATGATAGCAATAATTAAATAAACACCAATTCATATAAAAGAATGGAGAAAAGACATAGATAATAGTATCATATGTGATTTGAATCCCTTCAGATATCAATCGCATTCAGATCCCGTCTTTCAACTTAGAAATACTCTCACAAAAAGCAATAGTGCATATCTCATCAAAGTATTCTTCATTAAAATTCAGAATATAGGCTCAGTCTTCATAAAAAAAAATATATCAGAAGCACAATAGTGCAACTCCTGATTGAAGTTTTGATACAAAAATTGAGGACCCTTTCCAAAACAATGAAAGGGTCTATAAATACTTAGTAAACTAACTAACTATGAAAT
This sequence comes from Pinus tabuliformis, assembly GCA_031772625.1. Classification (NCBI taxonomy): domain Eukaryota; kingdom Viridiplantae; phylum Streptophyta; class Pinopsida; order Pinales; family Pinaceae; genus Pinus; species Pinus tabuliformis. The sequence goes on from CM062818.1 coordinate 820,283,686, forward strand.
AAAAATGTTGTGAGGTGGTACAACCAAAACATGGAAATCTCCTTGAAATAGACATGCTTGCAGTTGGTAGAACGATTCATTGTTTTGGCTGATTATCCTTTGGCTTGAGCTGGCATATAAAGTGCATTGGTTGCAATTCTGGAGGGTGAATCATACGTTAATGCAGTTGGGCTGAATACGTAGCATCATTAATTTCAGGAATGATGTAACCGATTGCATTGGTTAAACATTTCATTGTTTCCTTTTGACTATGTGGTTTAACTAGGAAGAACCAAAAGGTGTCCTAGGTTAAACTTTGGATGCCCGCGATCAACCTCTCCTTATTTTCCAATTCATGTTTACATGTTTGCTCCAATGCTTTGGCTGATGGTAGTTTACCTGGAGTGCATTCTGAAATCAAATTTGACAGATAAAGAGTATCGTTAATTTATTCAATTAAATTACCAGTCGCTGATCTACATCTTGAAGTTTCCCTCTCTGCCTTCATCAATTGAGATTTCCATTCTAGAAACATAATTTCCTTATGAGATTCCAGAATTTGAGGCCGATTTGCAGCTTGTCCTTCCTTGGTTTTTTGCCAAGAAAGAAACTCTGTTAATGTTTCATCGGCCTATTCCAATTTTTGCCTTACATCGACTGATTTATCAATCATTGATGAAGAAATTTCACAAAGGGGCTGAGCAAGAGAAATATTATGACACAGCAAATTTAATTGATTAATCAATGCCTTATTGATCTAGAGAGCTTCTGATTTAAAATCTGACACTTGAGGAAAACCTTTAAATCTTTCTATTTGTTGTGACAATTGAGCGATTTGTTCATCTTTTGTTTTTCTCATCTGTTCATTCATTGTCTTCCGCTTGGCTAATGCTAGGGATAATTCTTTTTGTTTCTGAACTACACTTTGGTCTATCCTCTACTTCTCCTTGAGCAATTGCTCGTTTAGCTGGTTGTTTAATTGTTGTTGCGCTGCTAACTGCTATTCTAACTATTCTATCCTCTGCTGCTTTTCGAATACTTGTGCTTCCAGTGAAACAATTGTTTAATCTTTTTCTTTCAGCAAATTGCTGACTTTTGATGCTTTATCCATAGTAGCTGCCAAGTATGCCCCGGCATATTGAGAGAATTTTGTAAGGTCTTCAGAAGGATTGACTTCCTCTCTCCATACCACATTAGCCATTTCCATCTGTGCAGGTAAAAGAGAAGGTTGATCAAGCTTTCTCTTTTTCCTTTGTCTTTTTACTACAACCCTATGCTTAGGGCTATACAAGACATCTAAAGGTGGTATTTCTTCTACATGTAGGATGATCTCATCAAATGGATTTTCTGGAATTATCTCCATATCCTTTTGATTGATGGGTGGGCCACTGGTTCCTTCAGTTGGAACCGTATTAGTTGTTGTCTTGTGACCAGTTGTCACTTCAGGCGTGCTAAATCCCTATAAGTCTTCAATATTGCTTATAATGGAATTGAATTGTTGCCGCTCTTTAAGTAGCTTGGGATCAATCTGAGTATCTATATCCAAGAGTAGACTATCTTTTCCCTCTTCATGTTCCTGTTCTGGCACCTTTTCTTTCTCGGAGACCTTTTCTACATTGGAGGTCTTACTAGTAACTATTTGTTCAGCTTGACCTGATGACTGTAGTGGTTGTGGCTAAGAGGTCTAAAGGCAGAGTTTGCAACCTCTATTCTCTAAGCCTATTAAACACTTCTAGTCCTTCATCTTGATATTTGATTCTAGCCAATGCTTTAACTTGGAATAATGATTTAGTTGAGGTAAATAGATCATCGAAGAGATTATCTTCATGATCAAATTTGGCAAGTTTGGCTTGTTCAAGAACATTATAGGCCACCTTTCTAGATCATACCGCCTGTTAGGAATTGTGGCAAGCTTCAGTGTTTGCATTTTTTTTGTCTCCTTCTCTGCGTGCTTGTAATCATGAAGATTGAAAATGCCGCACCATAATGGGAATGTAGGCCATACCTGTTTCTTGGAATTTTTAATGGTTTTGGATGTCCCATCTACTGTTATTTGATAAGCCAATTCTCGAGCTAACAGTTTATCGGGTACATACAGGGGAAGGACATGGGGTTTTGTAAGGCTACCAAAAAGACTTATATAAGTAAATTTTTCCTCCCCAAACCAAATGCCTACTACTGTCAAATCTGTTTCTGCCTCCAGGGATATCCTGGGAGCAGGTTTATTGAAAATAGAGTAATAAATAGGCAAAATAAAACCGTTGTAGATTTTATACAAATGATTTTTGTAATTAGCCTTCCATAAATGCTCATGATAGATATGGATTGGTTTAGGGTCTGCGGGGGTCCATCTCCACCCGAGCAATGGAAATTCAGAATTGAAACAAACAGTATCCATAATGAATGCACTGTAATAGAATGGGGGAATGGTCCTAGTAGTATGATATACATTTGCTCTATATTCTAGAATTGTTGTGGCTAGTTTATCAAACAAAATATTTTCCCAATCCATCACATAGCCATTGATTGCAGCCTCCATTAGAGGGACCATTTCTATAGTGAATTTAGCAAAATCATATATTTCCCACATTCTACACATCATAGCTCTGTCATAATAGCAAGGAGAAGCCAATGAGTCTACAGAGTACTTATCCGATCACTCGTGCTTGTGCTCCTCTTGGAAATATCTCCACTACTTAATCGGGGATGACTCTGACTTATTTTCCTTTACAAAGGCCTTTAGGAATGCTTTGTTGTACTGCTTCTCAGGCTCAAGTAAGTGATACATTTTCCTTAGATCATCAGGCTGAAATGAGCCGAATATCCTCCCATCAGTTGTGCAAAATGTTCTGTTTGTAACTGGAATTTTCTCCACCACCCATCTCACCACATTTGTATATGGCAGGACTTTATCTCGCACTGCTATTCTATGAAGAAAGGAGCATGCCAATTCTTTAAGAGTTCCTTCAGACTTATCAGTTGAATTGGCTGTGGCCTCTTCTGATAATTCTTCGGGCTCTTCTACTTCAATTAGATTATAGATACTCTCCCAGCTAGTGTTTCCCAATCTGAGACACGTTGTGTCTGATATTAATCCCTTTTTGCTTGGTCCTGGATCTTTCACTAGAGGAGCTGCTGTTGCAGACTTCTTTGATTTCTTTCCCATTTTCTTTAGATTTCTGGTTTCAGAGGAATTCTGCACAAGCGATTGAAAAACCGTGATACAAAGAAATGTTTCTACAGACCAATATGATAATGAAAAAGAGTTACGTTGATTGGCAAGAATATAGTTAAAGATTACCGTGGATAAAATCTAAATAAAATATCTACCCTTAACTGATTCATTGAATAGTCGTTTAACCTATCAATCATGGTAAATGAGGTCTTAAATGCCCATCATGTCTCTTATATGCTGAATGATTGATTCAAGCATGCCTTAGATTTCTCTGATGGATCATCAGTGATAAATCGCAAATCGGTGATCAGGAATGTCAAAGGAAAGGCTTTAACACTTGCTTTAAATATCTTTGATCACCGAAAGGTGATAAAATGCATGAAAACCATTTTAAACGTATTTTTAAGATGTGCGCCTAATTAATATATCGCAGTCGGGAGTGGGCTCGGGCTTTATTGTTTTGTCAATGTGATTTCACCGATTGCTGATTGCGATATGCTTTATTGCATCGGAGGTTTTAATCATGCCTTTTTTCATGTGTTGGCTTATTGTTGACATTTCCGATTTGCCGATTGCGATATGCTTTATCGCATCGAAGGAATTAAGGGGCTCCATTTTATTGTGCTTAGCATTTGGCTTCTCGAATTTCCTGATTGTGATTGCCTTTTCAGATTGGAGAGAATGGATGTGGTTCTTTGTGGCTTTGCGTATGTTTCCTTTGCTATTGCGATATGCGATCTTCCAATTGCTTTATCGCAATAACAAAGAGTTTTATAATATTTTTAAAGTCACACTTTTATTTTTATTCAAAAGGCTTTTAAAATGATTCATTTACCTTAAGCCTTTTAATAAGGGTTTTTCCTTATGATGGGTTAATACCAATTTTATTTATGAACACACAAATCTTATCTAATTTGATTTAAAGGGACCCATTTCTTATTTAAATTTTATGTAAAGATTTTTTAAGAAATGGGGGGTTGTTGTACAGCACAACACCCACACACCTTCTCAATTTAAAAAACCCAATATGAACCCAAGTCTACCACACCTTCAAGATATCCAAGATATATCTCCCTTGACCAAGGAATATTTCCCCATCTGTTTACCACACCTTGAGTCTTAGGAAATAATGCATCAACCCCAAGTCCTTCATTTTAAAATTTGCTGCCAAGTCCCTCTTGTAGTATTCTATGAGCCCAATACAAACCCAATAAACCTTCTCAATTTAAAAAAACCCTACTTTCACTAGATATTGTAGGTATCCATTTTTTCATTAACATTTTTTACACCCTTTGCATTTTTTCATTAACTTTGACCTCCATTTTTTATACCTGCCAAGCATAAAAACCTTTACCCCCTATTATTTGCTCAACATATTATGTCATTTTTTCCTGAATATATATCCCCCTATATGAATACACGTGGTATGGTATTTCTCCCCCAACGAAGCCCCTGTGGCAGAGGATTGGAAGGATGGCTTACAAATTAGAGTTTCCTCCATATTCACAGTACATCCATTCTTCCAAGTTTCCTGATTAAAAATGGTAATTGGTGACAAGATCCTAGTCTAAACTATTTTTCCAGAGATTAAAGAAGAAGAAAAAATCATACTAGAATAGAAAACAATATTTACAACAAGGATTGGGAAGCTAAAAAATTGAGCAGTTTTTATGTATCTCATAAATTGGAAGTACTGCCAGTGGAAGAGGCGACATGGCAAGATGAGTTATCCATGTAGAAACATCCACAGTTAGTCAAGTGTTGAGGAGAACACTTGTTTGAAGGGGGAGGGGTATGTTAAGCCCTATACAAGCCCCTTTTATAATCCTAAATCCATGTAGTATGCCTATATATTGAATTATCACATATCTAATTTTATATTATTACATAGGCCAGAACCTTTCATTATAATTGTATGCTTTGTCTTTTATATATACCAATGAGACTTAGTCTTATGATATATCATTTTTTCATATACATTGTATTCATTGTAAAATGAGGTTTACACCTTAAAGTGGATTGTAGTTTTTGGCTTCTCATCATTTTTTAGGTGCATGGTTCATAACATCTATTACCTTTTATTTGTGTCGACACAAGAGAAAGAAATAACCCCAAAACTAGAGTATTTTTGGGAATATTAAGAAGTGGTTTTATAAATTGTACAAAAGTCTTTGATGGGGTTCACTATTAACATGTGTGCGTAGAGTGGTTTGTTCTTTTAGGTGTAAAATATCTCATTAAGTCTATCTTAGGGAGATGAATCAATATCCACCTTAATTGTTGACTTAGTGTGAATATCCACCTTTGGATTATTACCTTTGGTAAATTAATGTGGGTATGATGTAATAAATAGTTTTTAAATTCATGGCTATTTATATTTCTATTTCAAATTATAGTCATTGATCTCACTGGATCACAACCCTCATATTAATATACCCCAAACTTTATATACTTCGCAAGTGTTTTGCACTTGGTTAAGCCACTAAGTTTTTGGATACAAATATTAGGCTCTTAGTCCCTCATAAATAAATTGGAAATTTAATTTAAAAATAATTACAACAACTGAATCTAATTGGGGATAATGATCCATTTTGCATTATTAACGATCGTAAACCAATGTGTTTTTGTGTCTTAGGTTTGAACAAACTATGCCAATAAACTAAACTAATATACTTCATCGAACATTGTTGTGCATTCATCAAAATGACATCGATAAAATGTCAAAAATTTTGCCAAATGTTCTAGTGATACTTACCATACGACTTCATTAATGAATTAGTAATGGAAACACTACATTTGGGGTTAGTTTGGGCTAGTTTGGGTTAGAACCTACTAAACTACACGAGTGGGCCAAACTAGTAAATCCTCAATTTGAGGGCCAAAAAAGTGAAATAATGTTGAGGACCTAGGTCTTGGGATTTTTGTCTACTTAATAAAGGTCATTTATAGTAATATTTAAATACAAAAATTGAATAGCCTAAAGGACACAATACAAAATAAGGTATTTGAACTCTGATATTAAAATATTCCAAGAAATCTATTGAAATGCTAATCAACATATTAACCAAGTTTTTCGTCTCGAAACTCAATAGGAATATTACATAGTAGATTATCTTAATATAAATACAAAGAGATAAAAATAGTACCATATTAAAAACATAGAAATTATGCATCACAATAAAAACAAGAAACCAATTATGGTGTGCAAATATCATGGTTGGAGTTGGGGTTGCAATGGGAGTAGGAATTTCTTGTTGTCTTAGGAGTAAATATGGATTGGAGGCCATTTTTTGTTTGAAATCCTTAATATCATGGAGGTGCCTCTTGGAAAATTGTAAGATTCTCATGAACCAAATGTTGAATGTGAAAAGGGTCAAGGAGGATGCTTACCTCACATGGTTGAAATTACCAGAGGTGTCACTGGATGTCACCCTAGGCTTGTTGATAATGGTGCTATCTTTCATCTTCTGATGTATCCAACCTAGATCTACATCTCAAACCTAAAAATCTAGCATGTTCAATGGCATCCTTAGCGACATTAAATTATTCTTAACATTTCTTTAAGCAAGCATGGAGGGATTTAGTTTCCTTTGTTAGGAAAAAGGGACAATAGGCAAGATCCATGATAAGGGGGATAATAAATCCAGCACATCCATTGGTATTTTTATAAAACCCATGGAGACAGATCCTAAAAGGATGAATAGGACACACAAGGTTGAGTGGGAAAGGAGGAATACTTAAGAAGTAGAAGGACGGAGGAACATGTCACCAACATTTCCTTCTAAAAGATGGATGTAAAGGGATGGGAGGAGCTTATTGGAGCATGGGACGTAATAAATCCTCTCCCTTATAAATTTAAAATGATGTTACCTATATGTGGAAAGGTTGACTGCCCCTTCAAGTCTAAAACGAAACCCCACCCAATTGCTACCTGCATATGGTGGTTATGCATGTCAATCTATGTAATGTTGAAGAAAATCGTATGCATTAAAATGAAGCATTCCCTCTTCCATTGTGGCAACTTGATTAACCATTACAACTCTAATTGGATTTTTATCATGGGAATCATGGGAAACTGAGTCTTTTTTGAAATTCTTGGAAATAACCATGGTTCTCTAAAGAATACATAACATAGAATAAAAGAGGAGATTTATGTTTCCTTTCAACACTCTAATGACAACCATGGAGTTTCCTATCATGGTGGTTGTTGATAGGGCTCTAAAGGTGAGGATAGAAATACCTTGCTACTAATAAGGAATCTTCTTCAATGATTATGGTGGTGACTAGTCATGCAAAAGAGACAACTTGCTTTCTAATGAGGTCAATTATGACCAAAACTCCCCCTTGGGTCTCCTACCACCCTTAGATCACCTTTTATGGCTCCACTATAAAATGATAATAATGAGATCTTCCACTTAGCTAATTATCAAGCTCTCCTTTACCTAATTAGAGTTTCCAATTGTTGTTTCTCCAAGAATTGTGAGAGACAAAGGGAGGAACTTCTGGTGAGAGAAGGATGTTCTAGAACCATGTCCTCTCTTGATTTCTCCAGTTCTAGTTAAAGGATGCTTTTATACCATTTGAGATAATCATCTCCTCTTCTATCCTCCAGGTCGAGGACACAATCTCCATTGGGGACAAACCTTGTTCTCGAAAAATTGAAGCCATTTCTTCCATGGTAGGTTCATTAACGGTGTAATTTGGAAGTCCAACATTCGCTTCATACTATAGTACGAACTTATAAATATCAAAAGGACTTAAGGAAGATCTTCATGTTAGGAGAAATTTAAGTAAAAACTATGTAATAAGGCGTAAATCTTGAAAATAACACCTTTTAAAGGGTGATGTGATCTTAAAGTGGTCAAAAGAAGGTCCACCTAAAAAACATCAATGTGAGAAAAATACAATTTATTTTTCTAATAGGCACTTTAGTAACACCATAGTATTGGAGAGATATTGTCACATAACATTAAATTAAAACATAAAAATAAAAATACATTAAAAAATGAAAAAAATAAAAGTAGGTTTTAGAGAAAACAAAATACAAGTTGGTTTTCCTTCCTTTCCATCCTCTAAAGAGGGTTTTCTCATCCACTCTTCTTGTTTATTTGTGAGCATTCCCCATCCTCCCTCTCGGAAACCTTGAGGATACACTCCAACTAAAATGAAGTCATTTTAGTGTGTCTGAACTTTTGCGTTAGGAGATATTATGGCTGATCACCTGCAATGATTTCCTCATATCTCTTTATGAGTAAAAAAAAAAGGCAATCCACAGATCATCTTTGGCTTAACAACTAATAACATTAACATGACTAGGGCTTTATTAACCTAGGACTTTGTGGATGTGATTGGAATGGTTATAGAGCGGGTATAAATACACAAAGGGTTGCAGAAAGATTGAGATAAATCAAATCAAGAATATTATAAATTGTTGCGTGTCTTTCTACAAGCATAAACACATATTGTTGAAGAAGGCATATGAATTGCCTATGCTTTGCGCGGTTGAGGTGGAAATCATCATCTTTTCAAGATGCGAAAAATTGTGTTAGTTTTCTAATAACAAGTGTGGATATTGCTTACTCAAATTCCTTCCATTCCTTTCCATTATTCTCCTTCTGAATGTGCATATCAAATTATGGTAAATGTTATTAAAATAACTTTCTTAAAATATCTTATGAAGTGTGTATCAACATATAAAATATTCCATACATAATATGCTAAACATAACTTGCAACATTAGCTAGTAGTCTCTAAACTCATTTATTGGATTTTGATATATCCACGGCCAAAGTATTTGGACCCACTATCTGAAACAACGAAAAATGTAGAAATGTGCCACCCCGCTATTGTCTACAAAAAATCTGTGTATGAGCAAAAACACAACCAATATGCAAGAATATAGAATCAAATTTTACCATACATAACATACAAACATATAGGTCTATTTTATATTATGGTATTATAATTCTATAGATGTTTTTAAATCAACTTAGATCTATTTAATCATAGATTTATTTAGCACTGAGAGGGGCAAATCTCTTAGGGTGCAAACCTTCATTTAAATTTTGTAATCCAAAAAGAAGTTTGCACCTGGAAAGATTTGATATCTAGATACTTAATCAAGTTAAGACTAAAGATATAACAACTATACATAAATGCCATATATAACATAAAACTAGTAAGCTAAAATGAAACTAAAATGAAAATCCCCTATATATAAAAGTGGAAAAACATATAAAAATAAAAGAAAAGCACAACAACTTTAAAATGAAATAATAAATATATCTTTATTTTGTTATTTTAAATGTCAATAAATAATTCACATAAACTATTTTCTATGGTTATTGAATTTAGGCTTCTGTGATCCATATCAAGTTTTTGAGACATGAAATAATAAATATATCTTTATTTTGTTATTTTAAATGTCAATAAATAATTCACATAAACTATTTTCTATGGTTATTGAATTTAGGCTTCTGTGATCCATATCAAGTTTTTGAGACATGTTTTAGAACCGTGACGATGAACCACATTGGTTGGTTCGAAACAGATAGGCAAATGAATTTAAACATGTCTCAAAAAATATTTTATATTATATTTTAATAAAATAAACTATTAATACAATTTTCTACTTAATTTCTATTTTATACAATTTTCTACTTAATTTCTATTTTAACAAGTCAATGCTAAATTAAACAATACAAAATCATGGTAAAAAACTTATTAAATAACCTATAAAGTTTTTTTAATTAAAAAACAGGATAACAAATTATGCATGAGATAGTTACATATAGATTAAAGTTCCAAAAACCAAAATATAACTTCTTACAATGAAATAGACCTGAAGAAACCACGAATGATACCTGGCCTTTGTATGAAAAAAAAGATCATACATAAAGTAAAGGCATTGGCATTAAATGTGTCATAATATCTTTAAGTAAAATCAATTTTTATTTTTATTTTTAAATAATTTCAAATAAAAATTAAATCGGTAGAAAAATATTTTCAATTTTATTTTTCAAACCATTTAAAAGGGAAATGATGGCCGACTTTAAGATTGAATCCGGCTTTTCCAGCATTCAAATGACTCAAACAATATAAAGCGTTTCCATATAAATTGAGTTAAAAGCATGTTACCATTTACTATTTGAAAAATTGAATTCAAGCTTGCTGTACGCGGCATTCATTGATTTTCTTGAACGCATTTCAATAAATCCTTGGAGTTGTCGGGGCCAGAGCTTGCATCCAGCTGTTTGAGATATTCAATTGGATTTGAGAGTCTTCACTATCCGCCTACACCTTTAATTATCCTTTCTGCTGCTTTGAGACGTTCTCGGCGCCTTTAATTTACAGGAATCGGCTTTTTTTTTTTCCAAATGGTCAGTATTCTGCCTTTGCTTTAATTTTCCTTTAAATGCTTAAAGGTCCACTGTTTTGGTGAAACAAATTCGGTGTAGGTCTGTTTTTTGGAAGGTTTTCTCTCTTAATTCTGACAAATCTAGAATATTTGCAGGCGAGTGCATGTTCTGGGATGGCTGTCAGTGATGAATGCAAGTCTACATTCTTTGATCTGAAGAAGAAGAAGATATATCGTTTCATAATATTCAAGATCGACGAGAAAGAAAATGAGGTCACAGTAGATAAACTTGGTGGCCCTGGTGAAAATTATGATAGCTTTAGGGCTTCTCTTCCCGAGACACAGTGTAGATACGCGGTCTATGACTTCGATTTTGTCACCGTAGACGACTGTCAAAAGAGCAAGATATTCTTCATTTCCTGGTAAGTAAGCCAGCGTCATTAATTTATTTCCTCGTAATATAAGAAATTTGATTACGAAATGGTTATTTTAGCAATATTTTAGGGTGGTTTTCTTTGTACATGTTCTTTCAAATATATTACATGGATTTTGAAATGCGTAAACAAATTTACAGGTCCCTTGAGCCTTCAAGGGTGAGGAGCAAGATGGTGTATGCGAGCTCCAAGGACAAGTTTAGGAGCGAGTTGGATGGTGTGTACCGTGAAGTGCAGGCAACAGATCCCACAGAGTTGGGCATCGATGTTATAAGAGAGCGGGCAAGATGATATCTAATTATTGTTACATTATTATGATTAACGTGGAAGAGGTTTCACTTATGATCTCTATTAGACTATTTTCAAGGATTTTAATTATGAACCTTAACAATGAAAATTCATAGCACAAATAGTTAAAAATCATGCATAAATATTGCAACTACATCAAAAAATTATGACAAACACAAACTCTACAATAAGACCTTCAAAGTTATGACCCAATCAAATGTTTAAAAAATAATTATTATTAAAATTAAACATTATAATTTGGATTAGTCATTGCTAAACTAATAACGGTCAATAGGAAAATCGACTGATAGCCAAGGTAGGAACTAATAATATTTGTGCTTTAATCGATAACAACACTAGTTAAATTTTGTATATTAGTTGTTATTTTTGGCATATATTAACTATTCAAAATGCCAAAAATACAAGATTTGTTTGTAAAGGAGGTCATAAATTTTGTATATTAGTTGCTATTTTTAGCATATACTCACTAGTCAAAATGCCAAAAATAGAAGTTTTATTTGTAAATGAGGTCTTAAAGGACCATCATATTTAGGCTTATGCTGGTATATGCTTGTACATGATATTTTGAAATATACATCTAATTCATATATTTTGAGTTTGGGTTTCAGAGTGAGATTATAGTGGGAAACTTCTCTTTTTATTCTTATAGCTATTATCTTAGTTAGAATCTTTTAAACACAATTACATTATTATTTTGAGTTTGGATTTTGAGAGAGAGATTATAGTGGGAAACTTTCTCCGTTTATTCTTATAGCTACTATTTTAGTTAGAATCTTTTAAACACAATTACATAAAGATATTGGTTTAAAGAATTTTGGAGCTAAGTGTGAAGGCACTTAACTGCTCATTTTTTCCCTCTTTTTTCTCTAGTGTTTTCCAACCACCATGGTCGGGAGTGGTAGTTAAAATAGCCATTTGATTCTCTTCCATGTTCATGGCGACTTGTTTATCTGAATCTGAACTTTTTGATGCATGGATTGTTTCAACGCTTCCCACCTCTTTTTAGGGGAATCTTCTCATTTTGTTGCATTTGAATTGTAGATTTTTTTTTCTTTATTAATGTTTGAGCTTTGAACCATAGTTCCCCCATCCTCAACTCCTCCTACTAATATTTCTAATGGATTCTGATCAACAATACTTGTAGAATTCTTTATATTTTCTTCATCCTCCATTTCAGAGAGATGTTGATCTGAGAAGTGATATCCTTTTGGCCTTTGGGGTTGTTTCTTTCTTCTTTTTGGCTCTTTCTCTTCACAAGGACACATTTTTTTATATGTTCTTTTTGAAGACAAATACAAATGACTTTAGATTTAGAAAATGCGAATCTTCATGCAGAAATCAATCGAGAGCCCAATTAATGAAATGGCAATACCTTTATGTGTTCGATAAACAACATACCCACAAGAATACCCAAGCAGGCTTGATAGCCACAGTTATCAACTATGTAAACCAATTTCAGACATAGCTAGAATTTTTAGAGAAAGTTTTAACAAGCCATAATATATTACAAGCAACAATCATTGCAACTAGCATTTCCCCCAACAGTACACAACGAAAGGCACTTGAGCTTTCTTGAAATATTTGAAGAGTACAAAAAGTTCTTGTGTAAAATGTGCAAGAGTATATAACGGAAAAAACTGTCTTAGCATATAAAAATAGCTCTGTAATGGAGTTGAACTAAGATAGCTTAGCCAACTCCACCGATGAAAACATCTGCACAGTACCCAAATCACATATAGAGAGATGCGATAATGCTATTCTAAGCCCCAAATACAAATCAGTATTAAATGTCGAAACTCAAGAGCAAACTCCAATGATACAAAACTAATTGAATCCGCCAATCCCTAAATATGCAAAAGCATCTTAACAAAGCTATTCAAAAGCATCATCATCGTCATCTGGAAGGGGTTGGGCCATAGTTGCTACAAGTTCTGCCTCGTACCTGACAACATAAAATATTGTAAGCCAAAGTTTCAATCTTTTAGAAATGGAACAAATTATTTCAATAAAAGTTAACAAAAAATAATAAGAAAATAGCATTCGACTTACTGCTGCTGGGTTGCAAGGTCTATCTGAACCTCAGGAGGAGCAAGAGCAGGTGACTCCACAAAATGAAGGTTTGGATCCCTATAAAAATAACCCATTATAGAAGTAATGCAAATTTTTTAATATAACATTCATATTAGGGAGCATCAGAAACTAAATTAAAGGCTCACCCTGAGAGCTTTCGTGCCAAATACAGGAATGGCTTCTCAAAGTTGTAGTTACTTTTTGTAGATATCTCATAGTACTGAAGATTCTTCTTTCTATGAAAAGTAACTTGCTTAGCTTTCACTTGCCTATTCTTCACATCGACCTTGTTTCCACAAAGAACAATAGGAATGTTCTCACACACCCTGAAATTCACAAAGATATTTAGCTAATCAGTTCAGGCAGTTGTGCCACCACACAATTAAGGAACCTTCATTTCTACTTAGAGATCCAACCCCTCCTGCAAAAGAGATACCTGTAAAGATCTCTGTGCCACGTTGGGACATTCTTGTAAGTCAATTGTGTAGTAACATTAAACATGATAACTTCACATTGCCCATGAATACTGCAACAAACAAAATCCCAATCAGTAAATAAAAAGAAACAAATAAATATAACTGGAAAAACACGGAACCCTCACCAATTCAATCAGGAAAATGCCAACAGAAACAGGAAAATCTAACCAGTATTGATCAAAACAACAAATAACAGAGTCTGTCTATAAATTCAAAATTAAACTAAATTAAAATTCAAATAAATATAAGTGGAAAAATACAGAACTCTCACCAATTCAACGAGGAAAATTCCAAGAGAAGCAGGGAAAGCAAACCAGTATTGATCAAAACAACCAATAACACAGTCTATCTATAAATTCAAAATTAAATTAAATTAAAATTCAAAATAAAGAGACATAAACGAGTGAAACAAAGTGCTAATAAAAAGGAACCAAAAAAGGGCTCATAGTTGCTCCATTGGCATTGATATTGAGGTTAAAAGGTGTTGCTACTGAGCCCACACTACATACATATCAACACGGGAAAATAGAATTGATAAGTCAAAAGTTCTCTTGGGATCGATCCAAGTTTAAATCCATGTAGGACCTTTTTAAACAAAAAGTTGAAAAGTCACCCCAAAAGCTCAAATGTACAGTGCTCCAATCAAAAGGTGTCTACTACACCTGCAGAGGATGACAAAAAACACTACTTTCGTAAAGTCCCAAGAGACCTGATTTCAAGTGAAAATCAAAATCAATCTGGAAAAATACAGAAATGGGAAAATAATAAAACTAATTATTGGCGTACCTTAGCCACATTTTGTCATTAAACCTTACTTGACTAAGCTATAAAGTTGGATCATCATTTCATCCTTGGCTTTCTCAACTTGACAAAGCACCATAGCCTGCAAATCATCAAATCATCAATTCAAGTATCCTGGACTGAATAAACACTGAGATTCTGTATGGTTGTATTGTGTCCTCATCCACATGGATGTGTTACTTTGGGAACATTTGCAGCAAGAGGCTAGAGGTCCCAATCCCGTGAAGAGTAATTTTTGTACGCCTAATTGATGTAGTGTCTGCACCAATTGACATATAAAATATTTGTGAGTGTATATTTCCACGGCCACTGGTCATGGTGATATAAAAGTTTTTGGATATATATTGCGCCAGTTTATTGATTTTCTAATGGTGTCACCACCGTTTATCACAGACTCAAGTAAAACACATGCTGATATAAAAAAAAATTGGATATATATTGTGTGCCAATTTATTGATTTTCTAATGGTGTCACAACCCTTTATCATTTATCACAGACTCAAGTAAAACATGCTGATATAAAAGTTTTTGGATATATATTGTGTGCCAGTTTATTGATTTACAAATGGTGTCACCACCCTTTATCGCAGACTCAAGTAAAACATACTGATATAAAAGTTTTTGAATATATATTGTGTACTAGTTTATTGATTTTCTAATTGTAATACTCCCCAGAATATTGTAAATATTTTGTTTACCGTAGTTAAAAAGGTAAAAAAACTAACTGATAGATGATGGTTACTATCTGCTGTATAAATTGACATTTTATTATTAGTGAATAAAAGAGAGAAATGATTTCCTAGTCATGAGGATATCATGTAACTTCTGAGGGAAGTTATGTTTTTAATAATAAAAAAACAGTTGCAAAACCCTAACTGCCCCCCGCAACTGTGGGATTGTTTCTAGGAAAAGGGGGAAAGGAGAAAACTGTGCTGGAGAGGACAGGCAGGAGGCAGCAGAGCAAAAGGGGGCTTACTATGTCTGGTGATGATCAGATGGTAAGAGCGTAGTGCGCATGCAACTTGTGAAAGACTGTTGGTCTTGTGAGCAAGCTAGGGGGGAGATTTGGTCCCGAAAGACAATCTCAAGGTCGGGAGGTGTGACTAGCTTCGACCAGAGGTGACCACTCCTTGTAGAGTACTTAAATAAAAGCACTCAGGTATGTGGTACCTTCTGTGAAATGCTGATAAATTGAACTGAATTGGAAGGGTCTTGTAAGTAGACAGTTTTCTTTAAGTATTCGCCACTGTTAGATAATTAGAGAAAGAGTCTCATTTACAGGGTTTGATATTTCTTAAAGGTAAAGAGGAAAATATAGCTTTGGTAATATAGTTGTCAAATTGAGATTATCTCACTGTGGGTTTGGGTTTATGATATTTAACTATTCTATATGCCTTCAACACCCTCCCCTGTAAATACGTTCATATATCATTTGTGGAAAATTTAGTATTGACCAACTGTGGAACTGGAAGGACAACAGTAGTATCTGTAAGGAAAAATTATACAGTTCGGTAGAATGCAGGAATAGAAAAGGAGCTATTATTACTGTTCTGTTGAGTGCGGAAATAAATAGGAAAACACACAACTACGGTTCTTTTACAAAAACAAAGAAATGAAAACAGACACAGACGGAACCACATTAGAGCTACGCGGTACAAGTGTTTTTCTTGAAAATTTAGACATATAAAAAAAGGAAATATAGGAAGTTAACCAGAACATTGCTCAGTGTTCAAATCACCTCTGCAAGTTAAGAGACTTCGCGTCAGATAATATAAGAGTTGTTGGTAAATAACTGTTGCATGAATAACCTATTAAATGGGGTAGACTCAAACCCCGGAGTCACTCAGGGTTTTCAGGGTTTTTCAGGGTTTTGAACCCTGAATGGACGCAAGCAACTTCCAAGGATGAGAACCTTAAACTTCCCACCTGTTTTGAAATAACTTACCGAGGGGTAAAAACCCTCTAGCGAATTTCCTGGAAACGACAATGGGAAGTGAAACTCAGAGCGGGATTGAAACCTGGAGAAATGAAAATACCCTAAGCTCTGTTTGGGGTACAACTCCAACAATTCGTATACAAAAGCCAAACACGATTTTACAAGAAATTCTTTTAACAGACACTCAAAACTATTTATTGAACTATTGTACAAGCTAGTTCAAGGCCATATTCTGAGTCTGGAAACTTCGAATTTTCATTACAGAAAACAAAATTGAATAGTACTAGAAGAGATAAACATATGAGAACTATGTATCTGAAGCTCAGGAACCTTGCGAGAACTAAGCCCACTTCAAACCATAGGAACTCTAAAGAAACAGAGTAGAACTCTTCAACTAACAAAGGAAAAACTTCCTTAAGAGACCCTAACCCTTCGGCGCCAGTATGCTTTTAACAGAAAGGCCAAAAAAACTGTGATGGGTCGAGGCTAGATGGCAGGCAGGGGCCATAATTTCCCAACTAGAATGATTCTTACCCAGTCGTTGTCGAAACCTGACACTGGAGGAGCGCCTTCCCCACTGGTATAGGTGAAAGCCTCAGAACAGTAACCAGACACCGTACAAGGTTATTGTTGACACCTAATCTGAAATGGATGAGGTGAAGCTGGACAGTCATCTAGAAGATGAACTGATCCATTGTGTATATGTATAAATAAATAATTGTCTAATGAATAAATCAATCAGTTCTGTCTTGCGCTCAGTAATATCTGGAGTTACCCTGGCCTGACATGGTATCAGAGCACAGGTCCCAGAAATAACTCCTGCCTCTGCCAGGTTTCTGCTGCCTCATGAAACCTCTGTCCTGAGCACCTCTGGAGATTGCGCCCTCTGACCATGAGTAATTGATGTGCGTTTTTTTTTACCTGAGCATTGATGCGTTTTTGAGCCTAATGCGTTCATGTATTCCCTGGAACGCTGCGTTGAAGCTCTGTTGTCGAACCATGACTGCGTTTTTTAATGGTAACTGCAATGGTGGCTGCGTTGAAAACTGAGGTATCGTTTTTGTAATGGTGACATGGTATTGTATTGAAGCTGCATTGTATTGTATTGAAGCCTGACATGGTATGACATTGCGTTGTATTGAAGACTGTTTTCTTGTGGTGACTGCGTTTTCTTGTGTCTGCGTTTTTTGGTGTAAGAGGACTGTATAAAAGAGCTGTGGAGCTCTCTTACCAAACGGTGCTCGTGGACAGTAACGGTTGGGGCCGTCACTTCTGAAACTCAACTTCAAACGGGTGCTCGAGACAGTTGGGGCCGTCATCTCATTTGGTGCTGGTGCCTC
This sequence comes from Pinus tabuliformis, assembly GCA_031772625.1. Taxonomy (NCBI): domain Eukaryota; kingdom Viridiplantae; phylum Streptophyta; class Pinopsida; order Pinales; family Pinaceae; genus Pinus; species Pinus tabuliformis. The sequence continues at coordinate 820,301,562 of CM062818.1, forward strand.
CACGCCGGAAGGATGGTTCTGTAGACCCATGTACTGGAGGCGCAATACCAACCCAACGTTGCCTACGCGCGAGCAACATGCAGTCAGCAACTCTCTGCCTCTGAGTGCAGCGCCCGGGTTTTGCAGTTTGCATTCCGATTGGGTAACTCCATCTGGGCCTTTGCAACAATGCCAGCGGTGGTGATCTCTATTTCGGCACTTACCAGTGTTCCATTTAGTATCAACTATTCTACAACACGGGGTGATATGAAATGCATCTCTGTTATTCAAAGATTCTCTAATCTCTGTAGCGATATTACTTGCTTGTTTGATAATGTGCTGATATCTTTCTAGTTTGCATTCCGATTGCGGTCAAGTCGGCGGAGCTCGAGCAACGTCCACACTATCCAGTTCACCCAATTCCATCTCAGAAGTGGTGCTTCGCTGGAGGCAGCGCATGCTATACGGATTTATGTATGGTATGGTAGCTGGTAGCTGATTCATCTCAACGTGGACCTCCCCTTGCCGTTTATAAATACTCGTTGCGGTATAATGATGTGCTGTCGATATGTATTTGTTTGAGTATTGTATGGAAAGCAGTTTTCAAAACGGTCAGAGTGTTTATATCAGTCAGAGTGTTGTATATCAAAGCATGTGTAGTATTACATATTGAAGTGATCCTTGAAATTTTTTTTCTCTCTCAAAACATAGTAGTGTGACAGTAATATAAGAAAAGGTGATGCTGATGCAAATGTTAGAAGAAAAATAAAATGCATAAGGCTATGATATAAGATTTTTTTTCCAGCAGAAGTCTTGCTGTGGCATAAGAATTTTTTTTCCAGCAGAAGTCTTTTATCAACAGAAGTTTTTTTTTAGCAGAAATATTTTTACAGAATGCATTCAATCATTTCTATGGTCAGAATAGTTCTCACTGGCAAGGAGAACTATTCTGAATGGTCTCGGATGGTGAATACACCCTCATCTACAATGAGCTGTGGAAAGGAGTGTGTGTCGGAGAAGAAGACAGAGACCCTGTGCAGCCCACATCAGACAAAGAACTCGCCATTTGGGAAAACAAGAACAGCAAAGCCTATGCATTGATCGCAGCATCTGTAAATGAGGAAGTAAGTCGTCATATTTCATCCTATTCCACTGCCTTTGAAGCTTTACAAAAGCTGAAAGAACTCTATGATACACATTCTGCACTTGAAGTTGTTCAGCTCATGATTAAACTCTTCACTCTTGAACTGAAAAATAATGATCCTCTTGCTCTTGCATCTGAAATAAAGTCTATAATGCATGATATAAAATCCACTAAGGTTGAGCTGGATATCTCTCTTATTGCCTTTCTCAAAGCACTCTATCCTACCTACTCTAATTATCTTGAGTCTTTACAAGCAAATGGAAACCTTAAAGATATAACCTTTGACTCTCTTGTGAAAAAGTTTGCTGAAAGAGAAAAAACCTTTGGAAAGAAAACAGTCCCTGAATCTTCTGAAGAGACTGTTTGCCTTGCTCACAAAGAAAAGCATCCTGCTCAAGATTCTGCAAGATGAAGAGGTGGACGAAGAGGAAGAGGAAGATACTTCAGAGGCAGGGGGGGTAGACATTCTCAAGCACAAAAAGCAGATCTGCATTGCATTCGCTGCAAACGAAATGGATCACATGATGCTTCTACATGCAAGCTGCCATGGGACAAGGTTGAGCAGAGAAGAAATCAGCAGAAAGGTAAAACTGATGACACAGACAAAGGTAAAGCACCTGAATCCGCTCACTATATTGAGGCACAATGTAACATTGGAGTAAATGAAGACTTGTTTAATGCTTCACTTGCTTCTTCGAAAAATGACTGGTTGCTTGATTCAGGAGCAACCTGTCATATGACTCATAGGAAAGAATTTTTGAAGATTTCACTGACAATGTTGATGGAGCAGTATACTTTGCAGATCAATCAAAAATCAAGCCATCAGGGCTTGGCACAATCAGGCTTAAATTGCCTGGTCTTCCAGACTTTCTTCTGGATCATGTTCTATATCTCCCACAGCTCAAGAGAAACTTGTTGTCCCTGGTCCACATCCGCCAGCAAGGTCACTCCATTCACATGTTTGATGGCAAGCTTGAGGTAAGAAAGGCATCTGACCACTCACTTGTCATGAGGGGTATAGAAGAAGAAAGACTCCTTAAACTGCAAGGAACCTCTGCTCATGCACAACATTTCTCATATATTTATCATCATGAAGAAGGTGCACTTCCATCAAGTTTATTATGGCATGCTAGATTTGGACATTTAAACTATGATAGTCTCCGCTTGTTGAAGAAAAATGGTGTTGCTGGTTTGCCTACAATTCTTAGAAAACATAAAAAATGTGATGCTTGCATTCTAGGAAAGCATAGCAAACAGTCTTTTCATGATTCACATTCAAGAGCACATAGGAAGCTTGAACTTATTCATTCAGTTTTATGTGGTCCAATGCCTGTTCCTTCTGCAAATGGAAATAAATATATCATGACATTTATTGATGATTACACCAGAATGTGTTGGGTTTATTTTTTGAAGAACAAATCTGATGCTTTTCAAACATTCAAGAATTTTCATAAATGGATTGAAAATGATGCACAATCTCATATTGGGTCTATTCGCACTGATAATGGAAAAGAATATACATCAAATGAATTTGAACACTATCTTCGCCAACATGGGATTAAACATCAAACAACTGTGCCTTATAATCTCAACAGAATGGTGTAGCTAAAAGAATGAACAGAACAATTTTGAATATGGTACGATCCATGCTTTTCTTCAAAAATGTAAAGACAATGTTTTGGGCTGATGCTGTTCTATGTGCTGCATATATAAAGAATAGATGTCCATCTAGTGCTATAAGAAACAAGACTCCTTATGAATTGTGGTATGGACATGTTCCTTCGGTAAAACATCTCAGGATATTTGGTTCCACCTGTTATGCTTTAATACCAAAGGTACATAGAAACAAACTTGGTGCTAGAAGTCGTAAGTGTATCTTCCTGGGGTATTCAAACACATCTAAAGCATACCGCCTTGATGATGAAGTAAATAAGAAGTTTGTTTTATCTAGAGATGTCATTTTTCTTGAATCATCCAAATCTGACAGTGTTGTTGAGCGGAAACTTGATCGCTTGGATAGATTCACAAAACCGAAATCATTCCAAGAGTTTGATAATCAGATTCCACATCTTGAAGGGGGGATTCCTATACTAGATCAACATGTGGAATCTCCTTCTGAAGAACAATCTCCCCTGCATGACACTCCAACAACGGATGATGCTTTAAGTGATGTAATTGATAGAATTGGGAGACTCAATCTTGATTCAGACCCAACTCAATCAACAGAACGGCCTGGACCATCTCAGAAAGGTCCCCCAAAGTGGCTGACAAAGACACTTGAAAGTGTTCATCCTAATGAAATTGGAAAAACAGGAACCAGAAATTCAAACCGACAAGATGGAGGTGATGTAGATAACTCTAATTCACCTGTTGATATGGATGTTACTTATGATTGTGAATTGAACTTGTCTACAGATTTTGAACCAACTTCCTTCAAAGAAGCTGCTTCTCATGATGAATGGAAAGAAGCGATGCAGAAGGAGTATGATGCCCTCATAAAGAATGGAACTTGGAAGCTGGTTGATCCTCCATTTGGAACCAAACCAATTGGCTGCAAGTGGGTCTACAAGAACAAGTACAAAGCTGATGGCTCACTTGACAAGCACAAAGCTAGGTTTGTGGCAAAAGGTTTTGCACAGAAGGAAGGGGTCGATTATGAGGAAAATTTTGCTCCCACAGCAAAATGGGCCACCATCCGGATTGAAAGGACATGAACAAAAAGTATGCAAACTTGTGAAGTCCTTGTATGGCCTCAAACAAGCACCACGAGCCTAGTATGAAAAACTAACTGAGCATCTTCTGAAACTCAACTTCAATCATTTTGACCTTGATGATGCAACTTTATTTGTCAAGAAAGTTGGCAAAACAGTTGTATATCTTGTGGTATATGTAGATGATCTTTTAATGACAGGGAACAATGAAAGCTATATTGCATCCATAAAGAAAGAATTAGGAAAATTTTTTGAAATGACTGATTTGGGCTATGTTCATTACTATCTTGGCATTGAAGTAACCCAACATCCAAAGTCCATATTTCTTTCTCAAAAGAAATACATTGGAGATTTGTTATACAGATTTGGCATGACAGAGTGCAATCCCCTTTCTACTCCAATGGAACAAAACTTGAAGCTCACAGCTACTGAAGGAAAGGAATTTGAGGATGCAACAAAGTATAGACAGCTTGTAGGAAGTCTCATGTACCTCACTACTACCAGCCCAGACATTTCATTTGCTGTTGGAATCCTCTCCAGGTTTATGCAAAGGCCTTGTGAGGGACATTGGTCTGCTGCAAAAAGAGTTCTAAGGTACTTGAAGGGAACTCAAGACCTTGGAATCAAGTATACACAGGTGGACGACTTCAACTTAATTGGATACTCTGATTCAGACTTTGATGGAGACAAAGAAACTGGGGTATCTACTTCAGGATATGCTATGAGTCTTGGATCGGGAGCTGTCTCCTGGAGATCACGCAAACAATTAGTACCAGCAGATTCCACAACAGAAGCAAAATATGTGGCAGCAGCTGAAGCAACGAAAGAAATTGTGTGGATCAGGAAAATTCTTGAAGATTTGCAGGTAAAACAAATACAATCAACTCCACTCATGATTGATAACACCTCTGCAATAAAATTGGCCAAGAACCCAAAGTTCCATGATCGTACTAAGCACATCAATACTAAATATCATCTGATCTGACATCATGTTGAGGCCAAAACAATCCATCTCCGTCATTGTTCCACAAACGATCAAATTGCAGACATCTTCACCAAAGCGCTTGGAAGAGAAAAGCTTGAAAGATTCAGAACGATGCTTGGACTCACCAACATCCCTTCAGATTAAGGGGGGGAATGTTGACACCTAATCCGAAACGGATGAGGTGAAGCTGGACAATCATCTAGAAGATGAACTGATCCGTTGTGTATATGTATAAATAAATAATTGTCTAATGAATAAATCAATCAGTTCTGTCTTGCGCTCAGTAATATCTGGAGTTACCCTGGCCTGACAGTTATAATCCCACATAAAAGAAGGAAACTGGAGAACAATAATGCAAATAATAGGGTTACTTGAAAATAGTCTTGACCACCTCTGGACCATGAGCTCAAACTGCAAAGACATCAATTCCACCATGCCGAGTGTGTCTAGTTGCATAGGGGGCTAAGGTAAGGGCCACAACAGAGCAGGCTTCGTAGGGAAGCTACCAAAAGAATGAGGTCAATACCATTGCTTTCCGGAGAAGAGTAGAACCTCGGGGTAGTGCCACCGTAGGATCACGAGGAGTGTGCTACACCGTTGATGAGGCAGAGATTCCAAGAGAAGCAAACGGGACCAGACAGTCTGCTCAAGCCACGTACATGGTGAGAGCAGAGGAGTTAATGGCAATCGTTGCGAGCATGGAAGGCCATGTGATGGCCCCAACGTGAAACACCCTGGGGTGTTGTGCATCAAGCCGCTTGGAATGCCAACATTAAGAAAAACATAAACCATTGCAATTAATCCAGCCAGCTAAATAGCCAAGCCATCAAACATTAATTTGTTTAATAAGTGTGACGAGATGGTAGAAACAAAAACCATTAAAGTTGTAGCAGTGTCATACGTTGAAATAGGTGCCGATAATCAAGTTATGCATTGTATAGTAAATTTTTTTTATGTGATGTTGAAAATAGTAAATTAATATAGTAGAGACATAACACTAATGGTCTCACCACCCTTTATCAGAGACTCAAGTAGAATATGAGCCCCTTCATCACAGACTCAAGTAAAGCATGAGCCCCTTTACTTGAGTGCATGTACTTGAGTGCATGATGAGTGATGAGACCACTAATTGAAACCTAGAACATCAAGAACATTAGTAAACTTGGGCACAACATATATCCAAAAAATAGTCTCAAATTTAAGCTTCAGGAAAACTCACCGTGAGTTGTTGGCGCAATGTTGAAATAAGATAGTTTATGAAATCATCGGGAGTGTATTGCCAGGAATCAGCCTCCACAGGGAGCAAATAATTGTTGATGTAGTCGTTGCTTCCGATGGACATTAAATAGATGGATTCAATAAAGAATTTCTCCACTTTGGCATGCCCGATTTTATTGGAAATGGACATCTTGGTCCCTTGAAACAACTCTATTTGGCTCCACAAACAGAATAGTTGAATCTACGTGAGCATACAGTCAATAGGTGAGAAAATGAAATTAACCAAAAAAAAACCATAGGAGCGAGTAATGTTGAGTAGTTATTACAAAAATATATCCTGTTTCGTTTAGAATGCCTCTGCCACCCGAAGCATAGTTGACACCTTGTATCAACACGGTGTTGTCATCAGTGGATGGATCTAGGATCGGCTCTGGGATTGGAAAACCTGCTTTCTCAGCTGCAATATTAGCAACACCTAATCAAATCAATACCTCCAAAATGCCCAATATACAAATAAATATTCACAAGGTGAAAAAAGTTGAATTGTGGAAGCTGGGGGATGTAAGAAATACCAACTATATCACAAATGGTTCGACCATTGGTGTATCTGCCGGTAGGCATTCTGTTACCATAACCAATGCCATACCATGGATAATTGGACTTGGCTAGACTCCACGGTAGGTGATTGTTGTTTCTAGCATCTGACAAAGAGTCCCCGAATATAAAGGATACAGGCTTTATCTCTCTTTTTGCTTCACCTATGATAGCGTTTAACGCCACCACCATCGTGATTGCCATGAAACATGTACTCACTACCTCAATCATAAGCCTCTCCATTGCTCCCCTCATATACTCAAAATGCTCTGTTGCAATTTTTTTTGTGTTCGAATTACACGTCGCGATCCTCTGGTATTTATAATAAAAGGTGGTGATTTTAGTATTACTGTCTGATACATAGAGTCAAGTATGAATATGACAAGAAATAGATGAAAAGTGGAGGAAGTATTAGAATGAATAATCGTTAAGCTGTACTATTCAGAACAGCTTCCACATAACCACAGACTTTCATGCAGAGGGTGGTGGAGTAGTCTTCATGAATTGCTGATATTTTTTACATCGTGGAAATCATCCCCGCCACCTTCCTTATTCCATGTCATATGAACAGGAGGTATAATTGTGTTTGCCACCTTAGATTTCCAATATTTACGTAATGATCCACTACCAAAGGCTTTCTCTGCCTCTATAACAGCCCGCACCAAGGCTGATGAAGCAGACACATCAGATGGGATTTCCATATGTACTACAGAGAGGGACAAAAAAATTACTGGAGACAGCTCATCGTAAAAAAGAATGACACACGTAGCTCAAAAAGTTAGGAGGATAATAAAAGCTACAGGAAATATAGAGGGATCAGATATACGGAAAGATATGGAAATGGTAGTGAGAAAATCCTATCAGATTCGATTAAGTGGAAATTTTTGAAAGTTGAATATTTTTAGGGAAGTACGTACAAGCTTACGCACTGATGAGATATATATATTTGCGAGGGTATAAAAAATGATAGAGCTAATTAAAAACTTAAAATTAGCTGATGAAAGAGATCATGTCATAGCCAAAATGACGGTTAAGAAATTCATCCGAAACGTGCCAACCCATGTGTCACGAGTACCAAAACATGAAAACTCGAGTCCATACCATTCCAGAGAATTCTAGAGCAAGGAATCGGAAAACCGAAACCTTACCGGAAATTAATCCCAAAAAAACTAGGAGACCTGTAAACCTAAGGACCCATCTAGAACCCTGAAGCTAAGAGTTGTCCAAGTGAAACAAAAATGGAAAAGCCTTAGACTGTAGCAGGAAATATGCTGAAAAAAATATCATAGTATCATGGAAATCAAGAACAATAAGGATAGCAGCATATACAGCTATAGCATATACGCTAGGAATTCCCTATTCTACAACGAGCATCAGTGCATGGCTGGGAAATAATGAAATGGTTTGTAAATATTGTGCATGGGAATTTCAAAACAAAGACTTCCTTAAATATCAGGTAAGAACTCTGCAATAGTAATTCTAACCGAGCAAAAAGCATTTCAGCTTTACCATATCAATTGCAAGGAGTAAGGAACCACTTAGACTGAAACTAAAAAACCACAGAGAGGATATGGAAAAAACTGAAATATAGTAGCACAACTCATCAGATACAGGAAGGAGAACTGATACCATACCTCTATGCTCTGCGCGAGGCCTTCATTGCAAAAAAGAGAATCCTGAACCATCAATACCACCCGCAAATCCAGACCCAACGAAGAATTCTCCTATTCAACAGGAAATCTCAGAACCAAAATAAGGCTAATACTCACTTAAACGGGAAAATAAGGTTATCAAATACCCATCCAAAGCAGAATTAAGATGACCAGAACCATACTTTCTCCTGATATACTCCAAAGAGTATGACAGAAAGAAAAGGTTCAATCCATGCTAAACATGGACGAGAAAAGAAACCCACTCAGGATGATGAGAAGAGGATTAAAACTGGTAGGAATCTATAATCATGGAGACTCAAATCTATGGTCATGGATGTGGGTAAGGAAAAAGGTGAAAGTTCAATGAATGAAATGAAAATGCGAGAAAGTCCTACAATTGTCAGGCCATAACTAGTATGCGAGGCGCCAAAAAGGATCTAACCAATTTAGAATCATACCACGCGCCAGGAAAAACAGAAAGGGAAAGGCCATACGTCAGACTAAATTTGGCCACGCGCAGCTATAAGGATAAAAACTGAGATCCACTCGTCTAGACAGGAAACATTAATGGTAGACTAACTAGACCAAAATGATGTTATGAATCATGAAGACATCTTACCTGAAAAACAAAAGACACGCGTAGGGTAGCTGGATATAGGGAATTCCACGCGTAGAGACATGGGTCGTAGCCATAAATCAATTGCAGAGAGATATTCCACATTCAAAGCCACGCGCCGAGAGATGGTTCAAGGCATAAGGCCTTGCACAGAGCAGCAGAGTTCTCATGTTGTGCTTCAACTTCCATTTTCACTCAAACAACTTTATCCATCACTGCGAGCCACTAAAATCCTACAATTGAAGTCATAGAATTAGACAATGCGAATCTTTATTACAATATCTCCCACTTCCAAAACTCACTCTGGTTAGTATTGGAGCTTTGTGAAACTTTCTTTAAATAGTCACAAATTAGCGCTCAGAAAAAGAAAACTAGGTTTCCTTAGAGAAATCTTGGAATAGGGCTCAATATTAATATAAAAATATCCTTGGACTACCAATGAAATTACCTCAAAAAATAGTGAAGATTCCTTGATTATGCCAGTGATTTCAGCCACAATAGAATATGAAATTATTCCATAGAGGTGATTCAAATTAGGCCTCAAAATAAGTTAAAAAACTCCACAAAAAACCTCAAGTATACTCCTCAGAAAATCCACAATAGCCTTAGATCAATCTTAATAGCTCACAATGAAATTCATCCTCATCCATAGGTGAATGCGACTATTCCTCACCTACTAGAATAGAGATAATTCTAGGATTGGATAAAATTTCAATCCACTCCAAGGAGATGTCAAGCTCAAATATAAAGCGGAGAAAGCTTCTAGAGGGGTGAACATCATCCTAACACATGGCACCGACATAGACAAAATGAAACTTGAATTTTTAAATTTTGGAGCCAAAAAAATCATCCTTAAAAGCTGACATGCGATTCAAAGTATTTAATCAATAATCCCTTTACAAAGTCTTTCTTTGTAAGTTAAAATTAACTAGTATGATCCTTAATAATCCCAATATTAATGTTAATCAACCATTTGAGAATAAGTTCCATTAATTCACCACAACATCAAGTTGCCTTCATCAACTCATTTTGAGGATATTTACCATACTTTTGAGGCACTAAATTTAATCAAGCATATCTCGTCAAAAATGAGGAGTTATGTGGCATTCCACCTACGATTGGAATGGAAACAATGAGGATAATCAAATGAAGATGGTCTTGGACCCAAAAACATTGATTCTTGCATGCAAATTCCTAAATGCAGAGTATCATGGCTACACTACAACGGCTTGCTTTCTTCTCTTCCTTTTAGGCTTTCGTGACCATTGGGTATTCCTATCAATGAAATCCATAGACAGATATTAAGAGTGTTTCAAAAAATGAGCTTGGGATAAATGACAACAACATTCAATAATTGATTGTGTCAATTATTTGACTAAGCCATCTACATATGCTATAGTTCTAACTATATCCATCCATTTATGTTTAGACTGAGATAAGACAATAATATAATTCTGATCCCTCTTTTCTAAAACATTTATGTAACTTTTTTTGTAGGCTGGAAGTGATGGGGGATTTTAACTGTTGGCCTAACGCAAAGGGTGCCTTAATAGTGGACCCATTAACCATCAATCCAAAGCTGAGTGAGAAAAACGTTTCTATAACTTAATGTTGATAGATATTATTAATTTGTTGATTTTGTGTATAACCATATTTATTCTTAGATGTGCCTATAGATAACTTTTAAGGAAACCCATTAGATACCTTTAATGTTAATCAACCATTTGAGAATAAGTTCCATTAATTCACCACAACATCAAGTTGCCTTCATCAACTCATTTTGGGGATATTTACCATACTTTTGAGGCACTAAATTTGATCAAGCATATCTCGTCAAAAATGAGGAGTTATGTGGCATTCCACCTACCATTGGAATTGACAAAATGAGGAGAATCAAATGAAGATGGTCTTGGACCCAAAAACATTTATTCTTGCATCCAAATATATCTCGATGGATAAAGCTCGTTTGCCCGACTTTTATCTTTTGGCCCTAGGATAGAGATACATTTTGATTGAATTAATAGAGATATTTTTCAACCCTCTTTGCTAGGGGAAATCTAAGCCCTAATTCTCACAAGTCAAAGCCCTATGTCAGACACTATTCTGAGGCCTAGAGAAGCCTTTGCTAAGGATCTTTCACAAGAAATTAGGTGGCTATGTTTTGAGTCTCATTCAACCCTCTATGGAATTTAATATAAAGCTACTTCATTTCTTATAAAATTTTTAAGTGGCATCTTAATGAGTGTAGGAATTTGGTTGCATTTCAGACCTCCTAAGGCAGCTTGAGACTATGTTTCAAATATTTTTGGGAGGGTCTTCTACTTCACTAAATATTCCTCTTCTCACTAAAGTGGGGCATCCATGTGTTCTCTTATGTTGGATTGGATATTGGAGTGATATCACTTGAAAGGGTTGTTCAAAGTTCTTTCTGAGGTTGGATCGAGGCCTAATCAGAGGTGGGTCTAATGAGCATTTATTATAAAGGTCTTCCAAAGGGTTTCCTTAAAAGTTATCTATAAACTTTTTTAGTTGATGGAATTTTAACGAGTTGTCATTTAAAACTCCACAAATCTCCAGTTAGTATTGGAGCTTTTCACCTTATTACAATATGGCTCTCTAGAATTAGAATATGGGTCGATATTGAAGTCAAAATCCTCCCTTAACCTTTTAGCCAAAAATATGTCTCCTCAAGTATCTCCAATAATATCATATGAAGAGTCATAATATTTAACTTGGAATTATGGCCCACCATGATCATCTAATAATTAATTGAAATAGCAGTAGAGCCCAATTTAGGGATTGGGTGGATCATATGGTGGGACTATGCTAGTGGGAACCCTAAATAAATGACTTGAAACCCCCTTGATTTTCTACCTTGATGGCATTCATCTCCCAAATTTCTTGTTGGATACACAAGTCCTAAAAACATGACAAGGAAGATGAGAGGAAGTTGACAAGGACATTAGGTTGTCGTAGAACATCATAAAGTGCATCCACATGGATGAACATGGAATGGGAATTAATGTCATAAAGCTGTAAAGGTCACAAAGGTGCATCAAAATATTTTTGGAGTGTCCCAAAGGTAAATATACAATTCTTGTCTCGTATAAAATAAAATATACATTTATTGTGGTGATAGTATCCACAAGATTCTTAGAACTAGTGGTATAGTGTTTCGAAATGAATGAATAAGCAAGAAAAGGGGGAAAGTATCTAACACCTGTACACTCAAGGCTAGCCTACAATTGATGTTACATTGCCTTGGAATCTCCACCATATTTGGGTAACTCGAATTCTCCATGCACTAGATATTTTGGGTTGATTGATCAATTAACTGGATGATCACTGAGTTTGACTAAAGTCCCACTACACAATTCGCCTTCCACTAGTATGGGCTTTGAAATCTTCCATGATAAGTGCTTATTCTTGGGGCTTGGTTTTCAAGGAAACGTCCAATGTTCACCCTAGACTAACTATGATCATCAATAACCACTTGGTGAATGCTAGTAGTCAACCAGTAAACCAACCACACAAGAATTTGAAACTGAATAGGTCAAAATGAAAATTAAGTATGTTAATGCAAGAGTTCAATAAGAACTTGAATTTAGTTACTCGTGCCTACTAGGGAGATATTTCCATTAAAGGAAATCATAACACAAGAAACAACACAACAAAGTATAAGTGATCTGAATGATGATGTTACCAAATATGTAAATGAAGGACTCGGAAATTTATAGTGATCATGGGAATGATAGATCTCGAACAGAGCATGATGATGTTGTTGGGGAGGGATATATCATTATGGAGGGATGGATTTAGTTTCTAAAAGGGTCTCAACTCAATCTACATAGTTGGATGGATTGTTTATCTCAGATACATTGAGATTGGTTAAATTCAGCTTATCGGGTTCATGAGGGTAGGAGAGGGAGGCGAAATAGAGATGGGAAGCTTAACAGTGATCCAGAAGGAAAATATATGCCTGCATTTAAAGGGAGATGGAATGCTAGGGGGGTAATTTGATTCAAACAAAGGGTGAATTATGCTTCCTTGAATGGACATCATGAGACTGTGTTTAATATTCACCATTCTGAAGCTGCGAGAAGACTAGAGTGTAAGCGCAAGAGAGAAGCTAAACATATTGTGGGTTGTGAAGAGGGACAAGAAGGCCCTTTCTGGTTCTTCCTCTTTTATATTGGAGACACAAGATTTAAGAGTGTTTATAAGGTAGCAGTAAATATGAGATGGATTGTCAAGCATATGCTGGTAGGGGTGTTGTTGGACTGTCACAGTGGAAGAAATGATCTAATGGATAAAATGAATGTCTACTGAAAAAGAAAATTTCAATTTTGAGGTGCAAATTGGGAGGGGTAGCTGATGGTTCCCTATGCTAGGTACAGTGCTTGCAATGGATTAAAGATCAACTTCTGCTGCAAAGTATCACGAGGAATATGATTATGCAATAACTGCACCTGAAGAATTCAAAGTCAAAGTCTAGGACTCATTATAAAGAAGTGGTTCAAACAATAACCACTAAGTTTTGAATGGGATCTAAAATTTGACTTTCTCAAAATTGAATGAAGTTGGAACCACTCTGAAACAACTTGAAACAATTAATGTTAATGTTAAAAATTTAAGTAAAAGCTCACATTATCCTTATCTTTCCTTTTCAAAAAGGAAAGATAAGGAGAATGTCAACTTTTACTTTAACTTTAAAAATTAAATATTACCATTAATTACTAGGGTTAGGTTTTGTAGGGCCCTCGAGTTAATAATTTTTTTTTTTCCTTTTCAGTATTTTTTATTAAAAAATTATTATTTGGTGGTCATTAGCTATGTTGCACTACATTATTCAAAATTGGTCAGCTTATTAGAGAACTAGTGAATTTGGTGTTTTAAGGTCAGTTCAATACAAGACCAACCTTAGCCAATCTGAACCACCAAAATAGACTAGTACAACTCTAGGCCAATGGGACCAACCAATTCCACTAGTTCTAGGCTAGTTCCAATAAGAGTTTTCCCTTCTCATCTTCCTCTGAAGTCGTTTTGTTGGATCCTTTCAGGAATGGTGATTTGGAAAGTGCCATAAACTGTCGAATTGTTGTGAGCACCTAAGATCATAAGTAGTTAAGCCTTGGCAAACAGAAATTTACAAGGACCTAGTACAGACATCCCAAAAGATATTTAGTGAGGATGTGCATGCAAGGAACTATTACAGACCTCCCAAGACACTTAGTGAGGACATGCATGACCAAAAAGCATAAAAAAAAATATCCACCCTCAAAGACCATGCCCAAAACATTGAATTGTGGTGCAAAACAAATTGCTAGTAGGCTATTAATGCTGCCAACAATAATTTGCTCTCTAATTTCACAAGAAGCTCCTAATCAAGCTACCTCATCCACTAGCGTTATAGCAAGTTCTTGCAACTGTGTGAGCTACGAGAAATTAAAACTACCTTCGAATCTCAACCAATTTTAGGGCACTTGACTTCTCTTCATGCCCCAACTATTTTGGGTTGATTGATCAGTTAACTAGATGATCACCGAGTTTGACTGAAGTCCCACTGCTTAAATGACCTTCCACTAGTTCCTCCAAAAGTTAGAACTAGTTTAATTGATAACAACCTGAGATAATTGACTTTTATTGCCACAAGTTAGCAATCGCATATGCAGAACTGAACTCTAACTCCTCCAACTCGAATCTATTGAGTAAACTAGGTGACACAAGCCACGTCACACAAGTTAACATCATCCAAGTTGTCTGTTGATGTGGAAATTTGAGTTTTTTCAATTTAATCAAGGAAAAATCAAATTGAGAATTTCTTGCTGCATTTTTCAACACATAGTTCATTGGAATGCATTACTTTCACTATGAACTTGGCACAATTCACATGTTAAGTTCATAAGGTTTTGGGCTGATGTGGTTCTATGTGTTGTGTATATAAATAATAGGTGTCCAACTCTAGCTATTAGAAACAAGACTCCCTATGAAATGTGGTATGGCCACATTCCTTTGGTGAGGCATCTCAAGGTTTTTGGTTCCTCATATTATGCCTTCATACCTAAGGAATAGATAAAAAAACTTAGTGCAAGGAGTCACAAATATATCTTCTTTGGGTACTCATACCTCCAAATCATACCATCTCTATGATGAAGTGAATAAGAATTTTATAATATCTAGAGATGTGATCTTTCTTGAGTCTTCCAAGATTGACAATGTTGTTGAGTGGTAGCTTAATTGTTTGGATATATTCGAACATGCAAAGTATTTTCAAGAGTTTGATAGTGAGATTCCACATCTCCTTCTCTTAGCTATATAATTTCTATGAAGAGCCTTGAAGAAATCAGGTTGAAGGAAATTCCTTCACCTGCTTTGTCAGGAAAGAGCTAAGAGACTATTGGCAGTAGGTAGCCAAATCTGACAAGCGGTGAGGGTACATGCAAGATACAAAGCAAGGATTAATGCAAAGGAGTAATGCAGAGGAGTGTACTGACTACATACATATCATCAAGCATCTTTCATCCCACTTAGGATGCCTTGCATTGTGCCTGGTTAGTCATAATATCATGTTGGTCACAACCTCAGTAGCTTAAATAAACAAGTGGTAATACTCTTCATCTTCTAAGCTATGTAATAAACAAGTGAAAGGGAGCAAGACACGTAGATCAAACACATGGAATGACTTTCAGTTCTTGCAACCATGAATGTCATTGAAGACAGAATGATGCGACAATGATAAGAAAACTTTAAGCTACATTAAGAGACGTATTTCAAAAGATGTGCTTTGTTTTCCATACCTAGCCTCCAAAGGGTTATGCATCAGATGGAGTCTTCATGCAGTCCTAATATTCTATCATACCTTGGGTTTCTTGGTCTGCTCATTTTTCTCCTTAGATCCTTGAGAGTCATCTATCATGTCATCTTTCTTCGTAGCCCTACTTGGGAGGAGGCCCTGGGAGGACACATCTATGCAATTTCAGGCTGCAAGGTAGACTAGGTAGTTAAGGGGCAAAACTGCACAATTTTTGGAGACAGTGGGTTTTGGCTGAGGGAAGGACACTGGAGGAAACCACTACATATTTTTTAATGGTAAGGGAGGTTTGGATTTCTACGCATTGCATGGTTCGAATAAGCAACGGAAAAACTTGAGGGCTACATATGTGAAGTGTGTATTTCAGGAAAGTTGGATGAGGCTAGGTTGCTAAGGAAACTCTGAAATTTAGCTAAGTGTGGGATCAGTGGAACTTATGTGAATAGTGATAAAACTTCACTATGATCACACACTTGAAAACTTATCGATACAACATAGACCATCCAGAACATATAACACATACTTCACTTAATGCAACAACCATTGTGGCATCTTACGGCAAGTGCAGCTTCGATTATAGACTTTGGGAGGATAAAGGCAACACTTGTGTAAGAGTGTGTGAAATGAGTGTTAAACATGTCTCATTCTCATAAATATTTCCCCTTGAAGCAAAACAACCTCCCTTTGCGTGACAAGTGATTACCCCCATGCCCAAAGATGACACATTCTATGTAAAGATAAAAGCATAAACGACTCTTAAGATTGAAAAGGGGAGCATGAGATCATCAACTTACCAATAAGTGACTAAGGAACGATTGATCACAATATCCATAGTAGGCTCTGAAATTTAAGTGCAGGCAAAAATTTTGGAGGGTGTTGCAGCCTCTACAACAGAGCCTTCACCTTCTTGCTAGCTTCGTTTTCAACTAGTGTCTTGAATTCTATGAACTCAGAGAATGTCTCATCTTTATTCCACGTGAAGAAGATCCAACACTTCCGTGAGAAATCATCAATAAAAGTGACAAAATATTTGTGTCTGACAATGTAGGTTGTCGAGAAAGGTCCATTGACATCATAGTGGATCCTTTCTAGGACTGCATGTGCTTTGTTGTCTTAATCATGGAATGTGGATTTTATGTACTTTTGTAATGTACATCCTTTGCATATATATTATTGCCTAAGTGATCCTTTAGAGAGGTGAGTGGTTATTTGTTCTATAATATTCTAGGTACCATGATAGAAATGACCAAGTATTTTGTGCCAAAGTTCATCGACATCGCGACCTTCACTTTCTCCGCCTTAGTGCTTAATGTAGCACATTCTTCCAGATCTAGCTTATACAGGTTCTTCACACGAACCCCGATCTTCTTCACCTGCCCCATGGCTATGTGTCTCAGGAATGCTTTTCCTTTGTTGAATATCACTTCACAACCATGGTAAACCAACCACTCAGTGAATGCCAGTAGACAGACAACTAATCCTTTACCTTTACCTTTTTTTACTATCGCCTCATAATTGCTGGTTTTGAAGGGCATCTTTGATGTAACGTCAAAGACCTTCCGCCATAATAAAAAAAGAAAGGGTGAGAGAGGGTCCGCTTGTAGAATACCTCTGGATGGGTGGAAGGGGGTGGAGGGGGTCCCGTTGACAAGATTTGAGAAAAAGGTAGAAGTGATGAGACTCATAATCCATCTTACCCAAGGGGGGGTAAATCCAAAGGCTAGCAGTATTTTTTGAATATATTTCCAGCTTAAAGTACGAAAGCTTTTGAGAGGTTGATTTTTAGGAGCATACCTGCCTTTTTGGTTTGCTTTAGGGAGTGAATGATTTCATGAGTGAGAATTATGCCATCGGTGATCTACCTTCCTTCCACGTAACCTGATTGCTCTGGTGATATAAGAAGAGGAAGCAGGGGCTTGAGGCGTGTGGCGATCACTTTGGAGACAATTTTATACAATACATTGCATAGTGCAATAGGTCATAATTTGTCCGGAGTCTGGCTGTTCTCCTCCTTAGGGATGAGGGTGATGAAGGTGGCATTCAAGGATGGAAGCATCCATCTGTTAACTCTGGACTCCTCGACTACTTGCTAGACTTCCTCCTTGATTAGATCCCAGAAGTTGTGAAAGAAGTCCGAAGTGAAGCCGTCTGGTCTGGGTGCTTTCCCAACCTTGAGTTGTCGCCTAGCTATCTCCACTTCCCGTAAAGAAATAGGCTTGAGGAGTATTTGATTATGTTCCTCAGTTAGGATCTTAGGAATAATCTTGATGATCTTCTCTATAGCTGGTAGCCAATTAGTCTCTGTTTCCTAATGCGCCCTCCGAAAGTGGGTGAGGAGTTCCTATTATATATCTTCATGCTTCTCTAGATGTTCCCCTTGTTGATTTTGGAGGAGAGTAATGCTGTTGTGCATTCTCCGTTGGATACTGGTATGGTGGAAGAACTTTGAATTGTGTTCGCCCTCTTTAAGCCATCAGATCCTCGATTTTTGTCTCCAAAGAATCTCTGCCTGTCTTGCTCTTTCTGAGATCTGTGTTTGTAGTTGACATTCTTGTTCTGCTATGGTTTCAGATCTGCCTTCAGCTATGATTCTCTGTTGTAATTTTTTCATTTCTTGTTCAAGAGTGTTTGCGCCTCAAAGATATTGCCAAAGGTAAAGCGATTCCATTGTTTTATTTTTTCCTTGATATGTTTTAGCTTTTGTTGGAGCTTGTACATTTTTTTTTTGACAAATTTGGTTGCTATTATAAATCTGAAAAAAGGAGGGAGACTGAGCTCCTAAAATACATGTTGAGGTGCCAAGAAGAGCTAGGGAAGAAAGAGTTACAATTTAAACAAAATTCCTCCTTAATCCTGCCTTTTGGGCTTCTAAAAACCAAAGACCAAAGGTAAATCCTAACAAACTGCAGTAGTAAATAACAACATTTACAAAGCATATCAATCTATATTATTGTGGTTGATGTGTCGAGCAGTGGACTCTTCAGGTTTGTCGTCGGTGCCGACTTGCTTCAAGCTTGACGAATTTGTTGGAGCTGTGTTTTTCTTTTCTACTGTTCCTTTTCTGTTGTTCCATTTTTTCTGTTGTACCCTTTCTGTTGTTCCTTTTCTGCTCTATTTTCTGCTGTTCCTTTTCTGCTGTTCCTTTTCTGTTGTTCCGTTTTTTCTGTTGTTCCTTTTCTGCTGTATTTTCTACTATTCCATTTTTTCTGTTGTTCCTTTTCTGTTGTTCCTTCGGGAAAACAAAATAGAAGAAACCAAAGGTATATCAGATGAGATGAGATGTTTTTCAAATCCAGAAGGTCTCTACATTATCGTATATGCTGAAATGATTCCATGCCATTGCAGATAAGGCAGCCCAGTGATCTGGCACAAGCTTTGTTGGCTTGGCTGTTCGCAATTTTATTGAGCGATTGCAAAACATGATAGTAGCACACATCTTTCATGGTGTGTCCTAAAATTTGGCACCGTCTAATAATCTGCTGAAGGAGAGCATTGGGCAGATCCCTATTCTGAACCATTGCACTAACGACTATCGCTGAGTCTCCCAATATTGTGACTATGTCTATACAAAGCTTCCCAAGTTGGATAAGACCTTGGTAAAGGGCCAGGGCTTCTGCTATGTTATTGGAAATGTGGCCAAGACCCCACTCGTATCAGAGTATGTTATCCCCATTAGCATTAAAAATAACTCCTCCCGCCCCTGCTACCCTGGGATTCGACTTTGAGGCCCCATTGAAACAGAGATAATGCCTATTGCTATTTTTAAGCCAACCTGCAAATTCTTGCTCTTTTAGCCTGATCTTCTAGTTAGGGGAAACATTGTTGTTTCTATTGCTAGCAGCGTTGCCCTTCTGATTGTTGGTGTTTTGGTCTAACAAGTGTCTAATGAAATTGCGTTCTTCTATGATGAATTCATTGACATTTATACTTCTTGGATTCTTAACTGAGATGATATCAAGGGAAAGACACCTTACCTTGGTGCAAAGGCTTCTAATAGTCGAGTCCTTATCCTTAAAAACCTTCTGATTTCGTGCTAGCAAAATATTCCATAGCATATTGTGGGGAAGAATGTCCCAGACTCTCTTCACTGTGTTATTTTTCCTATGCTGCCAGGGGTATTTTTTTTTCCATTTGTAAAGAATTTCTCCTATGGTGTTTTGGGTGTTCCATGGGATTTGATTGTTATGAGACAAGTTCCTCCAACAGTCGATGGCAAAAGGGCATTCAATAAAGAGATGATGCATTGATTCTTCAACAACTAAGTAGTTAGGACAACGAGAGGGGCCATTAATTCCCCTCTTTTGAAAATTTTCGGCCGTGAGGATTTTCCCTTTGAGTAGGGTCTAGAGAAAAACTTGATTTTTGGAATTGCCTCAGATTTCCAAACCACCTTCCAGTGGTGCCAACTTGGCATGGGGTAGCTGATGTTGCAAATATAATGGTGAGCATCTTGGATGGTGCAAGAGGATTCGGATGAGTCCCAAAAAAACCCATCAAGATCGTTCTTTTTTACAGGGGCTATACTGTGCAAAAGGGATTGAAGGACAGAAAGACTAGTGTTGAGACTATTGGGTATGGCTAGGAAGGCCCAACCTGACCAAAGAAGGGTGTGAGGATCCCATTGGGAGATCTGGTCCAGGTAATGAATGCTTGTTCTTTCAAAAAAGGAAAGGATAGGGTGGACTCTGCCATGTCTGTTTATTAGCTGCTGACCCATGATTCTGTCTGCTCCAATATTGATGCTTGCACCTCCCTTGGGGATTTTTGAAGTATTTTGAGAAATTAGTGGAATTTCTCTCTTGCATAATCGCCAAATTTTGGAGGATTCTCTATTGGGAATATCTCGATCAAGAAGCTTCTATCTAGGAAAATTGAGGTATTTAATTTCCAGAACTTTTTTCCACCATGTTGGGAGTCCAGTAATGAGTCTCCAGCCAATTCTGCCTCCAAAGGCTAAATTGAGAAATTTAGGAGATCTAATTCCAATACCTCCTCAGTCTTGGGGCTGGATCACTTGCTTCCAATTAATCAAGTTGAATTTCTTTTTATCATTCCCCCCCCCTACCATAGGAATTGGCAAAGGACAATTTCCATTTTGTTGTGGAAGGAGGCTAGAGCTTGAAGAAGAGAAACATGATATAGGGGGAGAGATAATATACCTGACTTAAGAAGAGTGAGCTGAATAGCTGGGTTGAGCCAAATAGATCCCCATTGCTGAACTTTTCTTTTCATTTTGTCGACTACTGTGTCCCAAACTTCTGCTCTCAAAGGTCCAACACTTACATGCATGCCTAAGGAAGAGAAGTGTGTCCAATCATACTTGCATGTGACTCCAAAGATGATGGCAATATTGTGAAGCACCTGTACTGTTGTGTTCCAGCCATATATGCAGCTTTTCAAATTATTTACCATTCCGCCAGAGTAGCTCAAGTATTTGTCAAGGAGAGATTTGAAGCGCTTGGCTATTGTGGTGGAGGCCCCTCTAATCACTATGGTGTCATCGGTAAATTATGAATGATTTATGTTCTTAACCCCGTCCCAAAATTTTATTCCTGTGATTAAGCCAACCCTCCGGTTGAAGTCCAACGTTATGCTGAAGGATTCAGCCATTAGAATGAAGAGATAAGGTGAGAGGGGGAAACCTTGTTGGAGGCCTCTGGAGGATTGAAAAGCTTCTTCGGGTCTACCATTTACAAGAGGGGAGATCCATGGCCCCGAAATGCAGGCTCAAATGAGGTTGAGAAACGGTCATCAAATCCCATCTTCTTCAAAGCTACCAAGAGGAAGGAGTGTCTCACTCTATCAAATGCATTGGCCAGATCAAGCTTGAGGATAAACCCTTTCTCATTTCTGGTTTGACTCGAATGGATGGCTTCTTGCACAAGTAAAATGGAATCAGTTATTTGTCTGTTGGCTAAGAATCCCCCTTGATTTTCGGAAATGAGAGAAGGGAGCAAAGGCTTTAGGCGTGTAGTAATGATTTTTGTCAAGATTTTATAGGAGGAGTTACAGAGTGATATGGGCCTGAAACAAGAAAAGGAAGATGGCCTATTTTCTTTGGGGATGAGTGCTAGATGAGTAGCATTGGTATATCCTCCTATTTTTCCTTTTCGTTGGATCCAATTGAGCATTTTTGTCAAGTCCTTTTTAATAATTCCCCAGAATGATCGATAAAAGCAGATGGGAAAGCCATCTGGTCCCGGGGATTTATCAGGTTGAAGAGTCCAGATTGATCTCTTGATTTCCTCCTCATCTATCTCCTTGCTTAAAATTTCATTCATTTCCCTGCTTATCCCTATTGGGAGATACTGCAATAAATCTGTATAATCCTTTGCTTCCTTTGTTTCAGTTAGTAGGTCCCGATAGTGATCTGTAATAGCTCTTAGAATGGCTTCCTTAGTGCTTTGTCTATCACCTTCTGCATCTAGGATGGAGCTAAAATTATACCTTATCTTTCTGGCTGTCGTTTGCTTGTGAAAAAAAACAGAGTTCTTGTCACCCCTTTGTAACCACAATTGTCTCGATTTGAGCCTCCATTTTGTTTCCTCTTCTCTGTTAACTCGGTATAGATGTAAGCAGATTTCATTCTCCTATTGTTTGTTCTTTTGGGAAAGGCCATTATCCTCTATTGCTCTTTGGATACTCTCCAGATTTTTCTTAATTTCTTTTTTTACCTTCTCTAGTTCTTAATACTTTGTTTTAGCCAATTCCTTGATGGCTTGTTTTGTTTTCCGTAGTTTTGTTTCCCAAATGAAACCGGGAGAGCCTTCCGCATGTTAGATCCAAGAGATGTAAAAAATTCCTGCAACTGCTGGTATATAATTTTAGAGAGAATTGTATCTGAATGGAATGGGCCCGAGTGGCCTATGATTTTCCAGCGTTAGAGTTACTAGGAAGTGGTCGGAGGCAGAGCACGTTAGAATGTTAGCATATCCGATGGAGAAAGTAGAGAGAAGTGTAATATTGATGAGAATTCTATCCAACCGCTCCATGATGTTACGAGCGCCCATCCTGTGGTTGTTCCAAGTGTATCTACAATTTTTTGGAGGGACATCCATAAGATCATGCTCCTGCATGATATTTTCCAACTGTATTCTATATGGATCAGGCGTAAAACTGCCTCCCCTTTTCTCATTGGTGTGGAGGATTAAATTAAAGTCACCTCCTAGAATAATGTTAGTGTTCTCTTCTACATCCAGACTGCCTTTTAGATCATGGCAACAACTATCCTTATCTCTGCAGTGATTTGGCACATAGATGTTGTAGATGATAATGGCTTGCTGATCTACTTTATTTTCCAGAGTTGTTTTGATCCAGTGTTGATTTATTGTTTCCGAAATACAGTTCCATATACCTTGATTCCAAATTGTTGCTATTCCTCCTGAGGCTCCTCTTGCTTCACTAATGCTTCCTCTATACTATCTCAGCTGCTTAATGGCTTTATTCATTTCCTTGTGGTTTTGTTTTGTTTCTTGTAACAATAATTCTTAGCTTCTCAGAAATGATAAGATCCCTTAGGGTTGCTACCATAGAGGGGTGCCCAAGTCCCCTGATGTTCCAAGATAATAATTTCATCATTGGATATGCAGTATGCGGGGAGGTGCTCGCCCCCCTTGGTCCTTGTTGATTACTTTTCTGTCATGCTGCCCCAGGATATAAGTTTCTATGGGTGTCTGCATTCCCATTGCTATGTCCTTTTGCGCATTCTCATCCCTATGTTGCTTAGCAGATTTCCTGCCTAGGCCAGGTTTCTTGGAGGGTTCACTAGAACCCGCGTGATCTTTAGATGAGCTTTTGGTGATTCTGTTGAGGGGAGGATTAAGAAGAGGCTGAGAGGAAATAGTAAGAGGCAATGAGGATTCGACAGTGTCTTGACATTGGCTTTCAGGGAGAGGGGGCTCATAGGGATCAGGAGGAGAGTGGGGGAATGAGGGGTCTTCTTCCTCCAAAGATTCGAAGGGGTTTGATGTAGAGGGTAATGGCTGAGTCAAGATGGGAGGGGGGGAGAAGGATGCAGCTTAGATTTCTGGGGGAGGCTTTGGTTTTGGGCCAG
Organism: Pinus tabuliformis; assembly: GCA_031772625.1. Classification (NCBI taxonomy): domain Eukaryota; kingdom Viridiplantae; phylum Streptophyta; class Pinopsida; order Pinales; family Pinaceae; genus Pinus; species Pinus tabuliformis. Next base: position 820,325,325 of record CM062818.1, read on the forward strand.
ACTGTTTAGGGTTTACTTTCTTTTCTTTGACTTGTTCCCATGTGTCTTCACTGGCTTCAGCATTTTCATTCATTTCATTTTCTTTTAGTTTACTACACCTATTCGCAAAATGACCATATTCATGGAATACCTTACATTTGAACGGGATTTATTCCTAGTCTAGCTGTTGACTTCAACACAGATCCTTGCACATGCATGCATGTTTTCCTTTGGTTCGAATCTATCGATGTATTTTTCGACAGCATTCCCAATGGCTTTGACCGATTCATCTCCCCAGCAATGAAAAGGGAGATGGGGCAAGAAAAACCAAACCGGGACTGCATTAGGTATATCCATTTCTGGGTCGAAGTCAGGGGACCATCTGTTCAAATAGAGACCTCTTGAATCCATGAAGTAGGGACCATTTCTGAAGATGAGATTCTGGTCTTCTTTGGTTTCAAAGAGGAATGTGTAGTAACCCCTTCCACAGAATCTTATTGCGATTTTTCCATGGATGTTCGTGTTCCAGTTGCACTCCACCCATTTCTATACAAGTCTAGGAGAGGGCCACAGGCCAGTAAATTGTCCAACCAGACCTCTCTCTACTAAAGAGATCACTGCCTTCCTTAGGAGACTAGGGGGAAGGGAGATTTCTGGGATGTCAGCCAGTTTCTTGACAAACTTTGAAGCTGTGGGTTTGTTTTAGATGGTGGCATTTTTAGAAATGGGAGAGGCGAAGATCTCATCCTGGTCTTCATTCTCTTGCATCTGGGAGGGGTCGATCCCAGCCATGGAAAGGCCAGAAGGGAGCCAGTTGCAGCATTGGCCAGAGGAAGGTAGAGCCCGACTGCGGGGGTGTTGAGGAGGAAGACTGGAGGCCCAGCAGTAGGGGCTGCCAGGTAGGAGGCCTGCGGAGGGCCGCAGGAGACAAGGTTGCAGGGGCGCGAGAGCTCCAGTTCAAAATCTCGCGCGCAATCAAAAGGTCAACATTGGAGCTTGTACATTTTTGTGCCTTCTGGTGGTGTGAAATTTCTCCATGTCTCTGTTATCAAGTTATGAAAATCGGGGTGATTCAGCCAAAAGCCTTCAAAGTGAAAAGGCCTACGAACATTGTCTCCCAGTCTTTGCTAGTGAAGCCTAATAGGATAATGATCCGAGCTAGAGAGTGGCAATATAGAGGCCAAGAGATCCCTGCCAAGATTTATTGCATTATTAGAGATCAAGAATCTGTCTAACCGAGATGCAATTTGGTGGGCATCTGCACGCTTGTTTTTCCAAGTATAAATGCCATTGTTGAATTCCATATCTATAAGCCTATTGTTATGAGTGTATTTTTTGAAGTGCGTGCTTTCATAGTCCAGCTTGATCCGTCCTCCTCTTTTTTCCTCCAATCTTGTAATCATGTTGAAGTCCCCTCCTGTGATCCAAAGTGAGTGGGATCTTTCTGAGTTGATCTGAGTTAGGGTGTTGAGTGTGTCTACTTTGTTTGTTGCCTCTTGGGGGAAGTAGACATTACTTAAGTGTCCATGAACATTTGTCACTGTTAAATGAAACTTGGCATGAATAAAGTGCTTACTGGCATGTATGTTGGTAAGTGTTATAGCTCTATCATCCCAAACGATGGCTAGCCCTCCTGAGGCTCCCATGGTTTCCACCGCCACTTCTTTGCTTCTTGGCCACACATTGGCAAGGATCTGATCCAACGTTGTGGAATTACACTTGGTCTCTTGCAAGAAGAGAATTTGAGGCTTTTCCTGTTGTAGCATGTTCTTTATTAATCATCCCTTCCCTGGGCTATTGAGCCCTCTGATGTTCCATGAGATGAGCTTCATGATTCACGATTGGGAAGGGGATTATAGTATTTGGTGAGCTTGGAGTATCTTCCAGATTCCACCAGCATCTCCCCTATGCGGATGGTTCTGTGAAGATCGGTTTTCCATCCTCGTTTCTTGTTGTATTTGAAGATATTTCTTCCATCCCACTGACTACCAGTTTGGATGCCTAATGATCTTTGCTTTTGTTCTCTTGAGAGAATTACTTCTAAGTTCTCTAGCTGTCGCTCAGGAATTTTGTCATATTCCTTTTTCTTACAAGCCTGTTCAAGTCCCAGTATATCTAGATCTCCGATGTCGAAGCTCTCTAATTCCTCTTCCATGTGTTGTACTATTTCCTGCTCTGCCTCTGTATCATCTATAATCGTGAGCTACATTTGAGTGCTATCTACCTCCATACCTTGAGCAGTCCTTTTTTGCATGTGACTGGGAGAGGGCATTTTAGTGTCCACGGGTTGCTTAGAAGTGAGGGCTTTCTTTGAGCTTGATGGAGTAGAATGGGCAGAAGTCTTAGGAATGGCTTTAGGTTGTTTCTCATTATCTAAAATATGAACCTCTGGCTGGAGCAGGATTTCAAAGCTGTTACTTGTTGAAGGCAAGGAGGCGCTAGTGACAGGGTCTTTGACTGAGGTAGAGGGATTTTTATGGGTCTTTTTGCGATTGGGAACTTTTGTGAACCCATCCGAGTCAAATTTGTCCATTGAAGGGGTGGTCGTGGATTTCATATTGGAGGGACAATCTCGGAATAAATGGCCCAGGGCATGGCATTTTTTACAGTGGAATGGTACATGCTCGTAATCTATTGTTTGTAACCATTCATAATCATCATGGTAGAGGCTTACCGCGTCCGGGAGAGCTTTGTTGAGGTGCATGTATACACAGATCCACGCATAGGAGGTGTATCCCTTTAGCTTTGTCTCCTCTTCCACTTTGATGAATTCACCTAAAACATTCCCAATGTCTTGCAAAAAGTCTTCTTCCCAATACTTCAGAGGGAGAGAATAAAGGTGCAACCACACCGAGGCCTAGCTCAGGTCTTCTTTGTCTGGGTTAAAGCGCTCGATCAATCCTCTTAGGTCTAGCCCTACTGCGTTGAAGAAATATGGTCCTCCATCCAATACCATGTTTCGGTCCTCCAAACAATTGAAAATGGCAGTAAAGAATCCCTTCCGCCCTAACTACAATGTTATATGCCCTTTTGGCTTCCATTTGGCTACGATCCAGCCGTGCAAAGCTTTCTCTGTTGTTAAAAGGCCTATCAACTTTCATATCAAAGCATGATCCCTCATAAACTGGATCTGAGTGTTGATGCACTGATTTCGGAGCTCGATTTTGGGTCTATCAACTGCTACTGGTTTGCAGGTGTTTGACGTCACTCGTGGTTCTTCATTTGTGTTGTTATTCATTGGTGTATTTTCATTCTCTGTTGTTGTATCTTCTGGATGGTCCATCCTGACATTTTCAGTCTGTCGCAGGCCGTTTTTCCGTATCAGCGGGGGAGGCATCATGTCCTCCCCCTGAGGGGATTCCATTGCATGATAGCTATTCCTTATTGTGCTATAGCTGCCTTATGGCTGAAGGTTAATGGTAGAACGACGCAGTCTGTGAAGGTCTGCCAGTTGCAGAGCCACGTCAAACCCTAAGCGCTCCGCTCTCCATTTTCTTTTTTTTGACATAAACGGTTAGTTTTTATTTAAAATTCAGCAAATCAACTGCCGAGGACTTAACACTGAAACCCCATATTTCCTTGTTACAGTCAACGGGGAAAGAAGATTTTGCTTTGAATAGTCCGCCGAATGAGTTACATTGTGAATGTAGATAGAGGCTTGAAAAAGAACTTGATTTGGTTTCAGAATGGTGCCTTGAAATTCCGCTGCTTTTGCTTTCTATGATGTAGCTCTGCTTCCTAGCTTCCAGAGAGGAGATCCAACGCGCTGGAGTGCCAGATCATCCCAAGAATCACTGTGTTTTCTTTTTGAAATGTCTGGCAGAGTGTTATATATTGTTCAAGAATGCCAAGACCAGTAAATTGGCCTTGAAGAGGCCCTTGTGAACTCCCCAACACCTACCCCGAGGCAGCAATGAGTTCTAACGATGAACAAAGATAAAAAATGCCACGGTTGCGTTCTGAATTTTCCCTTGTGGATGAGTTCGTGTTTCCTAACAGCATCTAGCTCAAAATGGTTCGGTCCCGAAGTCTGGAGAATCTGAATCAACGAAATGCTCAAAGGAATAGAGGCCCAGACAACTCCAAAATTAAGGAATGTTGCAGTCCGGTTAAACATCATTTACTAACAAAGATCTCCTGCTCCTGAGATAGCCTAGGTTGGCTGCCAAGTCTGCCTGTTAGTTTAACTTCCTCAGAACATGATAGAAGGAGATTTTGTGGAACTTGGGCAATAGTAGTCTGATTTTTTTGAGTATGGGGGCTAACTGCACCTGAGAAGGGATCTTTTGAGAGTTCATAGCCTGTATAATTAGTCTAGAGTCTCCAAAGACTGAGATGGAGAGAGATTCCTCTTGATATCCAGATTTAGACCCTACCATAGAGCAAGAGCCTCTGCTTTGTTGTTTGTTTCATGCCCCAAACCCAAGCAAAGCACAACTCAGCTGAGCCACCTGGGCTTAAGATAACTCCCCGCCACCACCTTTCCTGGGTTACCTTTAGAGGCCCCATCGAAGAATAGGCAGTGATCATCCAAAGCAGATGTCCATTTGATGAATTCCTATTCTTCCAAACGAATTTCCCAATGAGAAGGGGCTTTAGCAGGAGGAATGGATCTATTCTGATGATTTGGAACAAGCTCTTTTAACCATTGATCTTTCTCGCTGTCCAAAATCATGCCATTTCTTATGGTGGGTTTGGTTTCTAAGGCCTCCCCCAACAGAGCTTTGATCTTAGTGATAATTCTGACCGGGTTACAACTCTCCTCCATAAATATTCTATTGCTCCTCTCCAACCACAGTTTCAGCATGTGAATTTGGGGATCCACATCTAGCCAGCCTTGAGAAGGATTTTTTTGGAGAGACAGAACAGGGATAACTTGGCCCAGTTTCTTAGCAGGTCCTGAATATTTCCTGGAAGCTCTATTTTTTCAGGTCCTAACATCAGGACACCCTTCCAAACTTCTTGAGCAAAGGGGCACAATAAGAACAGGTGGTTAGCCATTTCTTCATCCGATGCACAAAGAGGGCACCTGGAGGGACCTTCCATTCCATGCTTCCTCAGGTTATCTCTAATGAGGATACTTTTATGCACCAGAGTCCAGTAAAAGAAGTCAATTTTGGGGAGAGAGGGAGCAGGGAAAAGACAGATAAATTTCCATTTTGTTGGCTCTGGGGGGCGCTAGGGACAGCCATCATACTTTTCTAACCTTTTGTTGCTGAGTAAGAGCTTGAAAGAGAACCCCACCTCTTTGTCCTTGAAGAAGAAGCTTAAGGGAGATTTTCCTTGGAGAAAATCCAACAATAAATTGGCTTCACCATCCAGCCAATGAGGTACCTCCCCCAAATTCCAACCATCCCATAGACTTTCTATTCATTTGTCCAATTGGAGATGTCCCAAAGGGTTTCCAGATTGCTGGCCTGAAGCCAAGCTCTGATATTTTCCAGTTCTGCCATCTGATTCAAGGGCTGATCTCCAAATATCGAATCTTCCCAAATTTATATTTTTTTCCCATTACCTGGAATCCAATAAATCTTATGACTGAAAAGTTTCAAAGTGTGAGACAGAGTTTGAAAACTAGTGATCCTTTGGAAATTCTAGGAGGCTAGTCCAAGCACCTCAAACGCTGCCAATGAAAATATTTTTTCCACAGAAACTCTCTTGCTCCAACTAGGATTCCCAGAAACAATGTTCCAAAGGAGCTTGGAGCCCAGAGCAAGATTTTGGGCTGCAGATCCTGCATTTGAGACCTCTTCCAAGAATGGCTTTTAAAAGTGTCCCAATTAACTAAATGGAGCCTTCTTTCATTATTTTTTCCCTCCCTCCCACAGAAAATCTTCTCAGGAGACCATCCACTTTATAATAAAGGTTTTAGGGG